>CANXME010000635.1:0-85852 GCA_948144175.1 Closterium sp. NIES-65 | reverse complement strand
CTTACTTGATTGCGCAGATTCAGTTCTATCCAACTCGAAATTGTACTGTTTTGTTTGGTTGACTATAGTGTAGCAGGGCAGGCACTATAGGGGTACAATTTAGGTGAAGGTTGGATGTTGTTTGTCTGTATCTGCATGCTACAGGGCCAGGGGAAACCAGCGGAACCAGCATTTGGCTGGTTGGGCAAAGACAAAACAGGTTCTGTTTTTAGGACCTGAACCTGGTTGTTGTTTTCCCAGGTTGGAAAAACAGAACCAGAGGTTGTTCACCAACCTATCACCTGCTATTTTGTCCAGCCAGGTTGGTTCTGTTGCTTGGAATTATTTGGGATCATCCCTGGTTGTTCCCAGGTTGATTCCCAAGGTCCTTGCTAGCTAGAGCTATTTATTCCTTCTCTGTTTGTACCTGAATATAGTGAAATTGATTCAAGCGAATTCCTTCCTTGCTGGAATTTCTTTTCTACGCGGTGCGACGGCGGAATGCTACCCGAGTCAACGCTAGTACGCTAGCACTCCAACGCTAGGCTAACGCTGTCCGAGCCATAACTTCGTAATGGCAGAACTTTTCGCGAGGCAACTTGGCTTATTTTAAAGCTCTTAGAGTGAGCTTCGATATAGGAAATTCTCAGCTTAATCCGATCGACGGTCTGCACGATACGCTGCGCGACGTTCAAGGTACTCTTGCTGTTTTGACTTAGTCCCTCTTGATCCCTCTCTCTACAAACTCGGACCCGAGGATAGGGGCTGGTCTTGTACCAGGCACCCAAGGACCCTTGGAGGTGACCCCGAGGAGAGGTTTTAAGTGTGATAAAGTCTTAATAGCTTGAGTTTATTAGGCCCTTACACCAACAAGCTGGTATCAGAGCTGCATTATAGTGATCCTCGATATAGGTAGCTATGGCGGGCAACACCTCGGCGGTAGCTGGTGAATCTTCAGCCCAAGATCGTAGCGGCAGCCATGATTCTGGTGTTTCTGCGCCAAGGGGAGCGCGAACAAGCCAGGGCTCGCTGATCAAGGAGGTGCTGAAAAACTTCACCGTCGAGAAGTTCAATGGTGAGGGCTATGATGATTGGGCCTGGAAAATGCAACTTTATTTCCGTCAAATCGGATTGCTGAAACTAATGATTGGGGAGGAGCCTAGACCGAGTGACCCCGCCCTTCAGGAAGATTGGGACGAGCGCGCCTCGGCTGGCTACTACTTGATGTCGCAGAGTTTGGAGCTGAACCAGCGTCACCACGTCATGCACCTGCTGCCGGAGGTTGAGTGCGGTCCGAAGGCGTGGACGGTGTTGAAGGAGCTGCACGCCCCGACCTCCGTTGTTGCAACATTGATGCTGGAGAGGGAGCTGTCCGCGTTGCGCCTGAGCGAGGGAGAGCCGGTGCAACCTGTCCTGGACAAATTGCGCGACCTCTACGCGAAGTTGGCGACCGCGGGAATCACCTACCCGGAGCAAACAAAGTGCTTGAAGATGCTCTCGCTGCTGCCGGAATCGTGGCTTCAATTTACGAGCGGATTGAGCCTGCCGCAGAACCAGAGCTTGTGGACGCTCGAGTGGGTGCGGACGAAGATTCTGGAGGAGGACTTCCGTCGCCGCCAACTGAGGGGTGGAGACGACGGCAGCAGCGGCTACGGGATGCAAGGGAGCCGACGTGGCAAAGGACGTGGCTTCGGTGGTGTTGGACGCGGTGCAAAGAAAGACGACGACTCCAACGACCAACAAGGAGGTACCGGTTGGGGTCGCGGTGCGAAATCTGGACGTGGGGGCAAGTCGGGTGCTGGTGGCAAAATGAAAGGGAGTTGCTGGTATTGTGAGAAGGAAGGGCACCCCTGGTTTTTGTGCTATAAGAAACCCGATGGATGGACCCCCCAGAATCGTCACCAGGATGGCGGCGCGCGGAGGAACCAGAAAAACGGCGCGAACATGGTCGCTGATTCGTCCGACAACAACCCGAAGGGCAACGGCGGTGCGGAGAAGAAGAAGGAGCGCACCGCGGGCCAATTCTTCCATATGGGAGACAAGGGGGAGCAAGGAGACGCATCTGCTAAGGCTGGAGCAGAGCTGCACCCCCTGGACTATTGGGTGTTGGACACAGGCGCTGCTTGGACAATGACGCCGCGCAAGGACCTGCTGGACGACGTACGCGCTGCACCGATTAATGAGGTGTGCTCTGCCTCTGGACACATGTTGAAGGTGGCTGGTGCGGGACGAGCTGCATTTAAGGGAGCGGATGGCAAGCCGGTGGTGCTGCACGACGTTCTCCTCGTCCCCGACCTGAAGGCCAACCTCATCTCCCTCCGTAAGCTTGGCAAGGCTGGGGTGAACACCAACACGGATGGGGCTCGCACTTATAAGGGGAAGCTGGGCAATCGGGTGCTTTGGGATCTGCACGAGAGCAAGGACGTGTACAGATCTATGTGGCAGCTGCCGGCGCTGGCGTGGCACGGTGGGGGGCAGGCTGGAGAGGGGTCTGCATCCCAGGGGGAGTGCAACGCCGTTGGAGGGGTTGGTGTGAAAGTGTCGGCCAGATCTGGGGAGACAGATTGGGCAAATGCACACCGACGTTTGGGGCATGTGGCAATGCCTTTGCTGAAGCAGCTGGAGAAGGATGGAGCCGTTAAGGGCTTAAAGCTGAACGGACAACCACCCGATGATAACTGTGAAATTTGCCTCCTTTCAAAGTTCACCCGTTTCCCCTTCCATAGTGTGGCTGGCAGAAGCAAAAAGCCGTTGGAGCTGGTCCACATGGACTTGGTGGGGCCGCTGCCGGTGCAAGGGCACAAGGGGGAGCGGTACTTCTTAACCATATTGGATGACTGGAGCAGGCTAATGTGGGCGTATCCGCTGAAGCAGAAAGATCACGCCGCCTCCACGACTCGGGACGATTGGCTGCCGTTCGTGGAGAAGCAAGCGGAGTGTGTGGTGAAGCGGATTAGGACAGATCGGGGTGGTGAGTTCCTTGGAGCTGAGATGACGGCCTGGCTCAAGAAGCAGGGCATCCAGAGGGAGCTGACCACGGCTTACACCCCACAGTCCAACGGTGTAGCAGAACGGGCGAACCGGACAATTCTGGAGACAGCTAGGGCGCTGCTCATAGAATCTGGGCTGGGCAACTTGATGTGGCCCCATGCTGTTCGGCACGCTACCGTCGCTAGGAACAGGGTACTCACAAAGGTTGGGGATGACTCGTGGGTGCCATTGGAGAGGTGGCTTGGGAGGAAGCCGCCGGTGGACATGCTGAGGGTGTTCGGTTGCATGGCAGTCGCCCACGTTCCCAAGACCTATCGCAGTAAGTTGGGGGCGAGTGCAATCTGGTGTGTGCATTTGGGGCTGGCTGCTGAGAGCAAGGGATGGCTGCTGTGGGAGCCTTCCAAGGGTGTGTTGTTTGACAGCAGGGATGTGAAGTTTGTTGAGGGCATGATGTATGGGAGCTGGGAGAAACAGCCGGAGGCCAGGGTGTCCCAGCAGATTGAGCAGATCACCATGCAGCTGGACCTGACTCCTAGTGTGTGGGAGGAGGGAGAGGAGGCAGCTGCAGAGGGTGGTGATAAAGAGAAGGTGCAGGAGGCACCTGCTGGTGGAGGTGATGGTGTGGAGATTAGCGGTAGCACTAGTGGAGCTGCTGGATCCGAGGGAGGAGAGCAGCAGCAGGGGAAAACTAAGAAGCCGAAGGGTGTTATTATGAAGGGATGGGAGACACCCGTCTCCAGGCCAGGACGTACCCGTATGGCTACTAAGAAGCTGACTGCAGGAGCTGATGTAGCGGAGCAGCAGCTTGGGACCGAGGAGGCATTGCTGATTCTACCGCATGGCTATGACCCGGATGAGGAGGATCAACCTGCGTACTGTTTTCTTGCCCCTGCACCAGAGGAACCAGCTAGCATGGAGGAGGCATTAGCTGGACCAGATAGGGACAAATGGCTAGCTTCCAGGGATGCTGAGTACCAGAGCCTGCTGGAGAATGGGACTTGGGAACTAGTGGTGCTGCCTGAGGGAAAGAAAGCGGTACAATGCAAGTGGGTGCTAAGGATCAAGACTGACGACAAGGGGCAGGTCACCATCTACAAGAGTAGGTTGGTGGCTAAGGGGTTTATGCAGAAGGAGAAGCGGGACTTCAATGAGATCTTTGCTCCCACTGCCAAACCCCCTACCCTTCGTGTCTTGTTGGCAGATGCAGCCGTTAGTGGGAAGTTCATTATCCAGATGGACATATCAACGGCATTTCTCAACGGGATTTTAGAGGAGGAGGTGTTCATGACGCAGCCACCTGGGTATGAGGATGGTACGGGCAGGGTGTGCAAGCTAAAAAAGTCCATCTACGGCTTGAAGCAGGCGCCACGCTGCTGGTACCAGAAGTTGGCAGCTGTTTTAGAAGAGATGGGATTCAAGACCAGCAGCTGTGATGAGAGCCTCTTTCTCAAAGGGGAGGGGGAGAAGCTGGTGCTGTTTCTGGTCTATGTGGACGACATTCTTCTCTTCAGCAGCAGCATGAAGGAGATCCAGAAGGTGCAGCAGCAGCTGATGGAGAACTTCAAGTGCAAGAACCTTGGGGAGGTAAAGTACTACCTCGGGATGCACGTGGAGAGGGATCTGGATCACAGGTGGTTGAAGCTGCACCAGGAGAAGTTCATCAAGGAGCTTGGGAAGAAGTACGGAATTGAGAATGAGCGCAAGGTTGCAACTCCCCTGCCAGCAGAATTCAAGCTTGTGAAAACTGCAGAGGATGAAGGGGTTGAAGCCGAGGAGCAGCAGCAATTTCAGTCCTTGGTGGGCAGCCTCTTGTATGCAGCAGTTCACACGAGACCCGACATCTCTTTCTCGGTTGGGCAGCTGGCTAGGGTAGTGCAGAATCCATCAGAGGAGCAGGTGGATGCAGCTGAGCGTGTGGTGAAGTATCGGAACTCTCACCCAAGCATTGGAGTTCAATACTCCGCATCTGCACAGGTGAAGCAGAAAGGGGTTGAGGTGCTGAAAGAGAAGGGGGAGAGGCTTGGAGAAGGCAAGCTTTTTCTTACTTGCTTTACTGATGCTACGTGGGCCTCTGAGAAGGAGGATTCCTCATCTGTGGGAGGATACATCTGCGTAGTTGGGGGAGGACCGGTTAGTTGGAGGTCAAAGAAGCAGACGGAGACAGCACTCTCTTCCGTGGAATCAGAGTACATGGCGATGTTCCATGGGGTGAAGGAGGTGATTTGGCTGAGGAGGCTGTTGGAGGAGATTGGCCAGGAGCAAAAGGTTGCTACGCCGCTGTTTTGTGATAGCAAGGGAGCTCTTGGGATGGCCAGGAACGCTGTGCTTCATGGGCTGAATAAGCACATGCGTATCAAGTGGCACTGGCTGCGTAAGGAGGTGAAGAGGGGGACGGTGAATCCGATCTACATCAAGACTCACCAGCAGCCAGCAGACTTCCTCACCAAGAGGCTTGCGGATGAGTCTCATTGGCGTTGTGTACGCATGAGTGGAATGAGCATGAACTAGTATGGAATGATGGGGATGCAGCCGGCAGGCTGAGGGGGAGTGTGTTGGGTGCAAATTCACATTGCACGACATCCTGCCGTCTGTTTGTACGAGTATGCGTGTGCGAATGCGTTTGCGTGTGAATGGTATGTTTGTGTGTTTGTTTGCTTTCGCAATTTTCGCTTGAAGCATTTGCAGGTACTCGCAAAATGTGCGCTTCGGCATAACATTGTACGCGCTATGAACAGTACAAGCAGAAAGGACGAGCTCGCAAAGGAACCCAAGATGGAAGCTTTGCGGTTCAACTTACTTGATTGCGCAGATTCAGTTCTATCCAACTCGAAATTGTACTGTTTTGTTTGGTTGACTATAGTGTAGCAGGGCAGGCACTATAGGGGTACAATTTAGGTGAAGGTTGGATGTTGTTTGTCTGTATCTGCATGCTACAGGGCCAGGGGAAACCAGCGGAACCAGCATTTGGCTGGTTGGGCAAAGACAAAACAGGTTCTGTTTTTAGGACCTGAACCTGGTTGTTGTTTTCCCAGGTTGGAAAAACAGAACCAGAGGTTGTTCACCAACCTATCACCTGCTATTTTGTCCAGCCAGGTTGGTTCTGTTGCTTGGAATTATTTGGGATCATCCCTGGTTGTTCCCAGGTTGATTCCCAAGGTCCTTGCTAGCTAGAGCTATTTATTCCTTCTCTGTTTGTACCTGAATATAGTGAAATTGATTCAAGCGAATTCCTTCCTTGCTGGAATTTCTTTTCTACGCGGTGCGACGGCGGAATGCTACCCGAGTCAACGCTAGTACGCTAGCACTCCAACGCTAGGCTAACGCTGTCCGAGCCATAACTTCGTAATGGCAGAACTTTTCGCGAGGCAACTTGGCTTATTTTAAAGCTCTTAGAGTGAGCTTCGATATAGGAAATTCTCAGCTTAATCCGATCGACGGTCTGCACGATACGCTGCGCGACGTTCAAGGTACTCTTGCTGTTTTGACTTAGTCCCTCTTGATCCCTCTCTCTACAAACTCGGACCCGAGGATAGGGGCTGGTCTTGTACCAGGCACCCAAGGACCCTTGGAGGTGACCCCGAGGAGAGGTTTTAAGTGTGATAAAGTCTTAATAGCTTGAGTTTATTAGGCCCTTACACCAACAAATTCTGGAGACAGCTAGGGCGCTGCTCATAGAATCTGGGCTGGGCAACTCCATGTGGCCCCATGCTGTTCGGCACGCTACCGTCGCTAGGAACAGGGTACTCACAAAGGTTGGGGATGACTCGTGGGTGCCGTTGGAGAGGTGGCTTGGGAGGAAGCCGCCGGTGGACATGCTGAGGGTGTTCGGTTGCATGGCAGTCGCCCATGTCCCCAAGACCTACCGCAGTAAGTTGGGGGCGAGTGCAATCTGGTGTGTGCATTTGGGGCTGGCTGCTGAGAGCAAGGGATGGCTGCTGTGGGAACCCTCCAAGGGTGTGTTATTTGACAGCAGGGATGTGAAGTTTGTTGAGGGCATGATGTATGGGAGCTGGGAGAAACAGCCGGAGGCCAGGGTGTCCCAGCAGATGGAGCAGATCACCATGCAGCTGGACCTGACTCCTAGTGTGTGGGAGGAGGGAGAGGAGGCAGCTGCAGAGGGTGGTGATAAAGAGAAGGTGCAGGAGGCACCTGCTGGTGGAGGTGATGGTGTGGAGATTAGCGGTAGCACTAGTGGAGCTGCTGGATCCGAGGGAGGAGAGCAGCAGCAGGGGAAAACTAAGAAGCCGAAGGGTGTTATTATGAAGGGATGGGAGACACCCGTCTCCAGGCCAGGACGTACCCGTATGGCTACTAAAAAGCTGACTGCAGGAGCTGATGTAGCGGAGCAGCAGCTTGGGACCGAGGAGGCATTGCTGATTCTACCGCATGGCTATGACCCGGATGAGGAGGATCAACCTGCGTACTGTTTTCTTGCCCCTGCACCAGAGGAACCAGCTAGCATGGAGGAGGCATTAGCTGGACCAGATAGGGACAAATGGCTAGCTTCCAGGGATGCTGAATACCAGAGCCTGCTGGGGAATGGGACTTGGGAACTAGTGGTGCTGCCTGAGGGAAAGAAAGCGGTACAATGCAAGTGGGTGCTAAGGATCAAGACTGACGACAAGGGGCAGGTCACCATCTACAAGAGTAGGTTGGTGGCTAAGGGGTTTATGCAGAAGGAGAAGCGGGACTTCAATGAGATCTTTGCTCCCACTGCCAAACCCCCTACCCTTCGTGTCTTGTTGGCAGATGCAGCCGTTAGTGGGAAGTTCATTATCCAGATGGACATATCAACGGCATTTCTCAACGGGATTTTAGAGGAGGAGGTGTTCATGACGCAGCCACCTGGGTATGAGGATGGTACGGGCAGGGTGTGCAAGCTGAAAAAGTCCATCTATGGCTTGAAGCAGGCGCCACGCTGCTGGTACCAGAAGTTGGCAGCTGTTTTAGAGGAGATGGGATTCAGGACCAGCAGCTGTGATGAGAGCCTCTTTCTCAAGGGGGAGGGGGAGAAGCTGGTGCTGTTTCTGGTCTATGTGGACGACATTCTTCTCTTTAGCAGCAGCATGAAGGAGATCCAGAAGGTGCAGCAGCAGCTGATGGAGAACTTCAAGTGCAAGAACCTTGGGGAGGTAAAGTACTACCTCGGGATGCACGTGGAGAGGGATCTGGATCACAGGTGGTTGAAGCTGCACCAGGAGAAGTTCATCAAGGAGCTTGGGGAGAAGTACGGAATTGAGAATGAGCGCAAGGTTGCAACTCCCCTGCCAGCAGAATTCAAGCTTGTGAAAGCTGCAGAGGATGAAGGGGTTGAAGCCGAGGCAGCAGCAATTTCAGTCCTTGGTGGGCAGCCTCTTGTATGCAGCAGTTCACACGAGACCCGACATCTCTTTCTCGGTTGGGCAGCTGGCTAGGGTAGTGCAGAATCCATCAGAGGAGCAGGTGGATGCAGCTGAGCGTGTGGTGAAGTATCTGAACTCTCACCCAAGCATTGGAGTTCAATACTCCGCATCTGCACAGGTGAAGCAGAAAGGGGTTGAGGTGCTGAAAGAGAAGGGGGAGAGGCTTGGAGAAGGCAAGCTTTTTCTCACTTGCTTTACTGATGCTACGTGGGCCTCTGAGAAGGAGGATTCCTCATCTGTGGGAGGATACATCTGCGTAGTTGGGGGAGGACCGGTTAGTTGGAGGTCAAAGAAGCAGACGGAGACAGCACTCTCTTCCGTGGAATCAGAGTACATGGCGATGTTCCATGGGGTGAAGGAGGTGATTTGGCTGAGGAGGCTGTTGGAGGAGATTGGCCAGGAGCAAAAGGTTGCTACGCCGCTGTTTTGTGATAGCAAGGGAGCTCTTGGGATGGCCAGGAACGCTGTGCTTCATGGGCTGAACAAGCACATGCGTATCAAGTGGCACTGGCTGCGTAAGGAGGTGAAGAGGGGGACGGTGAATCCGATCTACATCAAGACTCACCAGCAGCCAGCAGACTTCCTCACCAAGAGGCTTGCGGATGAGCCTCATTGGCGTTGTGTGCGCATGAGTGGAATGAGCATGAACTAGTATGGAATGATGGACATGCAGCCGGCAGGCTGAGGGGGAGTGTGTTGGGTGCAAATTCACATTGCACGACATCCTGCCGTCTGATTGTACGAGTATGCGTATGCGAATGCATTTGCGTGTGAATGGTATGTTCGTGTGTTTGTTTGCTTTCGCAATTTTCGCTTCAAACATTTGCAGGTACTCGCACAATGTGCGCTTCGGCTTAACATTGTACGCGCTATGAACAGTACAAGCAGAAAGGACGAGCTCGCAAAGGAACCCAAGATGGAAGCTTTGCGGTTCAACTTACTTGATTGCGCAGATTCAGTTCTATCCAACTCGAAATTGTACTGTTTTGTTTGGTTGACTATAGTGTAGCAGGGCAGGCACTATAGGGGTACAATTTAGGTGAAGGTTGGATGTTGTTTGTCTGTATCTACATGCTACAGGGCCAGGGGAAACCAGCGGAACCAGCATTTGGCTGGTTGGGCAAAGACAAAACAGGTTCTGTTTTTAGGACCTGAACCTGGTTGTTGTTTTCCCAGGTTGGAAAAACAGAACCAGAGGTTGTTCACCAACCTATCACCTGCTATTTTGTTCAGCCAGGTTGGTTCTGCTGCTTGGAATTATTTGGGATCATCCCTGGTTGTTCCCAGGTTGATTCCCAAGGTCCTTGCTAGCTAGAGCTATTTATTCCTTCTCTGTTTGTACCTGAATATAGTGAAATTGATTCAAGCGAATTCCTTCCTTGCTGGAATTTCTTGTCTACGCGGTGCGACGGCGGAATGCTACCCGAGTCAACGCTAGTACGCTAGCACTCCAACGCTTGGCTAACGCTGTCCGAGCCATAACTTCGTAATGGCAGAACTTTTCGCGAGGCAACTTGGCTTATTTTAAAGCTCTTAGAGTGAGCTTCGATATAGGAAATTCTCAGCTTAATCCGATCGACGGTCTGCACGATACGCTGCGCGACGTTCAAGGTACTCTTGCTGTTTTTGACTAAGTCCCTCTTGATCCCTCTCTCTACAAACTCGGACCCGAGGATAGGGGCTGGTCTTGTACCAGGCACCCAAGGACCCTTGGAGGTGACCCCGAGGAGAGGTTTTAAGTGTGATAAAGTCTTAATAGCTTGAGTTTATTAGGCCCTTACACCAACATGAGCCTGCGTACTGTTTTCTTGCCCCTGCACCAGAGGAACCAGCTAGCATGGAGGAGGCATTAGCTGGACCAGATAAGGACAAATGGCTGACTTCTAGGGATGCTGAGTACCAGAGCCTGCTGGAGAATGGGACTTGGGAACTAGTGGTGCTGCCTGAGGGAAAGAAAGCGGTACAATGCAAGTGGGTGCTAAGGATCAAGACTGACGACAAGGGGCAGGTCACCATCTACAAGAGTAGGTTGGTGGCTAAGGGGATTATGCAGAAGGAGAAGCGGGAGTTCAATGAGATCTTTGCTCCCACTGCCAAAACCCCTACCCTTCGTGTCTTGTTGGCAGATGCAGCTGTTAGTGGGAAATTTATTATCCAGATGGACATATGAACGGCATTCCTCAACGGGATTTTAGAGGAGGAGGTGTTCATGACGCAGCCGCCTGGGTATGAGGATGGTACGGGCAGGGTGTGCAAGCTGAAAAAGTCCATCTACGGCTTGAAGCAGGCGCCACGCTGCTGGTGCCAGAGGCTGGCAGCTGTTTTAGAGGAGATGGGATTCAGGACCAGCAGCTGTGATGAGAGCCTCTTTCTCACGGGGGAGGGGGAGATGCTGGTGTTGTTTCTGGTCTATGTGGACGACATTCTTCTCTTCAGCAGCAGCATGAAGGAGATCCAGAAAGTCCAGCAGCAGCTGATGGAGAACTTCAAGTGCAAGAACCTTGGGGAGGTAAAATACTACCTCGGGATGCACGTAGAGAGGGATCCAGATCACAGGTGGTTGAAACTGCACCAGGAGAAGTTCATCAAGGAGCTGGGGGAGAAGTATGGGATTGAGAATGAGCGCAAGGTTGCAACTCCCCTGCCAGCAGAATTCAAGCTTGTGAAAGCTGCAGAGGATGAAGGGGTTGAAGCTGAGGAGCAGCAGCAATTCCAGTCCTTGGTGGGCAGCCTCTTGTATGCAGCTGTTCACACGGGGCCTGACATCTCTTTCTCGGTTGGGCAGCTAGCTAGGGTGGTGCAGAATCCATCAGAGGAGCAGGTGGATGCAGCTGAGCGTGTGGTGAAGTATCTGAACTCTCACCCAAGCATTGGAGTTCAATACTCCGTATCTGCACAGGTGAAGCAGAAAGGGGTTGAGGTGCTGAAAGAGAAGGGGGAGAGGCTTGGAGAAGGCAAGCTCTTTCTCACTTGCTTTACCGATGCAACTTGGGCCTCTGAGAAGGAGGATTCCTCATCTGTGGGAGGATACATCTGCGTAGTTGGGGGAGGACCGGTTAGTTGGAGGTCAAAGAAGCAGACGGAGACAGCACTCTCTTCCGTGGAGTCAGAGTACATGGCAATGTTCCACGGGGTGAAGGAGGTGATTTGGCTGAGGAGGTTGTTAGAGGAGATTGGTCAGGAGCAGAAGGTTGCCACGCCGCTGTTTTGTGATAGCAAGGGGGTTCTTGGAATGGCCAGGAACGCTGTGCTTCATGGGCTCAATAAGTACATGCGTATCAAGTGGCACTGGCTGCGTAAGGAGGTGAAGAGGGGGACGGTGAATCCGATCTACATCAAGACTCACCAGCAGCCAGCAGATTTCCTCACCAAGAGGCTTGCGGATGAGCCTCATTGGCGTTGTGTGCGCATGAGTGGAATGAGCGTGAACTAGTATGGAATGATGGAAATGCAGCCGGAAGGCTGAGGGGGAGTGTGTTGGATGCAAATTCACATTTCACAACATCGTGCCGTCTGTTTGTACGAGTATGCGTGTGCGAATGCATTTGCGTGTGAATGGTATGTTTGTGTGTTTGTTTGCTTTCGCAATTTTCGCTTGAAGCATTTGCAGGTTCTCGCACAATGTGCGCTTCGGCACAACATTGTACGCGCTATGAACAGTACAAGCAGAAAGGACGAGCTCGCAAAGGAACCCAAGATGGAAGCTTTGCGGTTCGGCTTACTTGATTGCGCAGATTCAGTTCTATCCAACTCGAAATTGTACTGTTTTGTTTGGTTGACTAAATTGTAGCAGGGCAGGCACTATAGGGGTACAATTTAGGTGAAGGTTGGATGTTGTTTGTCTGTATCTGCATGCTACAGGGCCAGGGGAAACCAGCGGAACCAGCATTTGGCTGGTTGGGCAAAGACAAAACAGGTTCTGTTTTTAGAACCTGAACCTGGTTGTTGTTTTCCCAGGTTGGAAAAATAGAACCAGAGGTTGTTTACCAACCTACCACCTGCTATTTTGTCCAGCCAGGTTGGTTCTGTTGCTTGGAATTATTTGGGATCATCCCTGGTTGTTCCCAGGTTGATTCCCAATGTCCTTGCTAGCTAGAACTATTTATTCCTTCTCTGGTTGTACCTGAATATAGTGAAATTGATTCAAGCAAATTCCTTCCTTGCTGGAATTTCCTTTCTACGCGGTGCGACGGCGGAATGCTACCCGAGTCAACGCTAGTACGCTAGCACTCCAACGCTAGGCAAAAGCTGTCCGAGCCATAACTTCGTAATGGCAGAACTTTTCGCGAGGCAACTTGGTTCATTTTAAATTCTCAGCTTAATCCGATCAACGGTCTGCACGATACGCTGCGCGACGTTCAAGGTACTCTTGCTGTTTTGACTAAGTCCCTCTTGATCCCTCTCTCTACAAACTCGGACCCGAGGATAGGGGCTGGTCTTGTACCAGGCACCCAAGGACCCTTGGAGGTGACCCCGAGGAGAGGTTTTAAGTTTGATAAAGTCTTAATAGCTTCAGTTTATTAGGCCCTTACACCAACAGGATACAGATACCTCTCTAGCCTGCCCTCCGCTGTACCACACCATTGCTGGCTTTTGCCAAATGGATCTGTACATATCCTTACTCTCGTTTAGATCCCAAAGCACCCAATTGCCCAGCTGCCCCTTGTACGTGCGAGCCCCATACGAGGTAGTGCTCACCCCATTCTTGGCAATCTTACAAAGGGAGACCAGATCTGCCTTGAGGTTGACGACAAAGAGAACGTCGTGCAGCACCACCGGCTTGCCATCCACTCCCTTAAACACAGCTCGTGTCCATGGAGTGCGGTCCACTCCAACCTTGGCAGAGCCATTTCCTTGCTCCCTCTGCTCTATAATATGAAAGAACTGGCCTCCGGTGCGCTACATTCTCAGCACCACCGTTGCGCTTCGGGTTGTTGTCGGATAAATTAATGACCATGTTCGAGCCGCTTTTCTGGTTCGCCTGCACGCCCCCATCCTGGTGACGATTCAGGGGGTTCCATCAATCGGGTTTCTTAATGCATAAAAAGTAGGAATGTACTTCCTTCACACAATAACAGCAAGTCCTTTTCATTTTTGCCCCTGCGTCCAGATTTCACACCGCAACCCCAACCTGTACCTCCTTGTTGGTTGTTGGATCGGCGTCCATCTTTGCACCGCGTCCAGCACCACCAAAGCCATATCTTCTGCCACGTCGGATCCCTTGCATCCCGTAGCCGCTGCTGCCGTCATCTCGACCCCTCAGCTAGCGGCGAAGAACATCCCGCCTTCACCTAATTGTACCCCTATGGTGCCTGCCCTACTACACTATAGTTAACCAAACAAAACAGTACAATTTCGTGTTCGATATAACTGAATCTGCGCATTTAAATCAACGGAACTGCAAAGCTTCCATCTTGGGTTCCTTTGAAAGCTCGTGCTTGCACTGTTCATAGCGCGTACAATGTTGTTGCCGAAGCGCACATTGCACAAGTACCTACAAATACTTCAAATGAAAATAGTGAAAGCAAACAAACATACGAACATTCCATTCACACGCAAATGCATTCGCACACACATACTTGTACAAACAGACGGCCGGATGCCGTGCAAAGTGAATTTGCACCCGATACATATGACATGCAGATGCCCCCCAGTTCTTGTGGCCCTAGGTCCTGGATGTGCTGAAGCTGGTGGCACCAGCTCTGGGGGTGCAGGGGGTGTGGGCATGGAGGCCGTGTACCACCCGAACTTATAGCCCAGTCACTCATGACCACAGATGACGCCGGTCTTTATTTGGACAGGGTTTCGGGTATATCAGCTGACTACCGCGTCTGGGTTTCTGTGGCTGACGTTCGTGCCCCAGGCACAAATATCTTGTCCACTCGTACCTATGTCTGCGTCCTTCTTGGATTCCTTCTAGACTTTTCCGGCTGGGCATTCTACGGCCTTGTCACTGGCCAGTTCTTAAGTTCTCCGGACGTCACTTTTAACGAGTCGATATGATATTACAGGAGTCGCCCCCACCGAGGTTTAGATGATTTTCTCCTCCCGCTGTTCCTCACCCATGAGCCCCCCCCAGTCACACAGTAGCCTCCCCCCACCCCTCTGTTGGTGTAAGGGCCTAATAAACTCAAGCTATTAAGACTTTATCAAACATAAAACCTCTCCTCGGGGTCACCTCCAAGGTTCCTTGGTTGCCTGGTACAAGACCAGCCCCTATCCTCGGGTCCGAGTTTGTAGAGAGAGGGATCAAGAGGGACTTAGTCAAAAAAGCAAGAGTACCTTGAACGTCGCGCAGCGTATCGTGCAGACCGTTGATCGGATTAAGCTGAGAATTTCCTATATCGAAGCTCTCTCCAAGAGCTTTAAAATGAACCAAGTTGCATCGCGAAAAGTTCTGCCATTACGAAGTTATGGCTCGGACAGCGTTTGCCTAGCGTTGGAGTGCTAGCGTACTAGCGTTGACTCAGGTAGCATTCCGCCGTCGCACCGCGTAGAAACGAAATTCCACGAAGAGAGGAATTCGCTTGAATCAAATTGACTATATTCAGGTACAAACAGAGAAGGAATAAATATTTCTAGCTAGCAAGGACCTTGGGAATCAACCTGGGAACAACCAGGGATGATCCCAAATAATTACAAGCAACAGAACCAACCTGGCTGGACAAAATAGCTGGAATTGCTGCTGCTCCTCGGCTTCAACCCCTTCATCCTCTGCAGCCTTTACAAGCTGGAATTCTGCAGGCAGGGGAGTTGCAACCTTGCGCTCATTCTCAATCCCATGCTTCTCCCCCAGCTCCTTGATGAACTTCTCCTGGTGCAGTTTCAACCACCTGTGATCTGGATCCCTCTCTACGTGCATCCCGAGGTAGTATTTTACCTCCCCAAGGTTCTTGCACATGAAGTTCTCCATCAGCTGCTGCTGGACTTTCTGGATCTCCTTCATGCTGCTGCTGAAGAGAAGAATGTCGTCCACGTAGACCAGAAACAACACCAGCTTGTCCCCCTCCCCCTTGAGAAAGAGGCTCTCATCACAGCTGCTGGTCCTGAATCCCATCTCCTCTAAAACAGCTGCCAGCTTCTGGTACCAGCAGCGTGGTGCCTGCTTCAAGCCGTAGATGGACGTTTTCAGCTTGCACACCCTGCCCGTACCATCATCATACCCAGGCGGCTGCGTCATGAACACCTCCTCCTCTAAAATCCCGTTGAGGAATGCCGTTGATATGTCCATCTGGATAATGAACTTCCCACTAACGGCTGCATCTGCCAACAAGACACGAAGGGTAGGGGTTTTGGCAGTGGGAGCAAAGATCTCATTGAAGTCCCGCTTCTCCTTCTGCATAAACCCCTTAGCCACCAACCTACTCTTGTAGATGGTGACCTGCCCCTTGTCGTCAGTCTTGATCCTTAGCACCCATTTGCATTGTACCGCTTTCTTTCCCTCAGGCAGCACCACTAGTTCCCAAGTCCCATTCTCCAGCAGGCTCTGGTACTCAGCATCCCTAGAAGCCAGCCATTTGTCCCTATCTGGTCCAGCTAATGCCTCCTCCATGCTAGCTGGTTCCTCTGGTGCAGGGGCAAGAAAACAGTACGCAGGCTCATCCTCCTCATCTGGGTCATAGCCATGCGGTAGAATCAGCAATGCCTCCTCGGTCCCAAGCTGCTGCTCCGCTACATCAGCTCCTGCAGTCAGCTTCTTAGTAGCCATACGGGTACGTCCTGGCCTGGAGACGGGTGTCTCCCATCCCTTCATAACAATACCCTTCGACTTCTTTGTTTTCCCGTGCTGCTGCTCTCCTCCCTCGGATCCAGCAGCTCCACAAGTGCTACCGCTAGTCTCCACACCATTGTTTTCACCAGCAGGTGCCTCCTGCACCTTCTCTCCAGCACCACCTTCTGCAGTTGCCTCCTCTCCCTCCTCCCACACGCTACGAGTCAGGTCCAGCTGCATGGTGATCTGCTCCATCTGCTGGGACACCCTGGCTTCCGGCTGTTTCTCCCTGCTCCCATACATCATGCCCTCAACAAACTTCACATCCCTGCTGTCAAACAACACACCCTTGGAAGGCTCCCACAGCAGCCATCCCTTGCTCTCAGCAGCCAGCCCCAAATGTACACACCAGATTGCACTCGCCCCCAACTTACTGCGGTAGGTCTTGGGGACGTGGGCGACTGCCATGCAACCGAACACCCTCAGCATGTCCACCGGCGGCTTCCTCCGAAGCCACCTCTCCAACGGCACCCACGAGTCATCCCCAACCTTTGTGAATACACTGTTCCTAGCGACGGTAGCGTGCCGAACAGCATGGGGCCACATCAAGTTGCCCAGCCCAGATTCTATGAGCAGCGCCCTAGCTGTCTCCAGAATTGTCCGGTTCGCCCGTTCTGCTACACCGTTGGACTGTGGGGTGTAGGCCGTGGTCAGCTCCCTCTGGATGCCCTGCTTCTTGAGCCAGGCCGTCATCTCAGCTCCAAGGAACTCACCACCCCGATCTGTCCTAATCCGCTTCACCACACACTCCGCTTGCTTCTCCACAAACGGCAGCCAATCGTCCCGAATCGTGGAGGCGGCGTGATCTTTCTGCTTCAGCGGATACGCCCACATTAGCCTGCTCCAGTCATCCACTATCGTTAGGAAGTACCGCTCCCCCTTGTGCCCTTGCACCGGCAGCGGCCCCACCAAGTCCATGTGGACCAGCTCCAACGGCTTTTTGCTCCTGCCAGCCACACTATGGAAGGGGAAACGGGTGAACTTTGAAAGGAGGCAAATTTCACAGTTATCATCGGGTGGTTGTCCATTCAGCTTCAAGCCCTTAACGGCTCCATCCTTCTCCAGCTGCTTCAGCAAAGGCATTGCCACATGCCCCAAACGTCGGTGTGCAGTTGCCCAATCCGTCTCCCCAGATCTGGCCGACACTTTCACACCAACCCCTCCAACGGCGTTGCACTCCCCCTGAGATGCGGACCCCTCTCCAGCCTGCCCCCCACCGTGCCACGCCAGCGCCGGCAGCTGCCACATAGATCTGTACACGTCCTTGCTCTCGTGCAGATCCCAAAGCACCCGATTGCCCAGCTGCCCCTTGTAAGTGCGTGCCCCATCCGTACTAGTGCTCACCCCAGACTTGCCAAGCTTACGGAGGGAGATGAGGTTGGCCTTGAGTTCAGGAACGAGGAGAACGTCGTGCAGCACCACCGGCTTGCCATCCGCTCCCTTAAACGCAGCTCGTCCCGCACCAGCCACCTTCAGCGCGTGTCCAGAGGCGGAGCACACCTCGTTGATCGGAGCAGCTCGTACTTGGTCCAGCAGGTCCTTGCGCGGCGTCATCGTCCAAGCAGCGCCCGTGTCCAACACCCAATAATCCAGGGGGTGCAGCTCTGCTCCAACCTTGGCAGATGCGTCTCCTTGCTCCCCCTTGTCTCCGACATGGAAGAATTGGCCCGCGGTGCGCTCCTTCTTCTTCTCCGCACCGCCGTTGCCCTTCGGGTTGTTGTCGGACGAATCAACGACCATGTTGGCGCCGTTTTTCTGGTTCCTCCGCGCGCCGCCATCCTGGTGACGATTCTGGGGGGTCCATCCATCGGGTTTCTTATAGCACAAAAACCAGGGGTGCCCTTCCTTCTCACAATACCAGCAACTCCCTTTCATTTTGCCACCAGCACCCGACTTGCCCCCACGTCCAGATTTCGCACCGCGACCCCAACTGGTACCTCCTTGTTGGTCGTTGGAGTCGTCGTCCTTCTTTGCACCGCGTCCAGCACCACCGAAGACACGTCCTTTGCCACGTCGGCTCCCTTGCATCCCGTAGCCACTGCTGCCATCGTCTCCACCCCTCAGTTGGCGGCGACGGAAGTCCTCCTCCAGAATCTTCGTCCGCACCCACTCGAGCGTCCACAAGCTCTGGTTCTGCGGCAGGCTCAATCCGCTCGTGAATTGAAGCCACGAGTCCGGCAGCAGCGAGAGCATCTTCAGGCACTTGGTCTGCTCCGGGTAGGTGATTCCCGCGATCGCCAGCTTAGCGTAGAGATCACGCATCTTGTCCAGGATGGGTTGCACCGGCTCTCCCTCGCTTAGGCGCAACGCAGACAGCTCCCTCTCCATCATGAGCGTCGCAGCGACGGAGGTAGGGGCGTGCAGCTCCTTCAACACCGTCCACGCCTTCGGACTGCACTCAACCTCCGGCAGCAGGTGCATGACGTGGTGACGCTGGTTCAGCTCCAAACTCTGCGACATCAAGTAGTAGCCAGCCGAGGCGCGCTCGTCCCAATCTTCCTGAAGGGCGGGGTCACTCGGTCTAGGCTCCTCCCCAATCATTAGTTTCAGCAAACCGATCTGACGGAAATAAAGTTGCATTTTCCAGGCCTAATCATCATAGCCCTCACCATTGAACTTCTCGACGGTGAAGTTTTTCAGCACCTCCTTGATCAGCGAACCCTGGCTTGTTCGCGCTCCCCTTGGCGCAGAAACACCAGAATCTTGGCTGCCGCTACGATCTTGGGCTGACGATTCACCAGCTACCGCCGAGGTGTTGCCCGCCATAGCTACCTTTAACGAGGATCACTATAACGCAGCTCTGATACCAGCTTGTTGGTGTAACGGCCTAATAAACTCAAGCTATTACGACTTTATCAAACTTTAAACCTCTCCTCGGGGTCACCTCCAAGGGTCCTTGGTGTTGGGTGCAAATTCACATTGCACGACATCCTGCCGTCTGTTTGTACGAGTATGCGTGTGCGAATGCATTTGCGTGTGAATGGTATGTTTGTGTGTTTGTTTGCTTTCACAATTTTCGCTTGAAGCATTTGCAGGTACTCGCACAATGTGCGCTTCGGCATAACATTGTACGCGCTATGAACAGTACAAGCAGAAAGGACGAGCTCGCAAAGGAACCCAAGATGGAAGCTTTGCGGTTCAACTTACTTGATTGCGCAGATTCAGTTCTATCCAACTCGAAATTGTACTGTTTTGTTTGGTTGACTATAGTGTAGCAGGGCAGGCACTATAGGGGTACAATTTAGGTGAAGGTTGGATGTTGTTTGTCTGTATCTGCATGCTACAGGGCCAGGGGAAACCAGCGGAACCAGCATTTGGCTGGTTGGGCAAAGACAAAACAGGTTCTGTTTTTAGGACCTGAACCTGGTTGTTGTTTTCCCAGGTTGGAAAAACAGAACCAGAGGTTGTTCACCAACCTATCACCTGCTATTTTGTCCAGCCAGGTTGGTTCTGTTGCTTGGAATTATTTGGGATCATCCCTGGTTGTTCCCAGGTTGATTCCCAAGGTCCTTGCTAGCTAGAGCTATTTATTCCTTCTCTGTTTGTACCTGAATATAGTGAAATTGATTCAAGCGAATTCCTTCCTTGCTGGAATTTCTTTTCTACGCGGTGCGACGGCGGAATGCTACCCGAGTCAACGCTAGTACGCTAGCACTCCAACGCTAGGCTAACGCTGTCCGAGCCATAACTTCGTAATGGCAGAACTTTTCGCGAGGCAACTTGGCTTATTTTAAAGCTCTTAGAGTGAGCTTCGATATAGGAAATTCTCAGCTGATTCCGATCGACTGTCTGCTCGATACGCTGCGCAACGTTCAATGTACTCTTGCTGTTTTGACTAAGTCCCTCTTGATCCCTCTCTCTACAAACTCGGACCCGAGGATAGGGGCTGGTCTTGTACCAGGCACCCAAGGACCCTTGGAGGTGACCCCGAGGAGAGGTTTTAAGTTTGATAAAGTCTTAATAGCTTGAGTTTATTAGGCCCTTACACCAACAAGCTGGTATCAGAGCTGCGTTATAGTGATCCTCGATATAGGTAGCTATGGCGGGCAACACCTCGGCGGTAGCTGGTGAATCTTCAGCCCAAGATCGTAGCGGCAGCCATGATTCTGGTGTTTCTGCGCCAAGGGGAGCGCGAACAAGCCAGGGCTCGCTGATCAAGGAGGTGCTGAAAAACTTCACCGTCGAGAAGTTCAATGGTGAGGGCTATGATGATTGGGCCTGGAAAATGCAACTTTATTTCCGTCAAATCGGATTGCTGAAACTAATGATTGGGGAGGAGCCTAGACCGAGTGACCCCGCCCTTCAGGAAGATTGGGACGAGCGCGCCTCGGCTGGCTACTACTTGATGTCGCAGAGTTTGGAGCTGAACCAGCGTCACCACGTCATGCACCTGCTGCCGGAGGTTGAGTGCGGTCCGAAGGCGTGGACGGTGTTGAAGGAGCTGCACGCCCCGACCTCCGTTGTTGCAACATTGATGCTGGAGAGGGAGCTGTCCGCGTTGCGCCTGAGCGAGGGAGAGCCGGTGCAACCTGTCCTGGACAAATTGCGCGACCTCTACGCGAAGTTGGCGACCGCAGGAATCACCTACCCGGAGCAAACAAAGTGCTTGAAGATGCTCTCGCTGCTGCCGGAATCGTGGCTTCAATTTACGAGCGGATTGAGCCTGCCGCAGAACCAGAGCTTGTGGACGCTCGAGTGGGTGCGGACGAAGATTCTGGAGGAGGACTTCCGTCGCCGCCAACTGAGGGGTGGAGACGACGGCAGCAGCGGCTACGGGATGCAAGGGAGCCGACGTGGCAAAGGACGTGGCTTCGGTGGTGCTGGACGCGGTGCAAAGAAAGACGACGACTCCAACGACCAACAAGGAGGTACCGGTTGGGGTCGCGGTGCAAAATCTGGACGTGGGGGCAAGTCGGGTGCTGGTGGCAAAATGAAAGGGAGTTGCTGGTATTGTGAGAAGGAAGGGCACCCCTGGTTTTTGTGCTATAAGAAACCCGATGGATGGACCCCCCAGAATCGTCACCAGGATGGCGGCGCGCGGAGGAACCAGAAAAACGGTGCCAACATGATCGCTGATTCGTCCGACAACAACCCAAAGGGCAACGGCGGTGCGGAGAAGAAGAAGGAGCGCACCGCGGGCCAATTCTTCCATATGGGAGACAAGGGGGAGCAAGGAGACGCCTCTGCTAAGGATGGAGCAGAGCTGCACCCCCTGGACTATTGGGTGTTGGACACAGGCGCTGCTTGGACAATGACGCCGCGCAAGGACCTGCTGGACGACGTACGCGCTGCACCGATTAATGAGGTGTGCTCTGCCTCTGGACACATGTTGAAGGTGGCTGGTGCGGGACGAGCTGCATTTAAGGGAGCGGATGGCAAGCCGGTGGTGCTGCACGACGTTCTCCTCGTCCCCGACCTGAAGGCCAACCTCATCTCCCTCCGTAAGCTTGGCAAGGCTGGGGTGAACACCAACACGGATGGGGCTCGCACTTATAAGGGGAAGCTGGGCAATCGGGTGCTTTGGGATCTGCACGAGAGCAAGGACGTGTACAGATCTATGTGGCAGCTGCCGGCGCTGGCGTGGCACGGTGGGGGGCAGGCTGGAGAGGGGTCTGCATCCCAGGGGGAGTGCAACGCCGTTGGAGGGGTTGGTGTGAAAGTGTCGGCCAGATCTGGGGAGACGGATTGGGCAACGGCACACCGACGCTTGGGGCATGTGGCAATGCCTTTGCTGAAGCAGCTGGAGAAGGATGGAGCCGTTAAGGGCTTGAAGCTGAACGGACAACCACCCGATGATAACTGTGAAATCTGTTTGCTCTCAAAGTTTACCCGTTTCCCCTTCCATAGTGTGGCTGGCAGGAGCAAGAAGCCGTTGGAGCTGGTCCACATGGACTTGGTGGGGCCGCTGCCGGTTCAGGGACACAAGGGGGAGCGGTACTTCCTGACCATTGTGGATGATTGGAGCAGGCTTATGTGGGCATATCCGCTGAAGCAGAAGGACCATGCCGCCTCTACGATACGGGAAGATTGGCTGCCATTCGTGGAGAAGCAAGCGGAGTGTGTGGTGAAGCGGATTAGGACAGATCGGGGTGGTGAGTTCCTTGGAGCTGAGATGACGGCCTGGCTCAAGAAGCAGGGCATCCAGAGGGAGCTGACCACGGCTTACACCCCACAGTCTAACGGTGTAGCAGAACGGGCGAACCGGACAATTCTGGAGACAGCTAGGGCGCTGCTCATAGAATCTGGGCTGGGCAACTCCATGTGGCCCCATGCTGTTCGGCACGCTACCGTCGCTAGGAACAGGGTACTCACAAAGGTTGGGGATGACTCGTGGGTGCCGTTGGAGAGGTGGCTTGGGAGGAAGCCGCCGGTGGACATGCTGAGGGTGTTCGGTTGCATGGCAGTCGCCCACGTCCCCAAGACCTACCGCAGTAAGTTGGGGGCGAGTGCAATCTGGTGTGTGCATTTGGGGCTGGCTGCTGAGAGCAAGGGATGGCTGCTGTGGGAACCCTCCAAGGGTGTGTTATTTGACAGCAGGGATGTGAAGTTTGTTGAGGGCATGATGTATGGGAGCTGGGAGAAACAGCCGGAGGCCAGGGTGTCCCAGCAGATGGAGCAGATCACCATGCAGCTGGACCTGACTCCTAGTGTGTGGGAGGAGGGAGAGGAGGCAACTGCAGAGGGTGGTGATAAAGAGAAGGTGCAGGAGGCACCTGCTGGTGGAGGTGATGGTGTGGAGATTAGCAGTAGCACTAGTGGAGCTGCTGGATCCGAGGGAGGAGAGCAGCAGCAGGGGAAAACTAAGAAGCCGAAGGGTGTTATTATGAAGGGATGGGAGACACCCGTCTCCAGGCCAGGACGTACCCGTATGGCTACTAAAAAGCTGACTGCAGGAGCTGATGTAGCGGAGCAGCAGCTTGGGACCGAGGAGGCATTGCTGATTCTACCGCATGGCTATGACCCGGATGAGGAGGATCAACCTGCGTACTGTTTTCTTGCCCCTGCACCAGAGGAACCAGCTAGCATGGAGGAGGCATTAGCTGGACCAGATAGGGACAAATGGCTAGCTTCCAGGGATGCTGAATACCAGAGCCTGCTGGAGAATGGGACTTGGGAACTAGTGGTGCTGCCTGAGGGAAAGCGGTACAATGCAAGTGGGTGCTAAGGATCAAGACTGACGACAAGGGGCAGGTCACCATCTACAAGAGTAGGTTGGTGGCTAAGGGGTTTATGCAGAAGGAGAAGCGGGACTTCAATGAGATCTTTGCTCCCACTGCCAAACCCCCTACCCTTCGTGTCTTGTTGGCAGATGCAGCCGTTAGTGGGAAGTTCATTATCCAGATGGACATATCAACGGCATTTCTCAACGGGATTTTAGAGGAGGAGGTGTTCATGACGCAGCCACCTGGGTATGAGGATGGTACGGGCAGGGTGTGCAAGCTGAAAAAGTCCATCTATGGCTTGAAGCAGGCGCCACGCTGCTGGTACCAGAAGTTGGCAGCTGTTTTAGAGGAGATGGGATTCAGGACCAGCAGCTGTGATGAGAGCCTCTTTCTCAAGGGGGAGGGGGAGAAGCTGGTGCTGTTTCTGGTCTATGTGGACGACATTCTTCTCTTTAGCAGCAGCATGAAGGAGATCCAGAAGGTGCAGCAGCAGCTGATGGAGAACTTCAAGTGCAAGAACCTTGGGGAGGTAAAGTACTACCTCGGGATGCACGTGGAGAGGGATCTGGATCACAGGTGGTTGAAGCTGCACCAGGAGAAGTTCATCAAGGAGCTTGGGGAGAAGTACGGAATTGAGAATGAGCGCAAGGTTGCAACTCCCCTGCCAGCAGAATTCAAGCTTGTGAAAGCTGCAGAGGATGAAGGGGTTGAAGCCGAGGAGCAGCAGCAATTTCAGTCCTTGGTGGGCAGCCTCTTGTATGCAGCAGTTCACACGAGACCCGACATCTCTTTCTCGGTTGGGCAGCTGGCTAGGGTAGTGCAGAATCCATCAGAGGAGCAGGTGGATGCAGCTGAGCGTGTGGTGAAGTATCTGAACTCTCACCCAAGCATTGGAGTTCAATACTCCGCATCTGCACAGGTGAAGCAGAAAGGGGTTGAGGTGCTGAAAGAGAAGGGGGAGAGGCTTGGAGAAGGCAAGCTTTTTCTCACTTGCTTTACTGATGCTACGTGGGCCTCTGAGAAGGAGGATTCCTCATCTGTGGGAGGATACATCTGCGTAGTTGGGGGAGGACCGGTTAGTTGGAGGTCAAAGAAGCAGACGGAGACAGCACTCTCTTCCGTGGAATCAGAGTACATGGCGATGTTCCATGGGGTGAAGGAGGTGATTTGGCTGAGGAGGCTGTTGGAGGAGATTGGCCAGGAGCAAAAGGTTGCTACGCCGCTGTTTTGTGATAGCAAGGGAGCTCTTGGGATGGCCAGGAACGCTGTGCTTCATGGGCTGAATAAGCACATGCGTATCAAGTGGCACTGGCTGCGTAAGGAGGTGAAGAGGGGGACGGTGAATCCGATCTACATCAAGACTCACCAGCAGCCAGCAGACTTCCTCACCAAGAGGCTTGCGGATGAGTCTCATTGGCGTTGTGTGCGCATGAGTGGAATGAGCATGAACTAGTATGGAATGATGGGGATGCAGCCGGCAGGCTGAGGGGGAGTGTGTTGGGTGCAAATTCACATTGCACGACATCCTGCCGTCTGTTTGTACGAGTATGCGTGTGCGAATGCATTTGCGTGTGAATGGTATGTTTGTGTGTTTGTTTGCTTTCACAATTTTCGCTTGAAGCATTTGCAGGTACTCGCACAATGTGCGCTTCGGCATAACATTGTACGCGCTATGAACAGTACAAGCAGAAAGGACGAGCTCGCAAAGGAACCCAAGATGGAAGCTTTGCGGTTCAACTTACTTGATTGCGCAGATTCAGTTCTATCCAACTCGAAATTGTACTGTTTTGTTTGGTTGACTATAGTGTAGCAGGGCAGGCACTATAGGGGTACAATTTAGGTGAAGGTTGGATGTTGTTTGTCTGTATCTGCATGCTACAGGGCCAGGGGAAACCAGCGGAACCAGCATTTGGCTGGTTGGGCAAAGACAAAACAGGTTCTGTTTTTAGGACCTGAACCTGGTTGTTGTTTTCCCAGGTTGGAAAAACAGAACCAGAGGTTGTTCACCAACCTATCACCTGCTATTTTGTCCAGCCAGGTTGGTTCTGTTGCTTGGAATTATTTGGGATCATCCCTGGTTGTTCCCAGGTTGATTCCCAAGGTCCTTGCTAGCTAGAGCTATTTATTCCTTCTCTGTTTGTACCTGAATATAGTGAAATTGATTCAAGCGAATTCCTTCCTTGCTGGAATTTCTTTTCTACGCGGTGCGACGGCGGAATGCTACCCGAGTCAACGCTAGTACGCTAGCACTCCAACGCTAGGCTAACGCTGTCCGAGCCATAACTTCGTAATGGCAGAACTTTCCGCGAGGCAACTTGGCTTATTTTAAAGCTCTTAGAGTGAGCTTCGATATAGGAAATTCTCAGCTTAATCCGATCGACGGTCTGCACGATACGCTGCGCGACGTTCAAGGTACTCTTGCTGTTTTGACTAAGTCCCTCTTGATCCCTCTCTCTACAAACTCGGACCCGAGGATAGGGGCTGGTCTTGTACCAGGCACCCAAGGACCCTTGGAGGTGACCCCGAGGAGAGGTTTTAAGTGTGATAAAGTCTTAATAGCTTGAGTTTATTAGGCCCTTACACCAACACTTGGGTGCCTGGTACAAGACCAGCCCCTATCCTCGGGTCCGAGTTTGTAGAGAGAGGGATCAAGAGGGACTTAGTCAAAACAGCAAGAGTACCTTGAACGTCGCGCAGCGTATCGTGCAGACCGTCGATCGGATTAAGCTGAGAATTTCCTATATCGAAGCTCGCTCCAAGAGCTTTAAAATGAACCAAGTTGCCTCGCGAAAAGTTCTGCCATTACGAAGTTATGGCTCGGACAGCGTTTGCCTAGCGTTGGAGTGCTAGCGTACTAGCGTTGACTCAGGTAGCATTCCGCCGTCGCACCGCGTAGAAACGAAATTCCAGGAAGGGAGGAATTCGCTTGAATCAAATTGACTATATTCAGGTACAAACAGAGAAGGAATAAATAGTTCTAGCTAGCAAGGACCTTGGGAATGAACCTGGAAACAACCAGGGATCATCCCAAATAATTCCAACCAACAGAACCAACCTGGCTGGACAAAACAGCAGGTGGTAGGTTGGTAAACAACCTCTGGTTCTGTTTTTCCAACCTGGGAAAACAACAACCAGGTTCAGGTCCTAAAAACAGAACCTGTTTCGTCTTTGCCCAACCAGCCAAAAGCTGGTTCCGCTGGTTTCCCCTGGCCCTGTAGCATGCAGATACAGACAAACAACATCCAACCTTCATCTAAATTGTACCCCTATAGTGCCTGCCCTGCTACACTATAGTCAACCAAGCAAAACAGTACAATTTTGAGTTGGATAGAACTGAGTCTGCACAATCAATTCAACCGAATCGCAAAGCTTCCATCTTGGGTTCCTTTGCGAGCTCGTCCTTTCTGCTTGTACTGTTCATAGCGCCTATAATGTTGTGCCAAAGCGCATAATGCGCGAGTACCTGCAAATGCTTCAAGCGAAAATTGCGAAAGCAAACAAATACACCGAACATTCCATTCACACCCAAATGCATTCGCACACGCATACTCATACAAACAGACGGCAGGATGTCGTGCAATGTGAATTTGCATCCAACACCCTCCCCTCTGCCCTTTCACCCCTCGCATCTTACGTTGTTGGATGTTTCGCACGGCACTCCGCAGTCGTCTCCCTCGTAGCGTCAAGTTCGTGTTCTTGTGTTGGGGTGTTGAAAGTGCAGCTGCCGATGGTGCAGGTCCTTAGTCTGCTAGAGTTGGTGGCATCAGATATGGGGGCGCATAGGTTCCTCCAGTCGGCGACCTCCCCCCTGTCTCACCCCCAGGCTTCCCACCAGTTCCGCAGTTCTTTCCTCAGCTTCAGCACGTGGAGTCGGATGATGGCGCGCCCTCTGCAGATGAGTGCCAAGAAGGAGCACCTCCAAGGCGATCGTTTCGAACTCGCAAGATGTGTGCCATCTCCTAGCATCAGCTGGCTATGCCTCCCAGGTATGCCATAGGCCTCCTGCCTAACAACAACTTAGGTTAGCGGTAACTCAGCTACTACTCTACGCTTAACGCACCATGCGGAGAGCCGCTCTGCACCAGGAGCTGGACTATGGGTGAGGGCTCGGGTGGTACAAAAGATTGAAACATTTAGTTATGTTCTCTCGCACGTGTGCGTTCACAGGGCACAATTACAAGAGTTGTCAAAAGTTGGGAACAATGATAGCAAAATCAATGGCAAAAATTACTACATCAGATATAATTTTTTCTACCACACTGGCAGGTTGACTTCCAATGCAGCAAAGTCTATTGGTGGAAGTGTTGGATGCACGTTATTCTGAGTGCATGTCATCCTAACGTCCTCGCCGAGTGCTTGTGCTATTCATGCGTGCATTGTTTGCTTGACCATATGTCAGTGTGCATGGCTGTTGGACATTATCATCTCTGTGTTTTTCTCCAAGTCTAAATGTTTGATCATACAGGAGAAATCCAGAGCTTTCCAACGATACCAAGATCGCCTTTTTCCGACCAAGATCGCCCAACTTCCAAGACTTGGATTTCTTATTACCTTTTAGGGTTATATCTAATTTGGGTGATTACTTGGACATGACTATAAAGGGATCTTGGGTTGGATGGTAAGGGAAGGCAACCTTGACATTTGGATTGGGGTGGCTAGAAGTTTCTAGCATGGTTGCAAATGTTGCAACACGTAGGCAAAATCTAACTAGATTGGATTTTGCATGTGACATCTCAATGATCTCATGATGAGGGTTGCATCCTTGCTGCTAGGAAGGTTCCTACCATCCTTCCCTAGCTCTTGGAGAACCCCTTCCCTCTCATGGTTCTCTTGGAATTCCCAACTCCAACTTTCTATGCCCTAATGTTTGTACTTCCTCCACCATTCTAGTCATGCGGCTGCTGGACGTTTTTACTTGGGTCTCACTCTATAGACTATCTTAACGACTGATTTAACTTGGGGATGGAAGCTAAGACTATGGCGCAACTTCCTACCGAGCGGTTTTGCGTTTAGTTGAGAAATGGGTTCTTCGTAAGTTCTCACAGTGACGGATCCTGAAGAACAAGTGGTATCAGAGCGGGTAGTCGACTTTGAGACAACGAATCGTCGTGAATTCTCGACCAATGTTGACGAGTGAGACCAGTTTCGAGTACCCCTGCTCGCGAAATTTCGATTGTTGGTCGAACCGTGTTCTAATTTGACGTATCCAATCCGCGACGGCGTTTTTCGTGAAGTCAAAATTTCTGGCAGAATTCTCTCCAAACGATTTCTCAAGTTTCCACCATTCATAAGGCCTCAATATGACTGGAACGGACTCCAGTGGTGCTAGTGGCAAGATGGATAGAGGTAGAGAGGCTGAAGAGCAGGGAAGAGCTGCTGGTGGTGGAGTGGGGACTCACCCATCAGCCAACCCGTACTACCTACATTTACTACACCATCTCCAACAACCGTGGATCCTGTGAATGCGTTCTCTATTGAGAAGTTCATGGAGGAGAACTACGAGCACTGGAGCTTCCGCATGAGGCTGATGTACACCTAATACAAACTATTGGATCTGGTGGAGGGGAAAGAGAAGATACTGGAGGCCGCGGAGCTGAAAGGAGCATGAGCTGAAAGGAGCATGGATGAAGCGGTTGAGGACGACAACTCGACCACATCAGGGACCTCTTGGGTGATCCAGAGTGTGGCCCCAAGGCTTGGAGGAAGCTTCTGGATGTGCACTCACCGACACATGCTACCGGCATCGGGCTACTCGCGCGGCGGCTGCACGACATCAAGTTTGTTGATGGAGAGCCGATGCAACCGGTATTGGATGAGATGCGGGACATGTTCACGAAGCTTCAACGCGGCGGTGTGGTATACCTGGAGCTCGTGCAATGCGTGGAAATTGTGATACGGCTGCCGGAGTCGTGGTCTGCCCTTGCGATCGACCTCAACTCCCAACAGCCCCAGTGGAGTGTGGATTACATCCGGGCACGCATTCTTGAGGACTTGCGGCGCCGGAGTGTAGAGCGCTCGGAGGAGGGGGCTGGCTATAGAGTTAGAGGTGGAAAGAGTGGCTTCAAGAAGAAGTGGAAGGGGAAAAATCCCTAAGGAGGATGGCAGCGGGGGTCATGGGGATGTCTGCTTCTAGTGCAAGAAGCGCGGACATCGTTGGCGGAAGTGCTACCAACGACCCAAGGATTGGACCCCGCCTTCATCAACCAGCCAGCGTGGTGGCACGAGGAGTGGGGGGGTCATGGGAGCTAGTGGAGAGGAGAAGGATGAGGAGAAAGGCGGCAAATCTGAGGAGCGGAAGGCCGGGTTCTTATTCTTCGTGAACGAAGGCGCAACTGACCTTGCTATGGCTGCTAGGTTCTCCTACACCCCCTCATCCATTGGGTGATTGACTCGGGAAGCTCTTGGCATATGACTCGTGCGGACCTTCTCGATGAGATTCAGCCAGGACCCATCTCTACGGTCACATCCGCTACGGGCGCCAAGGCCAAGGTCATAGGCATTGGATGCGCCAAGTTTATTGGAGCGGATGGAGAGCTCGTGGGGCTGAAGAATGTGCTGTGGGTGCCGGACTTGTTCGCGAACTTGATTTCTGGTTGGGAGATGCGGGTGTGAACACTGAGACGATTGGCTCGGAGCGCTATCGTGCCTACAACGATGAGCGGCTGATTTGGGACCTGCAGTAGAAAAGGGATCTCCACAAGCGTATGTGGCAGATCCCGGTCCTCCCTTGGTGGAAATCGGGCAAGGCGGCAGCGAGGGCATCTATGGAGGAGAGTGTCACCGAGGAGGAGCAGCAAGGTGTGCAAGGAGAGGAGCTGATTGGAGGAAGCGCGGCGGTGAAGGCGTCGGCTACCTCGGGCCAAGCGGATTGGGAGACTTGGCATCGGCGACTCGCACATGTGGCTGTTTCTACATTGGAGGTGATGCACAATGAGAAGTGTGTGCATGGGCTGCAACTGCAAGGAGATGGGGCTCACTATGGCAGCTGCGAGGCGTGCATGCAAAACAAGTTTGCGCGGTTCCCGTTTCCACGTGCGGAGGGATCAGCCAAGGCACCATTGGAGGTGGTGCACATGGACCTGGTGGGTCCTATGAGGACGGAGGGGACTGGGGGAGTGCTATACTTCCTCACCATGGTGGACGAATGTAGCAGATTCACATGGGCTCGTCCCTTGTCCAAGAAGAGTGATGCTGCAGCGGCAATCAGGGAGGATTGGTTGCCGATGGTGGACTGGCAAGCAATGCGGCTGGTAAAGGTGCTGGGGAGCGACTGTGGAATGACATTCGGCACCAGCTGATCTGCCCTGGAACACCGCAGCAGAACGGCATTGGTGAGCGCGCCAACCGGACCACTGGCGAGGCGGCTAAGACTCGGTTGGGGGCTGTTGGGATGCCCTACAAGTTCTGGCCTGACGCCGTTTGCCATGTCATTACGGTCAAGAACAGGGTCTTGACGCATGTTGGCGACAAGCATTGAGTGCCGTAGGAGCTTTGGCTTGGGAAGAAGCCATTCATTGACATGCTACGGGTGTGGGGCTGCATGGGGCTTGTGATGGTGCCTAAGGAGCAGATGCACAAGTTGGAAGTTGCTGCTGTGTGGGCTGTCCATCTTGGGATGGCTCCTGACTCGAAGGGGTGGCTGATGTGGGACCCTAAGAACAAGAGGACGCTGGTCAGCCGTGATGTCAAGTTTGTGGAGGACGTCTGTACAAGGACTGGCAGCAGCAGCAGCAGGTGCAGATTGGCTTGCGTCTGCATGAGATTGAGCGGTCTGCAGCGGAGGAGGTTCAGCTGCACCTTGAGGAACTCCCTGGGTCGGAGCTGACCAGTGACCATAGTGGCGGTGGTGAGCAGCAAGGTGCTGGTCCTGCTGCGGAGCAGGGGTTGGAGGATGAGTCGGCACGTGTGGACTCACCATCTCAGCCCGAGCCTGCTGCAACCGCCAAGGTCACCAAGAGGAGTGTGGAGAGAGGAGCTTCACCAAATGGGCAGCAGATTGCAACCCGCAAGAAGAGGGTGGCAACAGCACCCTCAAGGCTGAAGAATTGCCGTTTGGGAGGACCCAAGCAAGGTGCCATGGCGGTTCAGGCGGATGAGGGAGAGGATGAGGAGATGGCATTCTGTTTCTTCACACCCTTGCCTAGAGAACCAGCCACAGTGGAGGAGGCACTGAGTGGACCCCAGAAAGAGGAGTGGAAGGCTGCTATGGATGCGGAGTTCAACAGTCTCATTGAGAATGGGACTTGGGAGCTTGTTGAGTTATCCGAGGGGCGACGGCCGATTAGCAGCTGCTGGGTGGAGGCTTCAAGCGGATCACAGCTTGTTTTTGCTTGGGGAGGGGGAGCAGTTGCTCTTGCTACTGGTGTATGTCGACGACATACTGTTCTCACCTTCCATGGAGCAGATTGAAAGGACACAGAAGCTGCTGATGGACAACTTCAAGTGCAAGATGCTGGGGGGATGTCCACTAATACTTGGGACTGCAGATTGAGAGGGATGTTGAGAGGAGGTAGCTAAACGTGCATCACTCACACTACATCTATGGTGTAATGGAGCGGTATGGTGTGACTGGGGGTCGCACTGTGATGACACTGCGGGCTTCAAACTGAAGAAGGTGTTGGGTGCAAATTCACATTGCACGACATCCTGCCGTCTGTTTGTACGAGTATGCGTGTGCGAATGCATTTGCGTGTGAATGGTATGTTTGTGTGTTTGTTTGCTTTCGCAATTTTCGCTTGAAGCATTTGCAGGTACTCGCAAAATGTGCGCTTCGGCATAACATTGTACGCGCTATGAACAGTACAAGCAGAAAGGACGAGCTCGCAAAGGAACCCAAGATGGAAGCTTTGCGGTTCAACTTACTTGATTGCGCAGATTCAGTTCTATCCAACTCGAAATTGTACTGTTTTGTTTGGTTGACTATAGTGTAGCAGGGCAGGCACTATAGGGGTACAATTTAGGTGAAGGTTGGATGTTGTTTGTCTGTATCTGCATGCTACAGGGCCAGGGGAAACCAGCGGAACCAGCATTTGGCTGGTTGGGCAAAGACAAAACAGGTTCTGTTTTTAGGACCTGAACCTGGTTGTTGTTTTCCCAGGTTGGAAAAACAGAACCAGAGGTTGTTCACCAACCTATCACCTGCTATTTTGTCCAGCCATGTTGGTTCTGTTGCTTGGAATTATTTGGGATCATCCCTGGTTGTTCCCAGGTTGATTCCCAAGGTCCTTGCTAGCTAGAGCTATTTATTCCTTCTCTGTTTGTACCTGAATATAGTGAAATTGATTCAAGCGAATTCCTTCCTTGCTGGAATTTCTTGTCTACGCGGTGCGACGGCGGAATGCTACCCGAGTCAACGCTAGTACGCTAGCACTCCAACGCTAGGCTAACGCTGTCCGAGCCATAACTTCGTAATGGCAGAACTTTTCGCGAGGCAACTTGGCTTATTTTAAAGCTCTTAGAGTGAGCTTCGATATAGGAAATTCTCAGCTTAATCCGATCGACGGTCTGCACGATACGCTGCGCGACGTTCAAGGTACTCTTGCTGTTTTGACTAAGTCCCTCTTGATTCCTCTCTCTCTACAAACTCGGACCCGAGGATAGGGGCTGGTCTTGTACCAGGCACCCAAGGACCCTTGGAGGTGACCCCGAGGAGAGGTTTTAAGTGTGATAAAGTCTTAATAGCTTGAGTTTATTAGGCCCTTACACCAACAAGCTGGTATCAGAGCTGCGTTATAGTGATCCTCGATATAGGTAGCTATGGCGGGCAACACCTCGGCGGTAGCTGGTGAATCTTCAGCCCAAGATCGTAGCGGCAGCCATGATTCTGGTGTTTCTGCGCCAAGGGGAGCGCGAACAAGCCAGGGCTCGCTGATCAAGGAGGTGCTGAAAAACTTCACCGTCGAGAAGTTCAATGGTGAGGGCTATGATGATTGGGCCTGGAAAATGCAACTTTATTTCCGTCAAATCGGATTGCTGAAACTAATGATTGGGGAGGAGCCTAGACCGAGTGACCCCGCCCTTCAGGAAGATTGGGACGAGCGCGCCTCGGCTGGCTACTATTTGATGTCGCAGAGTTTGGAGCTGAACCAGCGTCACCACGTCATGCACCTGCTGCCGGAGGTTGAGTGCGGTCCGAAGGCGTGGACGGTGTTGAAGGAGCTGCACGCCCCGACCTCCGTTGTTGCAACATTGATGCTGGAGAGGGAGCTGTCCGCGTTGCGCCTGAGCGAGGGAGAGCCAGTGCAACCTGTCCTGGACAAATTGCGCGACCTCTACGCGAAGTTGGCGATCGCGGGAATCACCTACCCAGAGCAGACCAAGTGCCTGAAGATGCTCTCGCTGCTGCCGGAATCGTGGCTTCAATTCACGAGCGGATTGAGCCTGCCGCAGAACCAGAGCTCGTGGACACTCGAGTGGGTGCGGACAAAGATTCTAGAGGAGGACTTCCGTCGCCGTCAACTGAGGGGTGGAGACGACGGCAGCAGCGGCTACGGGATGCAAGGGAGCCGACGTGGCAGAGGACGTGGCTTCGGTGGTGCTGGACGCGGTGCAAAGAAAGACGACGACTCCAACGACCAACAAGGAGGTACCGGTTGGGGTCGCGGTGCGAAATCTGGACGTGGGGGCAAGTCGGGTGCTGGTGGCAAAATGAAAGGGAGTTGCTGGTATTGTGAGAAGGAAGGGCACCCCTGGTTTTTGTGCTATAAGAAACCCGATGGATGGACCCCCCAGAATCGTCACCAGGATGGCGGCGCGCGGAGGAACCAGAAAAACGGCGCCAACATGGTCGCTGATTCGTCCGACAACAACCCGAAGGGCAACGGCGGTGCGGAGAAGAAGAAGGAGCGCACCGCGGGCCAATTCTTCCATATGGGAGACAAGGGGGAGCAAGGAGACGCATCTGCTAAGGCTGGAGCAGAGCTGCACCCCCTAGACTATTGGGTGTTGGACACAGGCGCTGCTTGGACAATGACGCCGCGCAAGGACCTGCTGGACGACGTACGCGCTGCACCGATTAATGAGGTGTGCTCTGCCTCTGGACACATGTTGAAGGTGGCTGGTGCGGGACGAGCTGCATTTAAGGGAGCGGATGGCAAGCCGGTGGTGCTGCACGACGTTCTCCTCGTCCCCGACCTGAAGGCCAACCTCATCTCCCTCCGTAAGCTTGGCAAGGCTGGGGTGAACACCAACACGGATGGGGCTCGCACTTATAAGGGGAAGCTGGGCAATCGGGTGCTTTGGGATCTGCACGAGAGCAAGGACGTGTACAGATCTATGTGGCAGCTGCCGGCGCTGGCGTGGCACGGTGGGGGGCAGGCTGGAGAGGGGTCTGCATCCCAGGGGGAGTGCAACGCCGTTGGAGGGGTTGGTGTGAAAGTGTCGGCCAGATCTGGGGAGACAGATTGGGCAACTGCACACCGACGTTTGGGGCATGTGGCAATGCCTTTGCTGAAGCAGCTGGAGAAGGATGGAGCCGTTAAGGGCTTAAAGCTGAACGGACAACCACCCGATGATAACTGTGAAATTTGCCTCCTTTCAAAGTTCACCCGTTTCCCCTTCCATAGTGTGGCTGGCAGGAGCAAAAAGCCGTTGGAGCTGGTCCACATGGACTTGGTGGGGCCGCTGCCGGTGCAAGGGCACAAGGGGGAGCGGTACTTCCTAACCATAGTGGATGACTGGAGCAGGCTAATGTGGGCGTATCCGCTGAAGCAGAAAGATCACGCCGCCTCCACGATTCGGGACGTTTGGCTGCCGTTCGTGGAGAAGCAAGCGGAGTGTGTGGTGAAGCGGATTAGGACAGATCGGGGTGGTGAGTTCCTTGGAGCTGAGATGACGGCCTGGCTCAAGAAGCAGGGCATCCAGAGGGAGCTGACCACGGCTTACACCCCACAGTCCAACGGTGTAGCAGAACGGGCGAACCGGACAATTCTGGAGACAGCTAGGGCGCTGCTCATAGAATCTGGGCTGGGCAACTTGATGTGGCCCCATGCTGTTCGGCACGCTACCGTCGCTAGGAACAGGGTACTCACAAAGGTTGGGGATGACTCGTGGGTGCCGTTGGAGAGGTGGCTTGGGAGGAAGCCGCCGGTGGACATGCTGAGGGTGTTCGGTTGCATGGCAGTCGCCCACGTTCCCAAGACCTACCGCAGTAAGTTGGGGGCGAGTGCAATCTGGTGTGTACATTTGGGGCTGGCTGCTGAAAGCAAAGGATGGCTGCTGTGGGAGCCTTCCAAGGGTGTGTTGTTTGACAGCAGGGATGTGAAGTTTGTTGAGGGCATGATGTATGGGAGCTGGGAGAAACAGCCGGAGGCCAGGGTGTCCCAGCAGATGAAGCAGATTACCATGCAGCTGGACCTGACTCCTAGTGTGTGGGAGGAGGGAGAGGAGGCAGCTGCAGAGGGTGGTGATAAAGAGAAGGTGCAGGAGGCACCTGCTGGTGGAGGTGATGGTGTGGAGATTAGCGGTAGCACTAGTGGAGCTGCTGGATCAGAGGGAGGAGAGCAGCAGCAGGGGAAAACTAAGAAGCCGAAGGGTGTCGTTATGAAGGGATGGGAGACACCCGTCTCCAGGCCAGGACGTACCCGTATGGCTACTAAGAAGCTGACTGCAGGAGCTGATGTAGCGGAGCAGCAGCTTGGGACCGAGGAGGCATTGCTGATTCTACCGCATGGCTATGACCCGGATGAGGAGGATCAACCTGCGTACTGTTTTCTTGCCCCTGCACCAGAGGAACCAGCTAGCATGGAGGAGGCATTAGCTGGACCAGATAGGGACAAATGGCTAGCTTCCAGGGATGCTGAGTACCAGAGCCTGCTGGAGAATGGGACTTGGGAACTAGTGGTGCTGCCTGGGGGAAAGAAAGCGGTACAATGCAAGTGGGTGCTAAGGATCAAGACTGACGACAAGGGGCAGGTCACCATCTACAAGAGTAGGTTGGTGGCTAAGGGGTTTATGCAGAAGGAGAAGCGGGACTTCAATGAGATCTTTGCTCCCACTGCCAAACCCCCTACCCTTCGTGTCTTGTTGGCAGATGCAGCCGTTGGTGGGAAGTTCATTATCCAGATGGATATATCAACGGCATTCCTCAATGGGATTTTAGAGGAGGAGGTGTTCATGACGCAGCCACCTGGGTATGAGGATGGTACGGGCAGGGTGTGCAAGCTGAAAAAGTCCATCTACGGCTTGAAGCAGGCGCCACGCTGCTGGTACCAGAAGTTGGCAGCTGTTTTAGAGGAGATGGGATTCAGGACCAGCAGCTGTGATGAGAGCCTCTTTCTCAAGGGGGAGGGGGAGAAGCTGGTGCTGTTTCTGGTCTATGTGGACGACATTCTTCTCTTTAGCAGCAGCATGAAGGAGATCCAGAAGGTGCAGCAGCAGCTGATGGAGAACTTCAAGTGCAAGAACCTTGGGGAGGTAAAGTACTACCTCGGGATGCACGTAGAGAGGGATCCAGATCACAGGTGGTTGAAACTGCACCAGGAGAAGTTCATCAAGGAGCTTGGGGAGAAGTACGGAATTGAGAATGAGCGCAAGGTTGCAACTCCCCTGCCAGCAGAATTCAAGCTTGTGAAAGCTGCAGAGGATGAAGGGGTTGAAGCCGAGGAGCAGCAGCAATTTCAGTCCTTGGTGGGCAGCCTCTTGTATGCAGCAGTTCACACGAGACCCGACATCTCTTTCTCGGTTGGGCAGCTGGCTAGGGTAGTGCAGAATCCATCAGAGGAGCAGGTGGATGCAGCTGAGCGTGTGGTGAAGTACCTGAACTCTCACCCAAGCATTGGAGTTCAATACTCCGCATCTGCGCAGGTGAAGCAGAAAGGGGTTGAGGTGCTGAAAGAGAAGGGGGAGAGGCTTGGAGAAGGCAAGCTCTTTCTCACTTGCTTTACCGATGCTACGTGGGCCTCTGAAAAAGAAGATTCCTCATCTGTGGGAGGATACATCTGCGTAGTAGGGGGAGGACCTGTTAGTTGGAGGTCCAAGAAGCAGACGGAGACAGCACTCTCTTCCGTGGAATCAGAGTACATGGCGATGTTCCATGGGGTGAAGGAGGTGATTTGGCTGAGGAGGCTATTAGAGGAGATTGGCCAGGAGCAAAAGATTGCTACGCCGCTGTTTTGTGATAGCAAGGGAGCTCTTGGGATGGCCAGGAACGCTGTGCTTCATGGGCTGAATAAGCACATGCGTATCAAGTGGCACTGGCTGCGTAAGGAGGTGAAGAGGGGGACGGTGAATCCGATCTACATCAAGACTCACCAGCAGCCAGCAGACTTCCTCACCAAGAGGCTTGCGGATGAGCCTCATTGGCGTTGTGTGCGCATGAGTGGAATGAGCATGAACTAGTATGGAATGATGGGGATGCAGCCGGCAGGCTGAGGGGGAGTGTGTTGGGTGCAAATTCACATTGCACGACATCCTGCCGTCTGTTTGTACGAGTATGCGTGTGCGAATGCATTTGCGTGTGAATGGTATGTTTGTGTGTTTGTTTGCTTTCGCAATTTTCGCTTGAAGCATTTGCAGGTACTCGCAAAATGTGCGCTTCGGCATAACATTGTACGCGCTATGAACAGTACAAGCAGAAAGGACGAGCTCGCAAAGGAACCCAAGATGGAAGCTTTGCGGTTCAACTTACTTGATTGCGCAGATTCAGTTCTATCCAACTCGAAATTGTACTGTTTTGTTTGGTTGACTATAGTGTAGCAGGGCAGGCACTATAGGGGTACAATTTAGGTGAAGGTTGGATGTTGTTTGTCTGTATCTGCATGCTACAGGGCCAGGGGAAACCAGCGGAACCAGCATTTGGCTGGTTGGGCAAAGACAAAACAGGTTCTGTTTTTAGGACCTGAACCTGGTTGTTGTTTTCCCAGGTTGGAAAAACAGAACCAGAGGTTGTTCACCAACCTATCACCTGCTATTTTGTCCAGCCATGTTGGTTCTGTTGCTTGGAATTATTTGGGATCATCCCTGGTTGTTCCCAGGTTGATTCCCAAGGTCCTTGCTAGCTAGAGCTATTTATTCCTTCTCTGTTTGTACCTGAATATAGTGAAATTGATTCAAGCGAATTCCTTCCTTGCTGGAATTTCTTGTCTACGCGGTGCGACGGCGGAATGCTACCCGAGTCAACGCTAGTACGCTAGCACTCCAACGCTAGGCTAACGCTGTCCGAGCCATAACTTCGTAATGGCAGAACTTTTCGCGAGGCAACTTGGCTTATTTTAAAGCTCTTAGAGTGAGCTTCGATATAGGAAATTCTCAGCTTAATCCGATCGACGGTCTGCACGATACGCTGCGCGACGTTCAAGGTACTCTTGCTGTTTTGACTAAGTCCCTCTTGATTCCTCTCTCTCTACAAACTCGGACCCGAGGATAGGGGCTGGTCTTGTACCAGGCACCCAAGGACCCTTGGAGGTGACCCCGAGGAGAGGTTTTAAGTGTGATAAAGTCTTAATAGCTTGAGTTTATTAGGCCCTTACACCAACAGAAGGCAGCTGAGTATGTTGATGTATTCAAGGATGAGCAGCAGAATGAGTAACAGTCACTCATTCGGAGTGTGATATATGCAGCTGTGCATACGCGACCTGATGCTTCATTCGGAGTGGGGCAGCTGGCCAGAGTTCTGCAGTGGCCTATTGAGGAGCAGATGGAGGTGACAAAGCGCTTGGTGCGCTACCTCGGATCAACGGCATCTGCTGGTGTTCAGTTTTCAGCTGGTGGCCAGCTGAAACAGATTGGAGCAGATGGGGTCACGCCTGGTACCTTGAAGCTGTCGTGCTTCACCGACGCTACATGGGCCTTAGAGGAGGAAAATCAGTCATTAGTTGGCGGCTTTGTGCGCATGGTCGGAGTCGGACCAGTAAGGTGGAGGTCCAAGAAGCACAGTGAGATTCCTCAGTCTTCCGGAGAGGCAGAGTACATGGCGATGTACCATGCCATCAAGGAGATCATGCTGCTGAGGAAGCTGTTGGAGGACCTACTCCACTTTTCTCCGACAGCGAGGCTGCTATTGGCATGACCAATAATCCTATCCTGAATGGGCTGAACAAGCATATGAAGATTAAGTCGCACTGGGTGGGGCAGATGGTGAAGGAGGGGATTTTTGAGCTTCACTATATGAAGGCTAGCAAGCAGGCAGCAGATTTTCTCACTATGAGACTTCCCAAGAGCGCACATTGGAAGTGTGCTAAGATGTGTGGCATGGCATTGCACTAGTGTGGGCAGAAGTGTCATAAATGCATGTGTGATTGTGTGCGTGAGAGTATGCATATGTGTGAGTATGTGTGCATGCAGTCCGTTAGTCTGAGGGGGAGTTTGTTGGATGCACGTCATTCTGAGTGCATGTCATCCTAACGTCCTGCCGAGTGCTTGTCCTATTCATGCGTGCATTGTTTGCATGAGCATATTGTTGGTGTAAGGGCCTAATAAACTTAAGCTATTAAGACTTTATCAAACTTAAAACCTCTCCTCGGGGTCACCTCCAAGGGTCCTTGGGTGCCTGGTACAAGACCAGCCCCTATCCTCGGGTCCGAGTTTGTAGAGAGAGGGATTAAGAGGGACTTAGTCAAAACAGCAAGAGTACCTTGAACGTCGCGCAGCGTATCGTGCAGACCGTTGATCGGATTAAGCTGAGAATTTACTATATCGAAGCTCGCTCGTTGAACCAAGTTGCCTCGCGAAAAGTTCTGCCATTACGAAGTTATGGCTCGGACAGCGTTTGCCTAGCGTTGGAGTGCTAGCGTACTAGCGTTGACTCGGGTAGCATTCCGCCGTCCCACCGCGTAGAAACGAAATTCCAGCAAGGAAGGAATTCGCTTGAATCAATTTCACTATATTCAGGTAGAACCAGAGAATGAATAAATAGTTCTAGCTAGCAAGGACATTGGGAATCAATCAGGGAACAACCAGGGATGATCCCAAATAATTCCAAGCAACAGAACCAACCTGGCTGGACAAAATAGCAGGTGGTAGGTTGGTAAACAACCTCTGGTTCTGTTTTTCCAACCTGGGAAAACAACAACCAGGTTCAGGTCCTAAAAACAGAACCTGTTTTGTCTTTGCCCAACCAGCCAAATGCTGGTTCCGCTGGTTTCCCCTGGCCCTGTAGCATGCAGATACAGACAAACAACATCCAACCTTCACCTTAATTGTACCCCTATAGTGCCTGCCCTGCTACACTATAGTCAACCAAGCAAAACAGTACAATTTCGAGTTGGATAGAACTGAATCTGCACAATCAATTCAACCGAACCGCAAAGCTTTCATCTTGGGTTCCTTTGCGAGCTCGTCCTTTCTGCTTGTACTGTTCATAGCGCGTACAATGTTGTGCCGAAGCGCATAATGCGCGAGTACTTGCAAATGCTTCAAGCGAAAATTGCGAAAGCAAACAAACACACCGAACATTCCATTCACACCCAAATGCATTCGCACACGCATACTCATACAAACAGACGGCAGGATGTCGTGCAATGTGAATTTGCACCCAACACATATATCATTGTGCATGGCTGTTCGATATTATAATCTCTGTATTTTTCTCCAAGTATAAACGCGTGATCATACAGGAGAAATCCAGAGCTTTCCAACGATACCAAGATCGTCTTATTCCGACCAAGATCGCCCTAGTTCCATGACTTGGATTTCTTATTACCTTTTGGGGTTATATCTAATTTGGGTGATTACTTGGACATGACTATAAAGGGATCTTTGGTTGGGTAATTAGGGAAGGTAACCTTGACAATTGGATTGGGGTGGCTAGAAGTTTCTAGCTTGGGTTGCAAATGTTGCAATACCTAGATTGGATTTTGCATATGACATCTCAAGGACCTCATGATGAGGGTTGCATCCTTGCTGCTAGGAAGGTTCCTACCATCCTTCCCTAGCTCTTGGAGAACCCCTTCCCTCTCATGGTTCTCTTGGAATTCCCAACTCCAACTTTCTATGCCATAATGTTTGTACTTCCTCCACCACTCTAGTCATGTGGCTGCTGGACGTTTTTACTTGGGTCCCACTCTATAGACCATCTTAACGTCTGATTTAACTTGGAGATGGTAGCTAAGCCTAAGGCGCAACTTCTTACTGAGCGGTTTTGCGTTTAGTTGAGAAATGGGTTCTTCATAAGTTCTCAAAGTGACGGATCCTGAACAACAGTAACAACCTGATAAACTAAAGCTACTAAGACCTTATCAAATATAAAACTTCTCCTCGAAATCACCTCCAAAGTTCCTTGGGTGCGTGGTACAAGACCAGTCCCTATGCTCGGGTCCGAGTGAGTCAAGAATGACTTAGCCAAAATAACAAGAGCATCTTTGTAAGGATCTAGGCTCGAGCTCAGAAAAGAGAGTTTGAATTGAATGATCACCTAGGTACAACACGAGGCTATATATAGGCTTGATACAAGGCCCAGTAACCAGGTGTTACGCGAAGATTCAGAGGGTCGTGAAGCGTCCCGAACAGATCATTCCCAAATTCGGTAGAAGGCATTTTGGTGGTAACCGAAAAGCCCAGAATTCGGTGTACGCAACCTAGCTCGGTGTTATAACTATAATAAAATATATGAAAGCACCTAGCCTCGGAAATCAAGCAATTTATGCATGCATAAAATAAACCTATGCTAGAAATAGCATAATAAAATAAAGGAAAGCAATCATAGCTGGCATAAGCCGTCGTACTCTCACACGTGCCCCCCTCAAAGCTGGGTGGCGTGAGATACACCTTGCTTAACAAAATAGTCCTTGAGAGCACGGCGTGCGTTGCACATATCTGCTTCTGCAACCTATCTGTTTTCAATGGGGTCGTATCCCTTTCAGCGTATCAGGAACTCGAGGGTTTGCCGCCGCGTTGCCGATGACTGAGAACGCACTCCACTTTGTACTCGAGTTCATCCTTTATGAGAACAGGTGGTGGTGGCGGTAGCTGCCGTCCCTGGAACTGTTGGTTGGGGTCCTTGTAGGGTTTCAGTAGAAAGCATGGAAAGCGTTGTGAAGCTTCTACGTATCTAGTAAGCGCAAGCAGAATGTAACGGGTGTCACCTGTGCCTCCACGAGAAATGGACCACAGAAGCGAGGCCGGAGCTTGGATGGTAGATAAGACAGGTTCAAGTTGCGCGTCTCGAGAAGCACCTGATTTCCGACTGCTACTGAGTAATCACGTCACTGGCGATCGGCATACTGCTTCTAAGAGTTCTGCATCGTGGTAAGATGCCGCTGAGTCTTCTCCCATAGCTGCTGCATGTTGGTCACAAAGTCGTGGGCGGCCTGGACGTGTGCCAGTGTGGTTGGCTGCTGTGGGGTGTGTGGTTTCCGTCCATAACACAGGAAGAAAGGAGTTTTTCCTGTGGCCGCATGTGGTGCCTTGTTGTAAGCGAACTCTAGGGTCGGTAACTGTATGTCCCAGTGGCTGATATCGTCTTTGCAAGCTGTGCGCAGTAACTGTTCAACCACCTGGTTGAGTCGCTCCGTCTGTCCGTCAGTCTGGGGATGGTTTGGTGAAGACATCACAAGCTTAGACCCCAACAGTCCTATGAGCTCCTTCCAGAACTTACTTGTGAATTCGGGGTCTCTGTCTGAGATGGGTGTAGCGGGGATGCTGAGGATGGTGATGATGCGGTCGAAGAAGAGACGAGCAGTTGCTTCAGCTGTAGCTGTGGCGTTGGTCGGAATGAAATGACCCATTTTTGAGAACTTATCGATCACTATGAGGATGGAATCATGTCCCCGTGCAGTCGTGGGAAGTCTTGTGATGAAGTCGAGGCTAACGACCTGCCATGGCTGCTCCAATACTGGTAGAGGCTGAAGTAACCCTGCTTTTTTCTGCTTGCTACTCTTCATCCGCTGGAACGTGTTGCATAAGGTGACAAATTGCTGCACGTCTGCTGCCATCCCGGGCCAGTAATAATACTTGATATCCTTGCCAACGCCTTGTTGCTCCCGAAATGTCCCGCGTATGGTACGTTGTGAATCTCCTCCAGTAGAATCTGCCGTAGCAGGGCGTAATTCGGTACCCAAATCTTTCCTGATCCTTTCCATACCGCTAAATCTTTCTCCCACTGTAACATCTTCTGTTTCTGTGCCGTTGTTATCTCTGCGTACACGGAGTAACTATGTTGGAATAGACCCTTGAGCTGAGGGTTCATCCTGTCAAGCTGAAAGCCTGCTACATGACCGGGGTGGCTCAACGCGTCAGCTTTGTTGTGTAGCCCGGGTTTGTAGACGATGTCGTAGTGGAAGTGGGTCTCCAAGAAGTCCACCTACCGCAGATGTCATCGTGAGAGTGTCGACTGCGACTTCAGGTATTTGAGACTGCAGTGGTCGGTATATACTGTAGTCTTGGCTCCCTCTATGTAACACCTCCGCGCCTTGAAGGCTACGACTATGGCTAAGGCTTCCTTGTCGTGAATGTGATAGTTAAGTTCTGCTCCCTGTAGCTTTTTATTGAGATAGGCGATAGGCTGTAAACCGTGTCCGTGATCCTGCATCAGTACTGTTCCGACTGCTTGGTCACTAGCGTCTGCTTCAACTACTGTTGGATGTTGTTTGTCTGTATCTGCATGCTACAGGGCCAGGGGAAACCAGCGGAACCAGCATTTGGCTGGTTGGGCAAAGACAAAACAGGTTCTGTTTTTAGGACCTGAACCTGGTTGTTGTTTTCCCAGGTTGGAAAAACAGAACCAGAGGTTGTTTACCAACCTACCACCTGCTGTTTTGTCCAGCCAGGTTGGTTCTGTTGCTTGGAATTATTTGGGATCATCCCTGGTTGTTCCCAGGTTGATTCCCAAGGTCCTTGCTAGATAGAGCTATTTATTCCTTCTCTGTTTGTCCCTGAATATAGTCAATTTGATTCAAGCGAATTCCTCCCTTCCTGGAATTTCGTTTCTACGCGGTTCAACGCGGTAATGCTACCCGAGTCAACGCTAGTACGCTAGCACTCCAACACTAGGCAAACGCTGTCCGAGCCATAACTTCATAATGACAGAACTTTTCGCGAGGCAACTTGGTGCATTTTAAAGCTCTTGGAGCGAGCTTCGATATAGAAAATTCTCAGCTTAATCCGATCGACGGTCTGCACGATACGCTGCGCGACGTTCAAGGTACTCTGGCTGTTTTGACTAAGTCCCTCTTGATCCCTCTCTCTACAAACTCGGACCCGAGGATAGGGGCTGGTCTTGTACCAGGCACCCAAGGACCCTTGGAGGTGACCCCGAGGAGAGGTTTTAAGTTTGATAAAGTCTTAATAGCTTGAGTTTAATAGGCCCTTACACCAACAAAATGCACACACCAGATTGCACTCGCCCCCAACTTACTGCGGTAGGTCTTGGGGACGTGGGCGACTGCCATGCAACCGAACACCCTCAGCATGTCCACCGGCGGCTTCCTCCCAAGCCACCTCTCCAACGGCACCCACGAGTCATCCCCAACCTTTGTGAGTACCCTGTTCCTAGCGACGGTAGCGTGCCGAACAGCATGGGGCCACATCAAGTTGCCCAGCCCAGATTCTATGAGCAGCGCCCTAGCTGTCTCCAGAATTGTCCGGTTCGCCCGTTCTGCTACAGAATCGTAGTCCGCACCCACTCGAGCGTCCACAAGCTCTGGTTCTGCGGCAGGCTCAATCCGCTCGTGAATTGAAGCCACGATTCGGGCAGCAGCAAGAGCATCTTCAGGCACTTGGTCTGCTCCGGGTAGGTGATCCCCGCGATCGCCAGCTTCGCGTACAGATCACGCATCTTGTCGAGGATGGGTTGTACCGGCTCTCCCTCGCTTAGGCACAACGCGGACAGCTCCCTCTCCATCATGAGCGTCGCAGCGACGGAGGTAGGGGCGTGCAGCTCCTTCAACACCGTCCACGCCTTCGGACCGCACTCAACTTCCGGCAGCAGGTGCATGACGTGGTGACGCTGGTTCAGCTCCAAACTCTGCGACATCAAATAGTAGCCAGCCGAGGCGCGCTCGTCCCAATCTTCCTGAAGGGCGGGGTCACTCGGTCTAGGCTCCTCCCCAATCATTAGTTTCAGCAATCCGATCTGACGCAAATAGAGTTGCAACTCCCCTGCCTGCAGAATTCAAGCTTGTAAAGGCTGCAGAGAACATCCTGCCGTCTGTTTGTATGAGTATGCGTGTGCGAATGCATTTGGGTGTGAATGGAATGTTCGGTGTGTTTGTTTGCTTTCGCAATTTTCGCTTGAAGCATTTGCAGGTACTCGCGCATTATGCGGTTTGGCACAACATTGTACGCGCTATGAACAGTACAAGCAGAAAGGACGAGCTCGCAAAGGAACCCAAGATGGAAGCTTTGCGGTTCGGTTGAATTGATTGTGCAGATTCAGTTCTATCCAACTCAAAATTGTACTGTTTTGCTTGGTTGACTATAGTGTAGCAGGGCAGGCACTATAGGGGTACAATTTAGGTGAAGGCTGGATGTTGTTTGCCTGTATCTGCATGCTACAGGGCCAGGGGAAACCAGCGGAACCAGCTTTTGGCTGGTTGGGCAAAGACGAAACAGGTTCTGTTTTTGGAACCTGAACCTGGTTGTTGTTTTCCCAGGTTGGAAAAACAGAACCAGAGGTTGTTTACCAACCTACCACCTGCTGTTTTGTCCAGCCAGGTTGGTTCTGTTGCTTGGAATTATTTGGGATGATCCTTGGTTGTTCCCAGGTTCATTCCCAAGGTCCTTGCTAGCTAGAACTATTTATTCCTTCTCTGGTTGTACCGAAATATAGTGAAATTGATTCAAGCAAATTCCTTCCTAGCTGGAATTTCCTTTCTACGCGGTGTGATGGTGGAATGCTACCCGAGTCAACGCTAGTACGCTAGCACTCCAACGCTAGGCAAACGCTGTCCGAGCCATAACTTCGTAATGGCAGAACTTTTCGCGAGGCAACTTGGTTTATTTTAAAGCTCTTGGAGAGAGCTTCGATATAGGAAATTCTCAGCTTAATCCGATCGACGGTCTGCACGATACGCTGCGCGACGTTCAAGGTACTCTTGCTTTTTTGACTAAGTCCCTCTTGATCCCTCTCTCTACAAACTCGGACCCGAGGATAGGGGCTGGTCTTGTACCAGGCACCCAAGGACCCTTGGAGGTGACCCCGAGGAGAGGTTTTAAGTTTGATAAAGTCTTAATAGTTTGAGTTTATTAGGCCCTTACACCAACAAGCTGGTATCAGAGCTGCGTTATAGTGATCCTCGATATAGGTAGCTATGGCGGGCAATACCTCGGCGGTAGCTGGTGAATCTTCAGCCCAAGATCGTAGCGGCAGCCATGATTCTGGTGGTTCTGCGCCAAGGGGAGCGCGAACAAACCAGGGCTCGCTGATCAAGGAGGTGCTGAAAAACTTCACCGTCGAGAAGTTCAATGGTGAGGGCTATGATGATTGGGCCTGGAAAATGCAACTTTATTTCCGTCAGATCGGTTTGCTGAAACTAATGATTGGGGAGGAGCCTAGACCGAGTGACCCCGCCCTTCAGGAAGATTGGGACGAGCGCGCCTCGGCTGGCTACTACTTGATGTCGAAGAGTTTGGAGCTGAACCAGCGTCACCATGTCATGCACTTGCTGCCGGAGGTTGAGTGCGGTCCAAAGGCGTGGACGGTGCTGAAGGAGCTGCACGCCCCTACCTCCATCGCTGCGACGCTCATGATGGAGAGGGAGCTGTCCGCGTTGCGCCTAAGCGAGGGAGAGCCGGTGCAACCCATCCTGGACAAGATGCGTGATCTCTACGCGAAGCTGGCGATCGCGGGAATCACCTATCCGGAGCAGACCAAGTGCCTGAAGATGCTATCGCTGCTGCCGGAATCGTGGCTTCAATTCACGAGCGGATTGAGCTTGCCGCAGAACCAGAGCTTGTGGACGCTCGAGTGGGTGCGGACAAAGATTCTGGAGGAGGACTTCCGTCGCCGCCAACTGAGGGGTGGAGACGACGGCAGCAGCGGCTACGGGATGCAAGGGAGCCGACGTGGCAAAGGACGTGGCTTCGGTGGTGCTGGACGTGGTGCAAAGAAGGACGACGACTCCAACGACCAACAAGGAGGTACCGGTTGGGGTCGCGGTGCGAAATCTGGACGTGGGGGCAAGTCGGGTGCTGGTGGCAAAATGAAAGGGAGTTGCTGGTATTGTGAGAAGGAAGGGCACCCCTGGTTTTTGTGCTATAAGAAACCCGATGGATGGACCCCCCAGAATCGTCACCAGGATGGCGGCGCGCGGAGGAACCAGAAAAACGGCGCCAACATGGTCGCTGATTCGTCCGACAACAACCCGAAGGGCAACGGCGGTGCGGAGAAGAAGAAGGAGCGCACCGCGGGCCAATTCTTCCATGTGGGAGACAAGGGGGAGCAAGGAGACGCATCTGCCAAGGTTGGAGCAGAGCTGCACCCCCTGGATTATTAGGTGTTGGACACGGGCGCTGCTTGGACGATGACGCCGCGCAAGGACCTGCTGGACAACGTACGAGCTGCACCGATCAACGAGGTGTGCTCCGCCTCTGGACACGCGCTGAAGGTGGCTGGTGCGGGACGAGCTGCGTTTAAGGGAGCGGATGGCAAGCCGGTGGTGCTGCACGACGTTCTCCTCGTTCCTGAACTCAAGGCCAACCTCATCTCCCTCCGTAAGCTTGGCAAGTCTGGGGTGAGCACTAGTACGGATGGGGCACGCACTTACAAGGGGCAGCTGGGCAATCGGGTGCTTTGGGATCTGCACGAGAGTACGGACGTGTACAGATCCATGTGGCAGCTGCCGGCGTTGGCGTGGCACGGTGGGGGGCAGGCTGGAGAGGGGTCTGCATCCCAGGGGGAGTGCAACGCCGTTGGAAGGGTTGGTGTGAAAGTGTCGGCCAGATCTGGGGAGACGGATTGGGCAACGGCACACCGACGCTTGGGGCATGTCGCAATGCCCTTGTTGAAGCAGTTGGAGAAAGATGGAGCCGTTAAGGGTCTGAAGCTGAACGGACAACCACCCGATGATAACTGTGAAATTTGCCTCCTTTCAAAGTTCACCCGTTTCCCCTTCCATAGTGTGGCTGGCAGGAGCAAAAAGCCGTTGGAGCTGGTCCACATGGACTTGGTGGGGCCGCTGCCGGTGCAAGGGCACAAGGGGGAGCGGTACTTCCTAACCATAGTGGATGTCTGAGCAGGCTAATGTGGGCGTATCCGCTGAAGCAGAAAGATCACGCCGCCTCCACGATTCGGGACGATTGGCTGCCGTTCGTGGAGAAGCAAGCGGAGTGTGTGGTGAAGCGGATTAGGACAGATCGGGGTGGTGAGTTCCTTGGAGCTGAGATGACGGCCTGGCTCAAGAAGCAGGGCATCCAGAGGGAGCTGACCACGGCTTACACCCCACAGTCTAACGGTGTAGCAGAACGGGCGAACCGGACAATTCTGGAGACAGCTAGGGCGCTGCTCATAGAATCTGGGCTGGGCAACTTGATGTGGCCCCATGCTGTTCGGCACGCTACCGTTGCTAGGAACAGGGTACTCACAAAGGTTGGGGATGACTCGTGGGTGCCGTTGGAGAGGTGGCTTGGGAGGAAGCCGCCGGTGGACATGCTGAGGGTGTTCGGTTGCATGGCAGTCGCCCACGTCCCCAAGACCTACCGCAGTAAGTTGGGGGCGAGTGCAATCTGGTGTGTGCATTTGGGGCTGGCTGCTGAGAGCAAGGGATGGCTGCTGTGGGAGCCTTCCAAGGGTCTGTTGTTTGACAGCAGGGATGTGAAGTTTGTTGAGGGCATGATGTATGGGAGCTGGGAGAAACAGCCAGAGGTCAGGGTGTCCGAGCAAATGGAGCAGATCACCATGCAGCTGGACCTGACCCCTAGTGTATGGGAGAAGGGAGAAGAGGCAGCTGCAGAGGGAAGTGATAGAGAGAAGGTGCAGGAGGCACCTGCTGGTGGAGGTGATGGTGTGGAGACTAGCGGTAGCACTAGTGGAGCTGCTGGATCTGAGGGGGTAGAGCAGCAGCAGGGGAAAACTAAGAAGCCGAAGGGTGTCGTTATTAAGGGATGGGAGACACCCGTCTCCAGGCCAGGACGTACCCGTATGGCTACTAAGAAGCTGACTACAGGAGCTGATGTAGCGGAGCAGCAGCTTGGGACCGAGGAGGCATTGCTGATTCTACCGCATGGCTATGACCCGGATGAGGAGGATGAGCCTGCGTACTGTTTTCTTGCCCCTGCACCAGAGGAACCAGCTAGCATGGAGGAGGCATTAGCTGGACCAGATAGGGACAAATGGCTGGCTTCTAGGGATGCTAAGTACCAGAGCCTGCTGGAGAATGGGACTTGGGAACTAGTGATGCTGCCTGAGGGAAAGAAAGCGGTACAATGCAAGAGGGTGCTAAGGATCAAGACTGACGACAAGGGGCAGGTCACCATCTACAAGAGTAGGTTGGTGGCTAAGGGGTTTATGCAGAAGGAGAAGCGGGACTTCAATGAGATCTTTGCTTCCACTGCCAAACCCCCTACCCTTCGTGTCTTGTTGGCAGATGCAGCCGTTGGTGGGAAGTTCATTATCCAGATGGACATATCAACGGCATTCCTCAACGGGATTTTAGAGGAGGAGGTGTTCATGACGCAGCCGCCTGGGTATGAGGATGGTACGGCCAGGGTGTGCAAGCTGAAAAAGTCCATCTACGGCTTGAAGCAGGCGCCAGGCTGCTGGTACCAGAAGCTGGCAGCTGTTTTAGAGGAGATGGGATTCAGGACCAGCAGCTGTGATGAGAGCCTCCTTCTCAAGGGGGAGGGGGACAAGCTGGTGTTGTTTCTGGTCTACGTGGACGACATTCTTCTCTTCAGCAGCAGCATGAAGGAGATCCAGAAAGTGCAGCAGCAGCTGATGGAGAACTTCAAGTGCAAGAACCTTGGGGAGGTAAAATACTACCTCGGGATGCATGTGGAGAGGGATCCAGATCACAGGTGGTTGAAACTGCACCAGGAGAAGTTCATCAAGGAGCTGGGGGAGAAGTATGGGATAGAGAATGAGCGCAAGGTTGCAACTCCTCTGCCTGCAGAATTCAAGCTTGTAAAGCCTGCAGAGGATGAAGGGGTTGAAGCTGAGGAGCAGCAGCAATTCCAGTCCTTGGTGGGCAGCCTCTTGTATGCAGCAGTTCACACGAGGCCCGACATCTCTTTCTCGGTTGGGCAGCTGGCTAGGATGGTGCAGAATCCATCAGAGGAGCAGGTGGATGCAGCCGAGCGTGTGGTGAAGTATCTGAACTCTCACCCAAGCATTGGAGTTCAATACTCCGCATCTGCACAGGTGAAGCAGAAAGGGGTTGAGGTGCTGAAAGAGAAGGGGGAGAGGCTTGGAGAAGGCAAGCTCTTTCTCACTTGCTTTACCGATGCTACGTGGGCCTCTGAGAAGGAGGATTCCTTATCTGTGGGAGGATACATCTGCGTAGTTGGGGGAGGACCTGTTAGGTGGAGGTTAAAGAAGCAGACAGAGACAGCACTCTCTTCTGTGGAATCAGAGTATATGGCGATGTTCCATGGGGTGAAGGAGGTGATTTGGCTGAGGAGGTTGTTAGAGGAGATTGGCCAGGAGCAGAAGGTTGCTACGCCGCTGTTCTGTCATAGCAAGCGGGCTCTTGGAATGGCCAGGAACGCTGTGCTTCATGGGCTCAATAAGCACATGCGTATCAAGTGGCACTGGCTGCGTAAGGAGGTGAAGAGGGGGACGGTGAATCCGATCTACATCAAGACTCACCAGCAGCCAGCAGACTTCTTCACCAAGAGGCTTGCGGATGAGGCTTACTGGCGTTCTGTGCGCATGAGTGGAATGAGTATGAACTAGTATGGAATGATGGGGATGCAGCCGGCAGGCTGAGGGGGAGTGTGTTGGGTGCAAATTCACATTGCACGACATCGTGCCGTCTGTTTGTATGACTATGCGTGTGCGAATGCATTTGGGTGTGAATGGAATGTTCGGTGTGTTTGTTTGCTTTCGCAATTTTCGCTTGAAGCATTTGCAGGTACTCGCGCATTATGCGGTTTGGCACAACATTGTACGCGCTATGAACAGTACAAGCAGAAAGGACGAGCTCGCAAAGGAACCCAAGATGGAAGCTTTGCGGTTCGGTTGAATTGATTGTGCAGATTCAGTTCTATCCAACTCAAAATTGTACTGTTTTGCTTGGTTGACTATAGTGTAGCAGGGCAGGCACTATAGGGGTACAATTTAGGTGAAGGTTGGATGTTGTTTGTCTGTATCTGCATGCTACAGGGCCAGGGGAAACTTGCGGAACCAGCTTTTGGCTGGTTGGGCAAAGACGAAACAGGTTCTGTTTTTAGGACCTGAACCTGGTTGTTGTTTTCCCAGGTTGGAAAAACAGAACCAGAGGTTGTTTACCAACCTACCACCTGCTGTTTTGTCCAGCCAGGCTGGTTCTGTTGCTTGGAATTATTTGGGATGATCCCTGGTTGTTCCCAGGTTCATTCCCAAGGTCCTTGCTAGCTAGAACTATTTATTCCTTCTCTGTTTGTACCTGAATATAGTGAAATTGATTCAAGCGAATTCCTTTCTAGCTGGAATTTCCTTTCTACGCGGTGCGATGGCGGAATGCTACCCGAGTCAACGCTAGTACGCTAGCACTCCAACGCTAGGCAAAACGCTGTCCGAGCCATAACTTCGTAATGGTAGAACTTTTCGCGAGGCAACTTGGTTCATTTTAAAGCTCTTGGAGAGAGCTTCGATATAGGAAATTCTCAGCTTAATCCGATCGACGGTCTGCATGATACGCTGCGTGACGTTCAAGGTACTCTTGCTTTTTTTACTAAGTCCCTCTTGATCCCTCTCTCTACAAACTCGGACCCGAGGATAGGGTCTGGTCTTGTACCAGGCACCCAAGGACCCTTGGAGGTGACCCCGAGGAGAGGTTTTAAGTTTGATAAAGTCTTAATAGCTTGAGTTTATTAGGCCCTTACACCAACAAGCTGGTATCAGAGCTGCGTTATAGTGATCCTCGATATAGGTAGCTATGGCGGGCAATACCTCGGCGGTAGCTGGTGAATCTCCAGCCCAAGATCGTAGCGGCAGCCATGATTCTGGTGGTTCTGCGCCAAGGGGAGCGCGAACAAACCAGGGCTCGCTGATCAAGGAGGTGCTGAAAAACTTCACCGTCGAGAAGTTCAATGGTGAGGGCTATGATGATTGGGCCTGGAAAATGCAACTTTATTTCCGTCAGATCGGTTTGCTGAAACTAATGATTGGGGAGGAGCCTAGACCGAGTGACCCCGCCCTTCAGGAAGATTGGGACGAGCGCGCCTCGGCTGGCTACTATTTGATGTCGCAGAGTTTGGAGCTGAACCAGCGTCACCACGTCATGCACTTGCTGCCGGAGGTTGCGTGAGGTCCAAAGGCGTGGACGGTGTTGAAGGAGCTGCACGCCCCTACCTCCGTCGCTGCGACGCTCATGATGGAGAGGGAGCTGTCCGCGTTGCGCCTAAGCGAGGGAGAGCCGGTGCAACCCATCCTGGACAAGATGCGTGATCTCTACGCGAAGCTGGCGATCGCGGGAATCACCTATCCGGAGCAGACCAAGTGCCTGAAGATGCTCTCGCTGCTGCCGGAATCGTGGCTTCAATTCACGAGCGGATTGAGCTTGCCCCGGAACCAGAGCTTGTGGACGCTCGAGTGGGTGCGGACAAAGATTCTGGAGGAGGACTTCCGTCGCCGCCAACTGAGGGGTGGAGACGACGGCAGCAGCGGCTACGGGATGCAAGGGAGCCGACGTGGCAAAGGACGTGGCTTCGGTGGTGCTGGACGCGGTGCAAAGAAGGACGACGAGTCCAACGACCAACAAGGAGGTACCGGTTGGGGTCGCGGTGCGAAATCTGGACGTGGGGGCAAGTCGGGTGCTGGTGGCAAAATGAAAGGGAGTTGCTGGTATTGTGAGAAGGAAGGGCACCCCTGGTTTTTGTGCTATAAGAAACCCGATGGATGGACCCCCCAGAATCGTCACCAGGATGGCGGCGCGCGGAGGAACCAGAAAAACGGCGCCAACATGGTCGCTGATTCGTCCGACAACAACCCGAAGGGCAACGGCGGTGCGGAGAAGAAGAAGGAGCGCACCGCGGGCCAATTCTTCCATGTGGGAGACAAGGGGGAGCAAGGAGACGCATATGCAAAGATTGGAGCAGAGCTGCACCCCCTGGATTATTGGGTGTTGGACACGGGCGCTGCTTGGACGATGACGCCGCGCAAGGACCTGCTGGACAACGTACGAGCTGCACCGATCAACGAGGTGTGCTCCGCCTCTGGACACGCGCTGAAGGTGGCTGGTGCGGGACGAGCTGCGTTTAAGGGAGCGGATGGCAAGCCGGTGGTGCTGCACGACGTTCTCCTCGTTCCTGAACTCAAGGCCAACCTCATCTCCCTCCGTAAGCTTGGCAAGTCTGGGGTGAGCACTAGTACGGATGGGGCACGCACTTACAAGGGGCAGCTGGGCAATCGGGTGCTTTGGGATCTGCACGAGAGTACGGACGTGTACAGATCCATGTGGCAGCTGCCGGCGTTGGCGTGGCACGGTGGGGGGCAGGCTGGAGAGGGGTCTGCATCCCAGGGGGAATGCAACGCCGTTGGAGGGGTTGGTGTGAAAGTGTCGGCCAGATCTGGGGAGACGGATTGGGCAACGGCACACCGACGCTTGGGGCATGTCGCAATGCCCTTGTTGAAGCAGTTGGAGAAAGATGGAGCCGTTAAGGGGTCTGAAGCTGAACGGACAACCACCCGATGATAACTGTAAAATTTGCCTCCTTTCAAAGTTCACCCGTTTCCCCTTCCATAGTGTGGCTGGCAGGAGCAAAAAGCCGTTGGAGCTGGTCCACATGGACTTGGTGGGGCCGCTGCCGGTGCAAGGGCACAAGGGGGAGCGGTACTTCCTAACCATAGTGGATGACTGGAGCAGGCTAATGTGGGCGTATCCGCTGAAGCAGAAAGATCACGCCGCCTCCACGATTCGGGACGATTGGCTGCCGTTCGTGGAGAAGCAAGCGGAGTGTGTGGTGAAGCGGATTAGGACAGATCGGGGTGGTGAGTTCATTGGAGCTGACATGACGGCCTGGCTCAAGAAGCAGGGCATCCAGAGGGAGCTGACCACGGCTTACACCCCACAGTCTAACGGTGTAGCAGAACGGGCGAACCGGACAATTCTGGAGACAGCTAGGGCGCTGCTCATAGAATCTGGGCTGGGCAACTTGATGTGGCCCCATGCTGTTCGGCACGCTACCGTCGCTAGGAACAGGGTACTCACAAAGGTTGGGGATGACTCGTGGGTGCCGTTGGAGAGGTGGCTTAGGAGGAAGCCGCCGGTGGACATGCTGAGGGTGTTCGGTTGCATGGCAGTCGCCCACGTCCCCAAGACCTACCGCAGTAAGTTGGGGGCGAGTGCAATCTGGTGTGTGCATTTGGGGCTGGCTGCTGAGAGCAAGGGATGGCTGCTGTGGGAGCCTTCCAAGGGTGTGTTGTTTGACTGCAGGGATGTGAAGTTTGTTGAGGGCATGATGTATGGGAGCTGGGAGAAACAGCCGGAGGCCAAGGTGTCTTAGCAGATGGAGCAGATCACCATGCAGCTGGACCTGACTCCTAGTGTGTGGGAGGAGGGAGAGGAGGCAGCTGCAGAAGGTGGTGCTGGAGAGAAGGTGCAGGAGGCACCTGCCGGTGAAAACAATGGTGTGGAGACTAGCGGTAGCACTAGTGGAGCTGCTGGATCCGAGGGAGGAGAGCAGCAGCAGGGGAAAACTAAGAAGCCGAAGGGTGTTGTTATGAAGGGATGGGAGACACCCGTCTCCAGGCCAGGACGTACCCGTATGGCTACTAAGAAGCTGACTGCAGGAGCTGATGTAGCGGAGCAGCAGCTTGGGACCGAGGAGGCATTGCTGATTCTACCGCATGGCTATGACCCGGATGAGGAGGATGAGCCTGCGTACTGTTTTCTTGCCCCTGCACCAGAGGAACCAGCTAGCATGGAGGAGGCATTAGCTGGACCAGATAGGGACAAATGGCTGGCTTCTAGGGATGCTGAGTACCAGAGCCTGCTGGAGAATGGGACTTGGGAACTAGTGGTGCTGCCTGAGGGAAAGAAAGCGGTACAATGCAAGTGGGTGCTAAGGATCAAGACTGACGACAAGGGGCAGGTCACCATCTACAAGATTAGGTTGGTGGCTAAGGGGTTTATGCAGAAGGAGAAGCGGGACTTCAATGAGATCTTTGCTTCCACTGCCAAAACCCCTACCCTTCGTATCAACGGCAGATGCAGCTGTTAGTGGGAAATTCATTATCCAGATGGACATATCAACGGCATTTCTCAACGGGATTTTAGAGGAGGAGGTGTTCATGACGCAGCCGCCTGGGTATGAGGATGGTACGGGCAGGGTGTGCAAGCTGAAAAAGTCCATCTACGGCTTGAAGCAGGCGCCACGCTGCTGGTACCAGAAGCTGGCAGCTGTTTTAGAGGAGATGGGATTCAGGACCAGCAGCTGTGATGAGAGCCTCTTTCTCAAGAGGGAGGGGGACAAGATGGTGTTGTTTCTGGTCTACGTGGACGACATTCTTCTCTTCAGCAGCAGCATGAAGGAGATCCAGAAAGTGCAGCAGCAGCTCATGGAGAACTTCAAGTGCAAGAACCTTGGGGAGGTAAAATATTACCTCGGGATGCATGTGGAGAGGGATCCAGATCACAGGTGGTTGAAACTGCACCAGGAGAAGTTCATCAAGGAGCTGGGGGAGAAGTATGGGATAGAGAATGAGCGCAAGGTTGCAACTCCTCTGCCTGCAGAATTCAAGCTTGTAAAGCCTGCAGAGGATGAAGGGGTTGAAGTTGAGGAGCAGCAGCAATTCCAGTTCTTGGTGGGCAGCCTCTTGTAGGCAGCAGTTCACACGAGGCCCGACATCTCTTTCTCGGTTGGGCAGCTGGCTAGGATGGTGCAGACTCCATCAGAGGAGCAGGTGGATGCAGCTGAGCGTGTGGTGAAGTATCTGAACTCTCACCCAAGCATTGGAGTTCAATACTCCGCATCTGCACAGGTGAAGCAGAAAGGGGTTGAGGTGCTGAAAGAGAAGGGGGAGAGGCTTGGAGAAGGCAAGCTCTTTCTCACTTGCTTTACCGATGCTACGTGGGCCTCTGAGAAGGAGGATTCCTCATCTGTGGGAGGATACATCTGCGTAGTTGGGGGAGGACCTGTTAGTTGGAGGTCAAAGAAGCAGACAGAGACAGCACTCTCTTCTGTGGAATCAGAGTATATGGCGATGTTCCATGGGGTGAAGGAGGTGATTTGGCTGAGGAGGTTGTTAGAGGAGATTGGCCAGGAGCAGAAGGTTGCTACGCCGCTGTTCTGTCATAGCAAGCGGGCTCTTGGAATGGCCAGGAACGCTGTGCTTCATGGGCTCAATAAGCACATGCGTATCAAGTGGCACTGGCTGCGTAAGGAGGTGAAGAGGGGGACGGTGAATCCGATCTACATCAAGACTCACCAGCAGCCAGCAGACTTCCTCACCAAGAGGCTTGCGGATGACCCTCACTGGCGTTGTGTGCACATGAGTGGAATGAGTATCAACTAGTATGGAATGATGGGGATGCAGCCGGCAGGCTGAGGGGGAGTGTGTTGGGTGCAAATTCACATTGCACGACATCCTGCCGTCTGTTTGTATGAGTATGCGTGTGCGAATGCATTTGGGTGTGAATGGAATGTTCGGTGTGTTTGTTTGCTTTCGCAATCTTCGCTTGAAGCATTTGCAGGTACTCGCGCATTATGCGCTTTGGCACAACATTGTACGCGCTATGAACAGTACAAGCAGAAAGGACGAGCTCGCAAAGGAACCCAAGATGGAAGCTTTGCGGTTCGGTTGAATTGATTGTGCAGATTCAGTTCTATCCAACTCAAAATTGTACTGTTTTGCTTGGTTGACTATAGTGTAGCAGGGCAGGCACTATAGGGGTACAATTTAGGTGAAGGTTGGATGTTGTTTGTCTGTATCTGCATGCTACAGGGCCAGGGGAAACCAGCCGAACCAGCTTTTGGCGGGTTGGGCAAAGACGAAACATGTTCTGTTTTTAGGACCTGAACCTGGTTGTTGTTTTCCCAGGTTGGAAAAACAGAACCAGAGGTTGTTTACCAACCTACCACCTGCTGTTTTGTCCAGCCAGGTTGGTTCTGTTGCTTGGAATTATTTGGGATGATCCCTGGTTGTTCCAAGGTTCATTCCCAAGGTCCTTGCTAGCTAGAACTATTTATTCCTTCTCTGTTTGTACCTGAATATAGTGAAATTGATTCAAGCGAATTCCTTCCTTGCTGGAATTTCCTTTCTACGCGGTGCGATGGCGGAATGCTACCCGAGTCAACGCTAGTACGCTAGCACTCCAACGCTAGGCAAACGCTGTCCGAGCCATAACTTCGGAATGGCAGAACTTTTTGCGAGGCAACTTGGTTCATTTTAAAGCTCTTGGAGAGAGCTTCGATATAGGAAATTCTCAGCTTAATCCAATCGACGCTCTGCACGATACGCTGCGCGACGTTCAAGGTACTCTTGCTTTTTTGACTAAGTCCCTCTTGATCCCTCTCTCTACAAACTCGGACCCGAGGATAGGGGCTGGTCTTGTACCAGGCACCCAAGGACCCTTGGAGGTGACCCCGAGGAGAGGTTTTAAGTTTGATAAAGTCTTAATAGCTTGAGTTTATTAGGCCCTTACACCAACAATACGGGTACGTCCTGGCCTGGAGACGGGTGTCTCCCATCCGTTCATAACGACACACTTCGGCTTCTTGGTTTTTCCCTGCTGCTGCTCTCCTCCTTCAGATCCAGCAGTTCCACTAGTGCTACCGCTAGTCTCCTCACCATCACCTCCACCAGCAGGTGCCTCCTGTACGTTCTTTCCATCACCAACTTCTGCAGCTGCCTCATCTTCCTCCTCCCACACACTAGGAGTCAGGTCCAGCTGCATGGTGATCTGCTCCATTTGCTGGGACACCCTGGCCTCCGGCTGTTTCTTCCAGCTCCCATACATCATGCCCTCAACAAATTTCACGTCCCTGCTGTCAAACAACACACCCTTGGAAGGCTCCCACAGCAGCCATCCCTTGCTCTCAACAGCCAGCCCCAAATGCACACACCAGATTGCACTCGCCCCCAACTTACTGCGGTAGGTCTTGGGGACGTGGGCGACTGCCATGCAACCGAACACCCTCAGCATGTCCACCGGCGGCTTCCTCCTAAGCCACCTCTCCAACGGCACCCACGAGTCATCCCCAACCTTTGTGAGTACCCTGTTCCTAGCGACGGTAGCGTGCCAAACAGCATGGGGCCACATCAAGTTGCCCAGCCCAGATTCTATGAGCAGCGCCCTAGCTGTCTCCAGAATTGTCCGGTTCGCCCGTTCTGCTACACCGTTAGACTGTGGGGTGTAAGCCGTGGTCAGCTCTCTCTGGATGCCCTGCTTCTTGAGCCAAGCCGTCATCTCAGCTCCAAGGAACTCACCACCCCGGTCTGTCCTAATCCGCTTCACCACACACTCCGCTTGCTTCTCCACGAACGGCAGCCAATCGTCCCGAATCGTGGAGGCGGCGTGATCTTTCTGCTTCTGCGGATACGCCCACATTAGCCTGCTCCAGTCATCCACTATGGTTAGGAAGTACCGCTCCCCCTTGTGCCCTTGCACCGGCAGCGGCCCCACCAAGTCCATGTGGACCAGCTCCAACGCTTTTTGCTCCTGCCAGCCACACTATGGAAGGGGAAACGGGTGAACTTTGAAAGGAGGCAAATTTCACAATTATCATCAGGTGGTTGTCCGTTCAGCTTCAAGCCTTTAACGGCTCCATCCTTCTCCAGCTGCTTCAGCAAAGGCATTGCCACATGCCCCAAACGTCGGTGTGCCGTTGCCCAATCCGTCTCCCCAGATCTGGCCGACACTTTCACACCAACCCCTCCAACGGCGTTGCACTTCCCCTGGGATGCAGACCCCTCTCCAGCCTGCCCCCCACCGTGCCACGCCAGGGCCGGCAGCTGCCACATAGATCTGTACACGTCCTTGCTCTCGTGCAGATCCCAAAACACCCGATTGCCCAGCTTCCCCATATAAGTGCGAGCCCCATCTGTGTTGGTGTTCACCCCAGCCTTGCCAAGCTTACGGAGGGAGATAAGGTTGGCCTTCAGGTCGGGGACGAGGAGAACGTCGTGCAGCACCACCGGCTTGCCATCCGCTCCCTTAAATGCAGCTCGTCCCGCACCAGCCACCTTCAACATGTGTCCAGAGGAAGAGCACACCTCGTTAATTGGTGGAGCGCGTACGTCGTCGAGCAGGTCCTTGAGCGGCGTCATTGTCCAAGCAGCGCCTGTGTCTAACACCCAATAGTCCAGGGGGTGCAGCTCTGCTCCAACCTTAGCAGATGCGTCTGCTTGCTCCCCCTTATCTTCCACATGGAAGAATTGGCCCGCGGTGCGCTCCTTCTTCTTCTCCGCACCGCCGTTGCCATTCGGGTTGTTGTCGGACGAATCAGCGACCATGTTGGCGCCGTTTTTCTGGTTCCTCCGCGCGCCGCCATCCTGGTGACGATTCTGGGGGGTCCATCCATCGGGTTTCTTATAGCACAAAAACCAGGGGTGCCCTTCCTTCTCACAATACCAGCAACTCCCTTTCATTTTGCCACCAGCACCCGACTTGCCCCCACGTCCAGATTTCGCACCGCGACCCCAACCGGTACCTCCTTGTTGGTCGTTGGAGTTGTCGTATTTCTTTGCACCGCGTCCAGCACCACCGAAGCCACGTCCTTTGCCACGTCGGCTCCCTTGCATCCCGTAGCCGCTGCTGCCGTCGTCTCCACCCCTCAGTTGGCGGCGACGGAAGTCCTCCTCCAGAATCTTAGTCCGCACCCATTCGAGCGTCCACAAACTTTGGTTCTGCGGCAGGCTCAATCCACTCGTGAATTGAAGCCACGATTCCGGCAGCAGCGAGAGCATCTTCAGGCATTTGGTCTGCTCCGGGTAGGTGATCCCCGCGATCGCCAGCTTCGCGTAGAGATCACGCATCTTGTCCAGGATGGGTTGTACCGGCTCTCCCTCGCTTAGGCGCAACGCGGACAGCTCCCTCTCCATCATGAGCGTCGCAGCGACGTAGGTAGGGGCGTGCAGCTCCTTCAACACCGTCCACGCCTTCGGACCGCACTCAACCTCCGGCAGCAGGTGCATGACGTGGTGACGCTGGTTCAGCTCCAAACTCTGCGACATCAAATAGTAGCCAGCCGAGGCGCGCTCGTCCCAATCTTCCTGAAGGGCGGGGTCACTCGGTCTAGGCTCCTCCCCAATCATTAGTTTCAGCAATCCGATCTGACGGAAATAGAGTTGCATTTTCCAGGCCCAATCATCATAGCCCTCACCATTGAACTTCTCGACGGTGAAGTTTTTCAGCACCTCCTTGATCAGCGAGCCCTTGCTTGTTCGCGCTCCCCTTGGCGCAGAAACACCAGAATCATAGCTGCCGCTACGATCTTGGGCTGAAGATTCACCAGCTACAGCCGAGGTATTGCCCGTCATAGCTACCTATAACGAGGATCACTATAACACAGCTCTGATACCAGCTTGTTGGTGTAAGGGCCTAATAAACTCAAGCTATTAAGACTTTATCAAACTTAAAACCTCTCCTCGGGGTCACCTCCAAGGGTCCTTGGGTGCCTGGTACAAGACCAGCCCCTATCCTCGGGTCCGAGTTTATAGAGAGAAGGATCAAGAGGGACTTAGTCAAAACAGCAAGAGTACCTTGAATGTCGCGCAGCGTATCGTGCAGACCGTTGATCGGATTAAGCTGAGAATTTACTATATCGAAGCTCGCTCCAAGAGCTTTACGAAGTTATGGCTCGGACAGCGTTTGCCTAGCGTTGGAGTGCTAGCGTACTAGCGTTGACTCGGGTAGCATTCCGCCGTTGCACCGCATAGATTGGAAATTCCAGCAAGGAAGGAATTCGCTTGAATCAATTTCACTATATTCAGGTACAAACAGAGAAGGAATAAATAGCTCTAGCTAGCAAGGACCTTGGGAATCAACCTGGGAACAACCAGGGATGATCCCAAATAATTCCAAGCAACAGAACCAACCTGGCTGGACAAAATAACAGGTGGTAGGTTGATAAACAACCTCTGGTTCTGTTTTTCCAACCTGGGAAAACAACAACCAGGTTCAGGTCCTAAAAACAGAACCTGTTTTGTCTTTGTCAAACCAGCCAAATGCTGGTTCCGCTGGTTTCCCCTGGCCCTGTAGCATGCAGATACAGACCAACAACATCCAACCTTCACCTAAATTGTACCCCTATAGTGCCTGCCCTGCTACACTATAGTCAACCAAACAAAATAGTACAATTTCGAGTTGGGTAGAACTGAATCTGCGCAATCAAGTAAGCCGAACCGCAAAGCATCCATCTTGGGTTCCTTTGCGAGCTCGTCCTTTCTGCTTGTACTGTTCATAGCGCGTACAACGTTGTGCCGAAGCGCACATTGTGCGAGTACCTGCAAATGCTTCAAGCGAAAATTGCGAAAGCAAACTAACACACGAACATACCATTCACACGCAAATGCATTCGCACATGCATACTCGTACAAACAGACGGCAGGATGTAGTGCAATGTAAATTTGCATCCAACGAATGCTTCAAGCGAAAATTGCGAAAGCAAACAAACATACGAACATTCCATTCATACCCAAATGCATTCGCATACGCATACTCGTACAAACAGATGGCAGGATATCGTGCAATGTGAATTTGCACCAAACAATCTTGCCCCAATATGAAATCTGAACCCTTGATGTTCGTGATCGGCAACATCAGCTTCCCCCTTTGCGCCCCTATATGCAGCTGCAATGATGCTTTGCCGTGGATAGGAAGTTTCGTACCGTCCATCATCGTTGCCAAAAAATTGGTGTCCTTGAAAGGTTTTTCAATTTTCTTCAACGTCCCTCGGTCACACACTATGTGGGATGCACCGCTGTCCACCAGTGCCTGGAGGCGTCGTCTTTTGCATAACACCTCAAAGGGTAGTGGTTCCTACTGCGCTGAGTAGCCAAAGGGGGTCTCATTGACAGGATCATAGGGTACATCAAAATGAATACCATCCCTATTTCCTATACCTGACTCAGCACTTTCCAACTTCGCGTGGGGGGTAGGAGGATTTTTCCGAGGCTTGTACAACTTCTCGTAAGCCTGAAATTTTCCTCTAAGCATTTGCTGCCGTATAGGCTTCACCTGTGGGCAACGCGGAGCCTTAACAGTGTGCAGTGTAGGCTCCATGGAACGTACCACCCTTTTCTACGCTCCGTAGTACTTTGCCCAACTTCTCAGATACCTAAATAATTTCTAAAGGTTTTTTTTTTGGCCTCTAAATCTCCCTTGAAGTTTTCAAAGGCTTGAAAACCACGAGGAGCAATGTTTTTTTGTTCGAGTATCTTTATAGGATACTTTTAACGAATTCTTACTTTTGTGGGTGTTCGGCTGGAGTTTCCCGGTCGGTGCAGAGTCTTTTTTTGCGGAGCCTCCATTCGTCTCGGCGATTTCCCCTGATGCCGGCCGGTTGTGACATTTTACATTCGCGCCATCATTTCTCTTTTTTTTACCCGCTCCGAGGTCGCCACGTCGTAGCCCTTTTCTGCTTTTCGGATCTTTACGCGATCGCCAAGTCGATCCGCGGCTACTGGCGATACCCGTTTTTTTACTTCGGGGTTGCTCCTCTTTTGCTGCCCAGCAGTGCCGTACATGCCTTCTCCATTTTGTAGAACGACAAAAATTGATGCCCCGCTGCGCTGCAAAATTCGCATTTTGTCGGTTGCTGCTTCTCGTCAAATTTGTCGATATCTGTGGGGAGTGCGGATCGCTCTGGGCCAAATGTACGGTTTAACCTATAGCGTCGTGATTCGGGTTGACCGTGCATCAACGCGTCGTACCTTTCGGCTGCCCATACGATGTCGCGGTAGCTACTGTAGTTTGTTGCGATAACCTGCCGGTGAATCTCTATTTTCAACCCGACAGTGTACGCATCAATTTTCTCGCCCCCGGTCAGGTTGGTGATTCGATTGAATAGTAGCTCCATCTGCTGCGTTTTCTGTGCTACACCACTGTACTGCTTGTGTCGGTGAATCTGCTGCCGCGCCATGCAGGTCGAATTGATTGGTTCGAAGCGTTCGATAAGATCCTCCCGAAACTGCATCGACGTTATCTCCCCGCGGGCCACGTCAGTGTAATAAATACACTCGAGTGCTGGTCCCCTTATCCGTGTCGATGCGAGCCAAATACGTGCTACGTCGTGTGTCGGGGTTGAACACCCAACGGCCTCGAAATAAATTTCGAGGGTCGCCACTAAATGTCGAACGTCCGATCCCTTTGCGCTTGGATAGGACGCTTCGAGAAGCCTCGGGCGAGCTGCTTCGAGGTTCGGCGTCGGTGGTGCCATCGGTCTGTGAAATGTCGGTATCGCTGCCACTGCTGCTGTTGTCGCTGCTACGTTCGCTGCTGCATTGACTGCTGCGATGGCGGATGCGGTTTGATGTGTCATAAAGACCTCGATTCGCCGAATCGTTGTGTGCGTCTGTTCCACGTCGGTGCGGAGGCTCGTGATGTTGCTTGTCGTCGCATCGTTGTCGCCCTGGCCCTCCATTCCCAAGAATGAGCGATCGAAAACCGAAATCGAGGGGGATTGAAAAACATGGAACCGGTTTTACATACCCAAAATCGGTGTTTAATAGTCGTCGCCCTCGTGGTTTTTTGAAGACTCGGTTTTAGCGGTCGAAAAACTGTCGCGTATAAACTTTCTCTAATTACCAAGTGTGATGATCTAGGATCGAGCTCAGAAAAGAGAGTTTGAATTGGCATCGAACGTGACTCTGGGAGATGTGGGGAGCAGTGAAGCTGACCTGATTGCGCGCTCTTATGAAGGCATCGAACGTTATAGTCCTATTTTGGTGTCTTGGTATGGCAGCAAGTTTGATTTACTAGTGTTGCACTATCGTGCGTTGTTGCACCAAGTAGTCGCAGCGTGTTATTGGAAATTGAACAATGCCCACCAGCAATTGGCACGTTTTAAAATACAACAAAGCTTACAACGCATGAAAAAGCTCCCCGTCTACTCCTTTGATAAAAAACTGCTAGATGCTTTACGATGCCACTGTAGAAATATTTAAGTATGTGGCTCCGCTCCCCCATATGATTGCGCATTTAAAATTTCACGATAACCTGCTATACGCCAAACTATTTGGCACATTATTAGCTAAAAAGTTAGGGAAACATTATGCTATCCAAGATCTCCCACGCTTGCTGATTTCTATACCTTTGCATCGTTCACGCTTATGCCAACGCGGTAGGCTCGAGCCTCTATATAGGCTCGACACAAGGCCCAGTAACCAGATGTTACGCGAAGGTTCTGAGGGTCGAAAAGCGTCCCGAAGAGATCCTTCCCGAATTCGGTAGAAGGCAGTTCGGTGGTAACCGAAAAAATCGTTGTACGCAAACTAGTTCGGTGCTAAAACTATAATAAAATATAGGAAAGCACCTAGCCTAGGAAATCAAGTAATTCATGGATGCATAAAATAAACCCATGCTAGAAATAGCATAATTAAGTAAAGGCAAGCAACCTAGCTGGCAAAAGCCGTCGTACTCTCACAATCTTGAATGTCGCGCAGCTTGTGCATACCGTCGATCAGATTAAGCAGAGAAACCTTTATTTTGAAGCTCGCTCCAAGAGATTTAAAATAAGCCAATTTTCCTCGCGAAAAGTTATGCCATTACAAAGTTATAGCTCGGGCAGTGTTTGCATAGCGTTGGAGTGCTAGCGTACTAGCGTTGACTCGGTAGCATTCAACCGTTGAATCGCGTAGAAACAAAATTCCAGCAACGAAGGAATTCGCTTGAATCCAATTGACAATATCCAGGTATAACCAGGGATGATCCCAAATAATTTCAAACAACAGAACCATCCTGACTGGACAAAACACCAGGTGGTAGGTTGGTAAACAACCTCTGGTTCTGTTTTTCCAACCTGGGAAAACAACAACCAGGTTCAGGTCCTAAAAATAGAACCTGTTTTGTTTTTGCCCAACCAGCCAAATAATGGTTCCGCTGGTTTCCCCTGGCCTTGTAGCATGCAGATACAGACAAACAACATCCAACCTTCACCTAAATTGTACAACTATAGTGCCTAAACTGCTACACTATAGTCAACCAAACAAAACAGAACAATTTCGAGTTGGATAGAACTCAATCTGCGCAATCAAGTAAACCGAACCGCAAAGCTTCCATCTTGGGTTCCTTTGCGAGCTCGTCCTTTCTGCTTGCACTGTTTATAGCACGAGTACCTGCAAATGCACCAAGCAAAAATTTCAAAAGCAAACAAACACACGAACATTCCATTCACACCCAAATGCATTCGCTCACGCATACTTGTACAAATAGACGGCAGGGTGTCGTGCAATGTGAGTTTGCACCCAACAAAGTCGGCGACCTGCAAACTATGCATGTTGGCACCGGGCACCGAGCCAGCATTGTAGAAGGGCGGCGTTCCAACAAAGCAAGTTGACGGCTTGCCAACGCTACTGCAGAGCGCCTGTCAGCATTGCATCCGTAGCTAATACTTGTGCACATGTACACACCTACTTCGTAGATGCTTATAGACGGTTGCGCATGATGAGCCACGTCGACCATGTGCTGCCACATCGGTCGACTTCGTCATTGCATCCTTCATGATGTTCCCGCATATCTGCAGAACTTCATCGCTTATGTTATATGGTCAGCAGTGAAACCTCCAAGTCGGCGCCAACATAGAAAGCCTGCAAACTCATGTATGTGCTCGTTGACGGCCCAGGTCGACGCCACTCGCCGACTTCACCAAGTCGGCGTCCTTGCAGGCGTCGACGAACCCCTTCGTCGACCATTCCTGTAGAAGTTCGCCGCCGACTTTCCGTCGTCGACGGCTTTAGAGTGGTCCCCCGCAGGTCCTCCGGCTTCATTCACCAGCTTGCCCAGGCCGGCGTCGGCCATTAGGGATGGTGGGCTTTACCTTCCGCGCACCCGACCACGAAGCCGCAGCGTCCGACTTGCTTTGACCCTAGTCAACGGGGTGGTCATACCGTTCGGGCGTGGTTATTCATCATGAACGCGTTTTTCGACGCGAACTACGTTACGGGGGATTCGGTAAATATTCGCTACCCCGTGTCGCTGCTGCGAGAACCCGCCATGGATTGGTGGCGCGTCATCGTCACGAAGCCGACAGAATACCAGACTCTACTGACACGGGAAGGACAAACCGGACCCTGGGCGCCGTCACATTTTGTGGAATTGCCCCAGTATTGCACATCGGATACGTCGTGCGCAGGTCTGCGCGCTAGATTTGAGCCGATTGCGGCTTCTATCGTGGGGCGTCAGAGACTTCACACTTGGCGTCAGCTCGGTTCTGTCGAGGACAATACTAGCGGTTTTCTGATATTGTGCGAGCATGTGGGATACATGCACGAGGGAGAGCGTATCGACAGCTACATCAGCGGCCTGAAACACGAAATCGCTCAGGAGCTTCAGCTGTGCAATGTTACCGAATTTAACGAAATCCTCGCCATGGCGGAAAAACTTGATTTTCTTCACTGACCGAGATCCAGGTTATACGGCAACAATAGCAGCTAGGGACATTTATCTCGCGGGTAGATCGAGCACGTCACGTTACACGCTGTCGCCGCAAATGCCGCTGCCACACCGTTCAAAGGGCGCTGCTTTGCGTGCAACAGGCCGGAACACCGCAAAAGCGAATGTCCGAAAAACGCTAAGGGAAAGACGGAAGCTGAGCAGCAGAAACAGACCAAGCAGCAGAGTAACGCTGGGAGTCAGTAGCACATGGGCCTCCTACTGACAAGTCACGCCGCTCGCTCGACCCAACCGACCCTCACCGAGTGATTGTGCCGGTTCACGCAATCGACCATACTTGGCCGAAAAAGGAGGGTATCACGGTAGATAGCCCCATACTGCTTAGTGGGAAGACCGTGAAAGACATAGTTGAGATATTCGTAGAGTGGGGTGCCTTCGATAGCTTCATCAACAGTGCCACAACACGGAGACTGAAACTGCCACTAGACATGTGTTTATCTGAGATTGACGCAAGACTGGTGACTGCACGCCGCTGGCGATAGGGGGGAACGTGTGGACCGAGTTCGGATTCGATGCGGAAGTAACTTCACGTTTAGCCAGGAAAAGTTCGCAACTACTCTTGACAGAACTGATATTTTACTCGGCCGAGATTGGTTGCGGCGAGACAATCCGCGAATCGACTGGACGACAGATAATCACACTGTATGAGTGAACTGTAACAATATCACTTTACCTCGCTTGGCTTGCCTTAATCTTCGTCGGTGCGTGTCAACGCCATCACAATGAAACGCGCCGTAGCGGCAGGAGCTGACGCGGTTGACATTCGGGAAGCCTAAGCAGCAAAGAAGGGGAGTGATTTACAGAAGCTAATCTCCACGAACGGCAGCCAATCGTCCCGAATCGTGGAGGCGGCATGATCTTTTTGCTTCAGCGGATACGCCCACATTAGCCTGCTCCAGTCATCTACTATGGTTAGGAAGTACCGTTCCCCTTTGTGCCCTTGCACCGGCAGCGGCCCCACCAAGTCCATGTGGACCAGCTTCAACCGCTTTTGGCTCCTGCCAGCCACACTATGGAAGGGGAAACGGGTGAACTTTGAAAGGAGGCAAATTTCACAGTTATCATCGGGTGGTTGTCCGTTCAGCTTCAAGCCCTTAAAAGCTCCATCCTTCTCCAGCTGCTTCAGCAAAGACATTGCCACATGCCCCAAACGTCGGTGTGCAGTTGCCCAATCCGTCTCCCCAGATCTGGCCGACACTTTCACACCAACCCCTCCAACGGCGTTGCACTCCTCCTGGGATGCAGACCCCTCTCCAGCCTGCCCCCCACCGTGCCACGCCAGCGCCGGCAGCTGCCACATAGATCTGTACACGTCCTTGCTCTCGTGCAGATCCCAAAGCACCCGATTGCCCAGCTTCCCCTTGTAAGTGCGTGCCCCATCCGTACTAGTGCTCACCCCAGACTTGCCAAGCTTACGGAGGGAGATGAGGTTGGCCTTGAGTTCAGGAACGAGGAGAACGTCGTGCAGCACCACCGGCTTGCCATCCGCTCCCTTAAACGCAGCTCGTCCCGCACCAGCCACCTTCAACATGTGTCGAGAGGCAGAGCACACCTCGTTAATCGGTGCAGCGCGTACGTTGTCCAACAGGTCCTTGCGCGACGTCATTGTCCAAGCAGCGCCCGTATCCAACACCCAATAGTCCAGGGGGTGCAGCTCTGCTCCAACCTTGGCAGATGCGTCTCCTTGCTCCCCCTTCTCTCCCACATGGAAAAATTGGCCCGCGGTGCGCTCCTTCTTCTTCTCCGCACCGCCGTTGCCCTTCGGGTTGTTGTCGGACGAATCAGCGACCATGTTGGCGCCGTTTTTCTGGTTCCTCCGCGCGCCGCCATCCTGGTGATGATTCTGGGGGGTCCATCCATCGGGTTTCTTATAGCACAAAAACCAGGGGTGCCCTTCCTTCTCACAATACCAGCAACTTCCTTTCATTTTGCCACCAGCACCCGACTTGCCCCCACGTCCAGATTTCGCACCGCGACCCCAACCGGTACCTCCTTGTTGGTCGTTGGAGTCGTCGTCTTTCTTTGCACCGCGTCCAGCACCACCGAAGCCACGTCCTTTGCCACGTCGGCTCCCTTGCATCTCATAGCCGCTGCTGCCATCGTCTCCACCCCTCAGTTGGCGGCAACGGAAGTCCTCCTCCAGAATCTTCGTCCGCACCCACTCGAGCATCCACAAGCTCTGGTTCTGGGGCAGGCTCAATCCGCTTGTGAATTGAAGCCACGATTCCGGCAGCAGCGAGAGCATCTTCAGGCATTTGGTCTGCTCCGGGTAGGTGATTCCCGCGATCGCCAGCTTCGCGTAGAGATCACGCATCTTGTCCAGGATGGGTTGCACCGGCTCTCCCTCGCTTAGGCGCAACGCGGACAGCTCCCTCTCCATCATGAGCGTCGCAGCGACGGAGGTAGGGGCGTGCCGCTCCTTCAACGCCGTCCACGCCTTTGGACCGCACTCAACCTCCGGCAGCAAGTGCATGACGTGGTGACGCTGGTTCAGCTCCAAACTCTGCGACATCAAGTAGTAGCCAGCCGAGGCGCGCTCGTCCCAATCTTCTTGAAGGGCGGGGTCACTCGGTCTAGGCTCCTCCCCAATCATTAGTTTCAGCAAACCGATCTGACGGAAATAAAGTTGCATTTTCCAGGCCCAATCATCATAGCCCTCACCATTGAACTTCTCGACGGTGAAGTTTTTCAGCACCTCCTTGATCAGCGAGCCCTGGCTTGTTCGCACTCCCCTTGGCGCAGAAACACCAGAATCTTGGCTGCCGCTACGATCTTGGGCTGACGATTCACCAGCTACCGCCGAGGTGTTGCCCGCCATAGCTACCTATAACGAGGATCACTATAACGCAGCTCTGATACCAGCTTGTTGGTGTAAGGGCCTAATAAACTCAAGCTATTAAGACTTTATCAAACTTAAAACCTCTCCTCGGGGTCACCTCCAAGGGTCCTTGGGTGCCTGGTACAAGACCAGCCCCTATCCTCGGGTCCGAGTTTGTAGAGAGAGGGATCAAGATAGACTTAGTCAAAACAGCAAGAGTACCTTGAACGTCGCGCAGCATATCGTGCAGTCCGTCGATCGGATTAAGCTGAGAATTTCCTATATCGAAGCTCTCTCCAAGAGCTTTAAAATGAACCAAGTTGCCTCGCGAAAAGTTCTGCCATTACGAAGTTATGGCTCGGACAGCGTTTGCCTAGCGTTGGAGTGCTAGCGTACTAGCGTTGACTCGGGTAGCATTCCGCCGTCGCACCGCGTAGAAACGAAATTCCAGGAAGGGAGGAATTCGCTTGAATCAATTTGACTATATTCAGGTACAAACAGAGAAGGAATAAATAGTTCTAGCTAGCAAGGACATTGGGAATGAACCTGGGAACAACCAGGGATCATCCCAAATAATTCCAACCAACAGAACCAACCTGGCTGGACAAAATAGCAGATGGTAGGTTGGTAAACAACCTCTGGTTCTGTTTTTCCAACCTGGGAAAACAACAACCAGGTTCAGGTTCCAAAAACAGAACCTGTTTCGTCTTTGCCCAACCAGCCAAAAGCTGGTTCCGCTGGTTTCCCCTGGCCCTGTAGCATGCAGATACCGACAAACAACATCCAACCTTCACCTAAATTGTACCCCTATAGTGCCTGCCCTGCTATACTATAGTCAACCAAGCAAAACAGTACAATTTCAAGTTGGATAGAACTGAATCTGCACAATCAATTCAACCGAACCGCAAAGCTTCCATCTTGGGTTGCTTTGCGAGCTCGTCTTTTCTGCTTGTACTGTTCATAGCGCATACAATGTTGTGCCAAAGTGCATAATGTGCGAGTACCTGCAAATGCTTCAAGCGAAAATTGCGAAAGCAAACAAACACACCGAACATTCCATTCACACCCAAATGCATTCGCACACGCATACTCATACAAACAGACGGCAGGATGTCGTGCAATGTGAATTTGCACCCAACACAATGAACAGTACAAGCAGAAAGGACGAGCTCGCAAAGGAACCCAAGATGGAAGCTTTGTGGTTCGGCTTACTTGATTGCGCAGATTCAGTTGTATCCAACTCGAAATTGTACTGTTTTGTTTGGTTGACTATAGTGTAGCAGGGCAGGCACTATAGGGGTACAATTTAGGTGAAGGTTCGATGTTGTTTGTCTGTATCTGCATGCTACAGGGCCAGGGGAAACCAGCGGAACCAGCATTTGGCTGGTTGGGCAAAGACAAAATAGGTTCTGTTTTTAGGACCTGAATCTGGTTGTTGTTTTCCCAGGTTGGAAAGATAGAACCAGAGGTTGTTCACCAACCTACCACCTGCTATTTTGTCCAGCCAGGTTGGTTCTGCTGCTTGGAATTATTTGGGATCATCCCTGGTTGTTCCCAGGTTGATTCCCAATGTCCTTGCTAGCTAGAGCTATTTATTCCTTCTCTGTTTGTACATGAATATAGTGAAATTGATTCAAGCAAATTCCTCCCTTCCTGGAATTTCGTTTCTACGCGGTGCGACGGCGGAATGCTACCCGAGTCAACGCTAGTACGCTAGCACTCCAATGCTAGGCTAACGCTTTCCGAGCCATAACTTCGTAATGGCAAAACTTTTCGCGAGGCAACTTGGCTTATTTTAAAGCTCTTATAGTGAGCTTCGATATAGCAAATTCTCAGCTTAATCCGATCTACGGTCTGCACGATACGCTGCGCGACGTTCAAGATACTCTTGCTGTTTTGACTAAGTCCCTCTTGATCCCTCTCTCTACAAACTCGGACCCGAGGATAGGGGCTGGTCTTGTACCAGGCACCCAAGGACCCTTGGAGGTGACCCCGAGGAGAGGTTTTAAGTTTGATAAAGTCTTAATAGCTTGAGTTTATTAGGCCCTTACACCAACAGATTTCGCATGTGCATTGATTACCGCGCACTGAACCGAGTTACCATCAAGTCCCGTTACCCCATCCCGAGAGCCAACGAACTGATCGATCAACTGCGCACAGCCTGGGCTTTCTAAAAAATTGACATCCGAGAAGGCTCCCACCAGATCCGTGTCAACTCACCTGACTGCACAAAATCAGCTTTTCGAACACGCTACGGATCGTTCAAATGCACAGTAATGCTCTTCGAACTGACCAACGCCTCCGCCACCTTCCAAATGACCATGAACGAAGCTTTCCGCCCGCTTTTAGAGAAGTGCGTCATCGCATACTTAGACGACATACTGATTTACAGCCCTGACAGAGCACAGCACCTACAAGACATCGAAGCAGTTCTAAAAAACTGAGTCTACTGACCAAAGCATCTAAGTATGAGTTTCTACAGGACAGACTGGATTTTTTTGGACACATTATTTCAGCCAACGGGGTCAAAATAGACCCGAAAAAAACCGTGACGATTCAAGCATGGCACGCACCGACAAACTTGACCGAGTTGCAGAGTTTTTTGGGGTTCGTCAACTACGTGCGACGGTTCGTCCCCGGCATGGCAAAGTTAACTGCCCTATTGACTGATCTGCTGAGGAAGGGGGTTGAGTACACGTGGGGGGAGAAACAGCAAGCTCAGCCCTGAAGAACATTCTATGCTCGCCGCCCGTCCTGCAGATCGCGGATCTACATCGCCCGTTCGAACTGGTCACCGACGCAAGCGACATCGCCGTGGGAGCTGTACTGTTGCAAGACTTGAGGAACGGCCTTCAGCTAATCGCATACGAGTCCCCCAAGCTTCACCCGCCCGAACGCAACTACCCGATGCACGATCACGAGATGCTGGCAATCGTGCACGCGTCCAAGGTGTGGCGATGCTACCTGACCGGAGCAGACATGACAGTACGGACAGATCACAGATCACTACAGTACCTCTGTGCCCAACTGAATCTCAATCCGCGACAGGTCCCTTGATTGGACTACTTAGAGTCCAACTTCCACGTCACCGTCATGTACAAACAAGGGGCGTCGAACATTGCCGACGCACTCACCCGCCCTACCGCCCAACTTCATGCCATCCTACTCGTCCAAACCGACCAACTGTTACCAGGCCTATTCACCCACGGATACTGCACCAGCCCATTCTTTACGACCGGAAATTTACAGCAACTAGCAGAAGCAAAAAAAATCTATTACGTAAAGGCAGGCAGCATTTGGGTACCCGCGTACTCACTACGGAGAGAACTGCTATTGCAGGAGGCACACGACGAGGTTACCTCGGATCACTTCGGGGAAGAAAAAAAACGCGACAATGACTGCAGCGGTATTACTATTAGCTGGAGTTGTTCACCGATGTACCGCACTACGTGGACTCGTGTTTTACGTGTCATGTGATGGAGAGCTCGTGGAACAGAAAGGCGGGTCAGTTGCAGTCGATTCCATTGCTCGAGTGCACTTGGCAGCAGGTTCCAATGGATTTCGTTACAGGGTTATTTTCGAACTGTGGGGGTAACGACGCGATTATGGTCGTCGTTGACGCTCGCTTATTCACCGTAAACGTCGTTCGACTACACGGAATACCAGCTGCGATATTCAGCGACCGCGACACGAAGATTACCAGCAACTTTTGGAAGAACCTCTGGGAGCAGTTCGGGACCAGGCTAAAGTTCAGCTCGTCGTACCACCGTGAGAGCGTCGGTCAAACAGAACAGACGAATAAGACCATGGAACAGTTGATTCGTGCCACGTGCGACGACCCGACAACATGGGAGCAGCAGCTGCCGCTGATCGAGTTCGCGTACAACAATGTCACGTCAGCGACGACGCAGCAGTCTCCGTTTTATCTGAGCTATAGGCAAAATCTAACAGTGCCCATTACGCCGAGTCCGGAGAACCCAATGCCATGCGCATAGAAATTTGCCGAGATTCTACAAGCTGCCCGCACCATAGCCACAGAAGCGTTAAAAAATAAAAGGAATGCTGACCGACACCTCCGCCCAGTCACGTACCAGTCACGAGACTACGTACTGCTCGACACACTGAATTTAAGACTGCCCGTCATACCAAAATTTCGACCGCGATACTGCGGACCGTTCCAAATCAGCCACATGATCACTCCAGTCACCGCCCATCAACTGTTGCCAACAGATTGGTAAATCAGTCCATCATTCCCAACAGGCATCAAGAGGATCAAGTTCCTTGTTCGCTGGGAAGACATCTGTTTACCCCTGGCCAAAAAGTGTACTCAAGGAGCCGGGGTTTCCGCGATATGCACGCACTCGTGTAGCGGAGGAAGCTTCTTGAGGGGGGTAGTGTAAAGAATTTTCTCGACGTTCCTTACCGCGATGATCAACATCGCGTACAGCAGCAGCCGTTGTTCGCCCGTTACTGCTAACGGGGCTTCGTCAACTTCGCGCGCACTGTTTCACCAAACCATGCACTACTGGCCTAGCCGACTCGTTCTACGGTTCGGGACTAGCCCGAACTTCCATGCAATTATAACACCAGCTAGCTCGCACGCACCGCATAACCGTTCCAACCTTTCGCACATAAGTATCCGCTTATGCCTTCGCAAATACTTTGTACTTTTGACCCACATAGTGCAATCCTCGCTACCTCGTTCCATTGCACCCGTAATAGTACTGTAAGCAAGTGCATTATATACATGTATGGTTGGTACTATGACAAACTGCTTTCTTTACCAATATGGTTGTTACTAAGAGTAAGTGTGCTACTTACCAACATGGTTGGTATGAGGAAAAATTCCAGTACTTACCCATATGGTAGGTACCAAGGGTAAGTGCATTACTTACCTATATGGTCGGTTCCAAGAGCACGTGCGTTATTTATCCTTATGTTTGGTATCAAGATTGATTGCATTACATACCGATATTGCCGGTTCCAAGAGCACGTGTGGAATTTATCCTTATGGTTGGTATCAAGAATAATTGCGTTACATGTCGAGGGTTAATGTTATTTAGAGTAGTAGTATTTCATACCATTATGGTTAATGTTACACGTAGGTGTTGGGTGCAAATTTCACATTGCAAGACATCCTGCCGTCTGTTTGTACGAGTATGCGTGTGCGAATGCATTTGCGTGTGAATGGTGTGTTTGTGTGTTTGTTTGCTTTCGCAATTTTCGCTTGAAGCATTTGCAGGTACTCGCAAAATGTGCGCTTCGGCATAACATTGTACGCGCTATGAACAGTACAAGCAGAAAGGACGAGCTCGCAAAGGAACCCAAGATGGAAGCTTTGCGGTTCAACTTACTTGATTGCGCAGATTCAGTTCTATCCAACTCGAAATTGTACTGTTTTGTTTGGTTGACTATAGTGTAGCAGGGCAGGCACTATAGGGGTACAATTTAGGTGAAGGTTGGATGTTGTTTGTCTGTATCTGCATGCTACAGGGCCAGGGGAAACCAGCGGAACCAGCATTTGGCTGGTTGGGCAAAGACAAAACAGGTTCTGTTTTTAGGACCTGAACCTGGTTGTTGTTTTCCCAGGTTGGAAAAACAGAACCAGAGGTTGTTCACCAACCTATCACCTGCTATTTTGTCCAGCCAGGTTGGTTCTGTTGCTTGGAATTATTTGGGATCATCCCTGGTTGTTCCCAGGTTGATTCCCAAGGTCCTTGCTAGCTAGAGCTATTTATTCCTTCTCTGTTTGTACCTGAATATAGTGAAATTGATTCAAGCGAATTCCTTCCTTGCTGGAATTTCTTTTCTACGCGGTGCGACGGCGAAATGCTACCCGAGTCAACGCTAGTACGCTAGCACTCCAACGCTAGGCTAACGCTGTCCGAGCCATAACTTCGTAATGGCAGAACTTTTCGCGAGGCAACTTGGCTTATTTTAAAGCTCTTAGAGTGAGCTTCGATATAGGAAATTCTCAGCTTAATCCGATCGACGGTCTGCACGATACGCTGCGCGACGTTCAAGGTACTCTTGCTGTTTTGACCAAGTCCCTCTTGATCCCTCTCTCTACAAACTCGGACCCGAGGATAGGGGCTGGTCTTGTACCAGGCACCCAAGGACCCTTGGAGGTGACCCCGAGGAGAGGTTTTAAGTGTGATAAAGTTTTAATAGCTTGAGTTTATTAGGCCCTTACACCAACAAGCTGGTATCAGAGCTGCGTTATAGTGATCCTCGATATAGGTAGCTATGGCGGGCAACACCTCGGCGGTAGCTGGTGAATCTTCAGCCCAAGATCGTAGCGGCAGCCATGATTCTGGTGTTTCCGCGCCAAGGGGAGCGCGAACAAGCCAGGGCTCGCTGATCAAGGAGGTGCTGAAAAACTTCACCGTCGAGAAGTTCAATGGTGAGGGCTATGATGATTGGGCCTGGAAAATGCAACTTTATTTCCGTCAAATCGGATTGCTGAAACTAATGATTGGGGAGGAGCCTAGACCGAGTGACCCCGCCCTTCAGGAAGATTGGGACGAGCGCGCCTCGGCTGGCTACTACTTGATGTCGCAGAGTTTGGAGCTGAACCAGCGTCACCACGTCATGCACCTGCTGCCGGAGGTTGAGTGCGGTCCGAAGGCGTGGACCGTGTTGAAGGAGCTGCACGCCCCGACCTCCGTTGTTGCAACATTGATGCTGGAGAGGGAGCTGTCCGCGTTGCGACTGAGCGAGGGAGAGCCGGTGCAACCTGTCCTGGACAAATTGCGCGACCTCTACGCGAAGTTGGCGATCGCGGGAATCACCTACCCGGAGCAGACCAAGTGCCTGAAGATGCTCTCGCTGCTGCCGGAATCGTGGCTTCAATTTACGAGCGGATTGAGCCTGCCGCAGAACCAGAGCTTGTGGACGCTCGAGTGGGTGCGGACGAAGATTCTGGAGGAGGACTTCCGTCGCCGCCAACTGAGGGGTGGAGACGACGGCAGCAGCGGCTACGGGATGCAAGGGAGCCGACGTGGCAAAGGACGTGGCTTCGGTGGTGCTGGACGCGGTGCAAAGAAAGACGACGACTCCAACGACCAACAAGGAGGTACCGGTTGGGGTCGCGGTGCGAAATCTGGACGTGGGGGCAAGTCGGGTGCTGGTGGCAAAATGAAAGGGAGTTGCTGGTATTGTGAGAAGGAAGGGCACCCCTGGTTTTTGTGCTATAAGAAACCCGATGGATGGACCCCCCAGAATCGTCACCAGGATGGCGGCGCGCGGAGGAACCAGAAAAACGGCGCCAACATGGTCGCTGATTTGTCCGACAACAACCCGAAGGGCAACGGCGGTGCGGAGAAGAAGAAGGAGCGCACCGCGGGCCAATTCTTCCATATGGGAGACAAGGGGGAGCAAGGAGACGCATCTGCTAAGGCTGGAGCAGAGCTGCACCCCCTGGACTATTGGGTGTTGGACACAGGCGCTGCTTGGACAATGACGCCGCGCAAGGACCTGCTGGACGACGTACGCGCTGCACCGATTAATGAGGTGTGCTCTGCCTCTGGACACATGTTGAAGGTGGCTGGTGCGGGACGAGCTGCATTTAAGGGAGCGGATGGCAAGCCGGTGGTGCTGCACAACGTTCTCCTCGTCCCCGACCAAAAGGCCAACCTCATCTCCCTCCGTAAGCTTGGCAAGGCTGGGGTGAACACCAACACGGATGGGGCTCGCACTTATAAGGGGAAGCTGGGCAATCGGGTGCTTTGGGATCTGCACGAGAGCAAGGACGTGTACAGATCTATGTGGCAGCTGCCGGCGCTGGCGTGGCACGGTGGGGGGCAGGCTGGAGAGGGGTCTGCATCCCAGGGGGAGTGCAACGCCGTTGGAGGGGTTGGTGTGAAAGTGTCGGCCAGATCTGGGGAGACAGATTGGGCAACTGCACACCGACGTTTGGGGCATGTGGCAATGCCTTTGCTGAAGCAGCTGGAGAAGGATGGAGCCGTTAAGGGCTTAAAGCTGAACGGACAACCACCCGATGATAACTGTGAAATTTGCCTCCTTTCAAAGTTCACCCGTTTCCCCTTCCATAGTGTGGCTGGCAGGAGCAAAAAGCCGTTGGAGCTGGTCCACATGGACTTGGTGGGGCCGCTGCCGGTGCAAGGGCACAAGGGGGAGCGGTACTTCCTAACCATAGTGGATGACTGGAGCAGGCTAATGTGGGCGTATCCGCTGAAGCAGAAAGATCACGCCGCCTCCACGATTCGGGACGATTGGCTGCCGTTCGTGGAGAAGCAAGCGGAGTGTGTGGTGAAGCGGATTAGGACAGATCGGGGTGGTGAGTTCCTTGGAGCTGAGATGACGGCCTGGCTCAAGAAGCAGGGCATCCAGAGGGAGCTGACCACGGCTTACACCCCACAGTCCAACGGTGTAGCAGAACGGGCGAACCGGACAATTCTGGAGACAGCTAGGGCGCTGCTCATAGAATCTGGGCTGGGCAACTTGATGTGGCCCCATGCTGTTCGGCACGCTACCGTCGCTAGGAACAGGGTACTCACAAAGGTTGGGGATGACTCGTGGGTGCCGTTGGAGAGGTGGCTTGGGAGGAAGCCGCCGGTGGACATGCTGAGGGTGTTCGGTTGCATGGCAGTCGCCCACGTTCCCAAGACCTACCGCAATGCAGCCGTTAGTGGGAAGTTCATTATCCAGATGGACATATCAACGGCATTTCTCAACGGGATTTTAGAGGAGGAGGTGTTCATGACGCAGCCACCTGGGTATGAGGATGGTACGGGCAGGGTGTGCAAGCTGAAAAAGTCCATCTATGGCTTGAAGCAGGCGCCACGCTGCTGGTACCAGAAGTTGGCAGCTGTTTTAGAGGAGATGGGATTCAGGACCAGCAGCTGTGATGAGAGCCTCTTTCTCAAGGGGGAGGGGGAGAAGCTGGTGCTGTTTCTGGTCTATGTGGACGACATTCTTCTCTTTAGCAGCAGCATGAAGGAGATCCAGAAGGTGCAGCAGCAGCTGATGGAGAACTTCAAGTGCAAGAACCTTGGGGAGGTAAAGTACTACCTCGGGATGCACGTGGAGAGGGATCTGGATCACAGGTGGTTGAAGCTGCACCAGGAGAAGTTCATCAAGGAGCTTGGGGAGAAGTACGGAATTGAGAATGAGCGCAAGGTTGCAACTCCCCTGCCAGCAGAATTCAAGCTTGTGAAAGCTGCAGAGGATGAAGGGGTTGAAGCCGAGGAGCAGCAGCAATTTCAGTCCTTGGTGGGCAGCCTCTTGTATGCAGCAGTTCACACGAGACCCGACATCTCTTTCTCGGTTGGGCAGCTGGCTAGGGTAGTGCAGAATCCATCAGAGGAGCAGGTGGATGCAGCTGAGCGTGTGGTGAAGTATCTGAACTCTCACCCAAGCATTGGAGTTCAATACTCCGCATCTGCACAGGTGAAGCAGAAAGGGGTTGAGGTGCTGAAAGAGAAGGGGGAGAGGCTTGGAGAAGGCAAGCTTTTTCTCACTTGCTTTACTGATGCTACGTGGGCCTCTGAGAAGGAGGATTCCTCATCTGTGGGAGGATACATCTGCGTAGTTGGGGGAGGACCGGTTAGTTGGAGGTCAAAGAAGCAGACGGAGACAGCACTCTCTTCTGTGGAATCAGAGTACATGGCGATGTTCCATGGAGTGAAGGAGGTGATTTGGCTGAGGAGGCTGTTGGAGGAGATTGGCCAGGAGCAAAAGGTTGCTACGCCGCTGTTTTGTGATAGCAAGGGAGCTCTTGGGATGGCCAGGAACGCTGTGCTTCATGGGCTGAATAAGCACATGCGCATCAAGTGGCACTGGCTGCGTAAGGAGGTGAAGAGGGGGACGGTGAATCCGATCTACATCAAGACTCACCAGCAGCCAGCAGACTTCCTCACCAAGAGGCTTGCGGATGAGTCTCATTGGCGTTGTGTGCGCATGAGTGGAATGAGCATGAACTAGTATGGAATGATGGGGATGCAGCCGGCAGGCTGAGGGGGAGTGTGTTGGGTGCAAATTTCACATTGCAAGACATCCTGCCGTCTGTTTGTACGAGTATGCGTGTGCGAATGCATTTGCGTGTGAATGGTGTGTTTGTGTGTTTGTTTGCTTTCGCAATTTTCGCTTGAAGCATTTGCAGGTACTCGCAAAATGTGCGCTTCGGCATAACATTGTACGCGCTATGAACAGTACAAGCAGAAAGGACGAGCTCGCAAAGGAACCCAAGATGGAAGCTTTGCGGTTCAACTTACTTGATTGCGCAGATTCAGTTCTATCCAACTCGAAATTGTACTGTTTTGTTTGGTTGACTATAGTGTAGCAGGGCAGGCACTATAGGGGTACAATTTAGGTGAAGGTTGGATGTTGTTTGTCTGTATCTGCATGCTACAGGGCCAGGGGAAACCAGCGGAACCAGCATTTGGCTGGTTGGGCAAAGACAAAACAGGTTCTGTTTTTAGGACCTGAACCTGGTTGTTGTTTTCCCAGGTTGGAAAAACAGAACCAGAGGTTGTTCACCAACCTATCACCTGCTATTTTGTCCAGCCAGGTTGGTTCTGTTGCTTGGAATTATTTGGGATCATCCCTGGTTGTTCCCAGGTTGATTCCCAAGGTCCTTGCTAGCTAGAGCTATTTATTCCTTCTCTGTTTGTACCTGAATATAGTGAAATTGATTCAAGCGAATTCCTTCCTTGCTGGAATTTCTTTTCTACGCGGTGCGACGGCGAAATGCTACCCGAGTCAACGCTAGTACGCTAGCACTCCAACGCTAGGCTAACGCTGTCCGAGCCATAACTTCGTAATGGCAGAACTTTTCGCGAGGCAACTTGGCTTATTTTAAAGCTCTTAGAGTGAGCTTCGATATAGGAAATTCTCAGCTTAATCCGATCGACGGTCTGCACGATACGCTGCGCGACGTTCAAGGTACTCTTGCTGTTTTGACCAAGTCCCTCTTGATCCCTCTCTCTACAAACTCGGACCCGAGGATAGGGGCTGGTCTTGTACCAGGCACCCAAGGACCCTTGGAGGTGACCCCGAGGAGAGGTTTTAAGTGTGATAAAGTTTTAATAGCTTGAGTTTATTAGGCCCTTACACCAACAGTAGGTGTATTTCTTATCCATATGGTCGCTACCAAGAGTAAATTTGCAACATACCAATACGGTTGGTACTAAGAGTAAGTGCGTTACTTATTCATATGTTTGGTACCAAGAGTAATTGTATTACCTACCCATATGGTTCGTACCAAGAGTAAGTACGTTATTGACCCTTGTGGTTGGTATTAAGTGTAAGTACGTTATATACCTATGTGGCTCGTACAAAGTGAAAGTGTCTTACTTAGCCAATATGGATGGTACAATAAGTAAGTACATTACTTATTCTTGTAGTTGATACCAGGAGTGTTTGTTTTTTTACACTAATGGTCGCTACTATGAATAAGTGTGTTACATATCAACCAGGTTGGTACGAGAAGTAAGCGCACTCTTATATGTATGCTAGTTACCAAGACTAAGTGCATTATCTATTCATATGGTTTTTACCAAGAGTAGGTACGTTAATTATTTGGTACCAGGGGTAAGGACATTACGTACCTATATGATTGGTACTGTGAGTATTTCTATTACTAACTTTTAAGTTGGTACCAAGAATAAGTGCGTTATTTACCCATATGGTTGGTACTAAAAGAATGTGCGTTACTTATCCATATAGTCCGTTCCAAGTATAGGTACTTCATTCACGTATACCATTGATACTACAAGTATGGACGTTACTTACCCTTATAGTTGGTACTATGTGGAAGTGCTTAACTTACTATATGATTGGTACTAAGACAATGTGTGTTACTTACCGATATGGTTGGTACAAAGTCTAAGTGCTCTACCTACCAATATGCTTGGTACCGAGAGTGAGGGCGTCACTTACCCATATGGCTGGTACCAAGAGTAAGTCAGTTACCTACCCGTATGGTTGGTACAAATAGTATGTACATTATATACTAATATGGTTGGTACCAAGAATTGATGCATCATATATCAATATGGTTTGTCCCAAGAATTAGTACGTTACTTACCCTTAAAATTGGTACCATGAGAAAGTGTGTTACTTCTCTATATGGTTGGTACCAAGAGTAAGTGCATTACTTATCCATATGATTGGTTTTATGAGTAAGAGTGTTATTTACTCATATGGTTGGTACTGGGAGTATATGTATCACAAATTGATACGGCTGGTTTGAAGAGTATGTTGATTACTTAACTATATAATTTGTACCAAGAGTAAGTGCGTATTTACCCATATTGTTGGTACAAGGAATAAGTTTGTTACGTCTGAGAATGTAATAATGCAATAACATTCATTAAAAAAAATGCGTTACTGACCAATATGGTTGGTACAAAGAGTTTGTGCGTTACTTAACCATGTTTTTGGTAAAAATGGTAAGTATATTACTTACCCTTATGGTCAACACTAAGAGTGATTGCGTTATGTATCCATATAGTTGCACCTAAGTATAAGTATGCAACTTATCCATGTCGTTAGTACCAAGTGTAAGTACGTTACTTACCCTTATCGTTGATATCATGAATAAATGCGTAGTTTATCCATATGGTTGGAACTAACATTAAGCTGCTACTTACCAAAATGGTTGGTACCAATTGTAAAGGCGTCGTAACGTATCCATATTGTTGGAACCAAGAGTTTTAGGGTTTAGGGTTCCTGAAAATGTTACTAAACCATAAACCCTTAAGTGCTACTTGCTGATATGGTTGGTACTAAAAACAATTGCGTTTGTTACATATTGTACTAAGAGTAGGTTCGTTACTCACTTTGTAGTTTGCTCCAAGAGCATATGCGTTATTTACTCATATGGTTGGTACCATGAAGAAACGTGGTACTTATTGATACGGTTGGTATGAAAAGTAAGTGCATTACTTACCCATATAGTTGGTACAAAGAATATTGCGTAACTTGTTGGAAGTGGAGACCACAATGACCCAAAGTGGTCTCCTCAAGAGCTACATGTATCGTCCTGGGGGGGTATATGGTGCGGTGAGTTACTACCCATATGGTTGGTACCAAAAATAAGTGCATTGTTTATCCATAACGTTGCTACGAAGAGTAATTGCATTACTTACCCATATTTCTCATAGTATGAGTAATTACGTTACTTTTTCTTATAGTTGGTACTAAGGGTAAATAGATTACTAATCTATATAGCTGCTACAAAAAATAATTGCTACCAAGACTAAGTACGTTCCTTCTCAATATGCCTGGCACATAGAGTAAGTACGTTACTCATCTATATGGTTGGTACCAAGAATAAGCGTGTTATTTACTCTTATAACTTGTACCATGAGTTAATGCATTACTTACCCATATGATTGGCACCAAGTGTAAGTTTATTACTCATGCTTATGGTTGGTACCAAGAGTAAGAGGTTATTTACCCATATGGTTGTTAGCAAGTGTAAGTGCTGTTATCGCGAATTCAATAATTGGCCCCACCATCGCTTAGGCAAAGCCGACTTAATAGTCGTGTGTGCGGGAGGTGCGGCCGACTGTGTTGGGTGCAAATTCACATTGCACGACATCCTGCCGTCTGATTGTACGAGTATGCGTGTGCGAATGCATTTGCGTGTGAATGGTATGTTTGTGTGTTTGTTTGCTTTCGCAATTTTCGCTTGAAGCATTTGCAGGTACTCGCACAATGTGCGCTTCGGCATAACATTGTACGCGCTATGAACAGTACAAGCAGAAAGGACGAGCTCGCAAAGGAACCCAAGATGGAAGCTTTGCGGTTCAACTTACTTGATTGCGCAGATTCAGTTCTATCCAACTCGAAATTGTACTGTTTTGTTTGGTAGACTATAGTGTAGCAGGGCAGGCACTATAGGGGTACAATTTATGTTGGGTGCAAATTCACATTGCACGACATCCTGCCGTCTGTTTGTACGAGTATGCGTGTGCGAATGCATTTGCGTGTGAATGGTATGTTTGTGTGTTTGTTTGCTTTCGCAATTTTCGCTTGAAGCATTTGCAGGTACTCGCAAAATGTGCGCTTCGGCATAACATTGTACGCGCTATGAACAGTACAAGCAGAAAGGACGAGCTCGCAAAGGAACCCAAGATGGAAGCTTTGCGGTTCAACTTACTTGATTGCGCAGATTCAGTTCTATCCAACTCGAAATTGTACTGTTTTGTTTGGTTGACTATAGTGTAGCAGGGCAGGCACTATAGGGGTACAATTTAGGTGAAGGTTGGATGTTGTTTGTCTGTATCTGCATGCTACAGGGCCAGGGGAAACCAGCGGAACTAGCATTTGGCTGGTTGGGCAAAGACAAAACAGGTTCTGTTTTTAGGACCTGAACCTGGTTGATGTTTTTCCAGGTTGGAAAAACAGAACCAGAGGTGTTCACCAACCTATCACCTGCTATTTTGTCCAGCCAGGTTGGTTCTGTTGCTTGGAATTATTTGGGATCATCCCTGGTTGTTCCCAGGTTGATTCCCAAGGTCCTTGCTAGCTAGAGCTATTTATTCCTTCTCTGTTTGTACCTAAAAATAGTGAAATTGATTCAAACGAATTCCTTCCTTGCTGGAATTTCTTTTCTACGCGGTGCGACGGCGGAATGCTACCCGAGTCAACACTAGTACGCTAGCACTCCAACGCTAGGCTAACGCTGTCCGAGCCATAACTTCGTAATGGCAGAACTTTTCGCGAGACAACTTGGCTTATTTTAAAGCTCTTAGAGTGAGGTTCGATATAGGAAATTCTCAGCTTAATCCGATCGACGGTCTGCACGATACGCTGCGCGACGTTCAAGGTACTCTTGCTGTTTTGACTAAGTCCCTCTTGATCCCTCTCTCTACAAACTCGGACCCGAGGATAGGGGCTGGTCTTGTACCAGGCACCCAAGGACCCTTGGAGGTGACCCCGAGGAGAGGTTTTACGTGTGATAAAGTCTTAATAGCTTGAGTTTATTAGGCCCTTACACCAACAAGCTGGTATCAGAGCTGCGTTATAGTGATCCTCGATATAGGTAGCTATGGCGGGCAACACCTCGGCGGTAGCTGGTGAATCTTCAGCCCAAGATCGTAGCGGCAGCCATGATTCTGGTGTTTCTGCGCCAAGGGGAGCGCGAACAAGCCAGGGCTCGCTGATCAAGGAGGTGCTGAAAAACTTCACCGTCGAGAAGTTCAATGGTGAGGGCTATGATGATTGGGCCTGGAAAATGCAACTTTATTTCCGTCAAATCGGATTGCTGAAACTAATGATTGGGGAGGAGCCTAGACCGAGTGACCCCGCCCTTCAGGAAGATTGGGACGAGCGCGCCTCGGCTGGCTACTACTTGATGTCGCAGAGTTTGGAGCTGAACCAGCGTCACCACGTCATGCACCTGCTGCCGGAGGTTGAGTGCGGTCCGAAGGCGTGGACGGTGTTGAAGGAGCTGCACGCCCCGACCTCCGTTGTTGCAACATTGATGCTGGAGAGGGAGCTGTCCGCGTTGCGCCTGAGCGAGGGAGAGCCGGTGCAACCTGTCCTGGACAAATTGCGCGACCTCTACGCGAAGTTGGCGACCGCAGGAATCACCTACCCGGAGCAAACAAAGTGCTTGAAGATGCTCTCGCTGCTGCCGGAATCGTGGCTTCAATTTACGAGCGGATTGAGCCTGCCGCAGAACCAGAGCTTGTGGACGCTCGAGTGGGTGCGGACGAAGATTCTGGAGGAGGACTTCCGTCGCCGCCAACTGAGGGGTGGAGACGACGGCAGCAGCGGCTACGGGATGCAAGGGAGCCGACGTGGCAAAGGACGTGGCTTCGGTGCTGCTGGACGCGGTGCAAAGAAAGACGACGACTCCAACGACCAACAAGGAGGTACCGGTTGGGGTCGCGGTGCGAAATCTGGACGTGGGGGCAAGTCGGGTGCTGGTGGCAAAATGAAAGGGAGTTGCTGGTATTGTGAGAAGGAAGGGCACCCCTGGTTTTTGTGCTATAAGAAACCCGATGGATGGACCCCCCAGAATCGTCACCAAGATGGCGGCGCGCGGAGGAACCAGAAAAACGGCGCCAACATGGTCGCTGATTCGTCCGACAACAACCCGAAGGGCAACGGCGGTGCGGAGAAGAAGA
>CANXME010000634.1:0-85937 GCA_948144175.1 Closterium sp. NIES-65 | reverse complement strand
GCGAAGCAGGCGACAGCAGACAGAATCGAAAGGGAGTAGCAGCAGCAGCGTGTTTGACAGGTGCGAATTCCTTCGGTCTACCTTTGAGGCGTCGGAAGAAAAACTGACGTTTGCAGGCTCGTGGAAAGAGCATCCCGTGCTTCAGAATCTGACCTCCTATTTTGAATCTGCCCGTTTTTACTAAACAGGAGTGGAACGTTCTACCAGAAACGCCCGTCCCTAGGGATTCACGGGCACCAGTCCGCTAGCCGCGAACCTCCAGCCACTAGCTGCTAGCCGTTACTACAGCCGGTTGAAAGTTGTGGTCCACAAGGCACGACAGCAGGTATTGTGGATCGAGTCGGGGTCTTGAGCAGGGGCCGGGAGGGACAGGCGAGGTGGGAGAAAGGAAGCAAGGGGAGCGAGGGGGCAAAGGGACGAGTTTGAGGACAGGGGAACGAGGTCTGGAAGGATAAAGGTGGGAGGCGACGAGCCGAAGGGCGAGTTACTCATTAGCGCATCTACTCAACTCGTTGTTTCAGCAATAAGCACCAGCTGCACGGGATTTTCCCATTTTCAGTGCTTACCTTGCTCCTTGCGCAGCAGCAGCAGCAGTCGCCAACCCTCCCACCTCGTTAGCCTGTTACTTAGAGCGTTCTTCTTTCTCTTTGCCAGCAAGGCCTTCAGCAACTGCACCAAATCACGCAACAAACAGCTGAACTTCCCCTGCCAGCAAGGCTGCCAACATGCTAGTCTTTGGAACTCGGCTCGGTCAACAGAGTCAAGAGAGTCAACGCGGCCGGGCAACCCAGCACGAGTACCACAGCCGCCCCTCCCAGCAGCTCTGCTCCCAGCAGCACCACTCCCTGCAGCAGCAGCGACAGCAGCAGAGCGGCAAGGGCAAGAGCTGCCATGGCATGGCTGTGGCGATCGTCCCTGCGCTGCAGAGTGCTTGCCGTCCCAGAATCGTGCTTGAGCGCCACCACAGTCACAGCCCCCTGGAGCGCCAGACCCAGCAGACGCAAAATCAGCAGCGAGATCACCAGCAGCACCACTCCCAGCAGCACCACCGCTGCAGCCGCAGCTGCACGGGGGGAGGCCGGGAGAGCAGCTCCCCTGTCCCGTGCCGTAACCATGGTGCCCGTGGCGCCCATGACACACATTGCGGCCCTTGTGGCGAGAGTGAGAAGACAGCAGTGCTGTGGCTGCTGGGGCCAGCACACGGCCGACGAGGCCAGTGGGGAGGCGATGCAGTGCAAGCGCTGTGTGCAAGTGATGAGGGCTGCTGCTATGGGTTGGAGGATGGGAAGGATGCTCGTCCGCGTGGTGGCACGTCGATCGTGAATGAACACTCAGCTGAGGCGCGCTCGGCAGCGATGCACTCGACGCTGCAACCCTTGGCAGTGAATTGCTCTCCCACAAAAATCTTGCCTCTGAAGCACCTGCCCCAGCTGCATCACTCGGCCTTGAAGTGCTCGTACTCAGCTTTGGAACCCTGTGCTGCTAAGGGTTTTGGTAACGAGTTGAAACGGTCATGTGCAGTCAATCGCAACCCTGAATTGGCTGCAGCTGCAGCACTTGCTCCTGCTACAGTTCCTGCTACGTCACCTGCCACATCTCCTGCTGAAGCCACTCCTACAGCTGCTGTTACGTCTCCTCCTGCCCCAGCTGCCCCAGCAGTGTGCACAGAGATCGGCCTGGCTCTGCTTCCAATGCCCTCCCCACCAGCCTCAACACCCAGACAGTCATCACCTCTGCGGATCAGCACAGGCAGAGGCAGCGACAATGGCGGTGGGAGAGCGGATGCATGCATCAGGACTCACAGAGGCAGCAACGCCTCTCCACCCTGCCCTGCTCGTCCTGCCCGTCCTAACGCAGCATCGAAGGACGTCATTCATTCCTTTTCGCGCTCTGCTCGTCCTGCTCCTGCTTCCACCGTTCCCTCTGCTCCCCTCCTGCCTCCCATGCGTTCCTCTCTTCCCCCCGCCGCTCCCACCATCTCTCCTCTTCCCTCGCCCTCTCCAACCACTCTCCCGTCTCCCCTCTCTCCCTGCCTGGCCCCGCTTTCCAGTCTCCCCCTCCTGCTCCTCTCTCCCCTCCCCCTGCTCGCCTCTCCCCTCATGCCATTCCTCTCGCCCCGCTCTCCCCGCTACCCCCTCCCTCTGGCTACCCCTGCCGTGTGTGCGGAGCTCTGTTTGCCTCGGGCCTGCCCTGGGAGGGCATATGAGGAGGCACCTGAGTGGGGGATTCGAGGCAGGGGGGAAGGCGGACAGGGGAAGATGGGTGGATGAGCCAGGGGCTGGGACAATCATCCATATGCTGGAGCAGAAAGGGCGCGAGGGGAGGGACGGGCAGGAGGGAGGTCTAGTCTGGGTGGGAGGGAGGAGCAGCAGGTGCAGGTGGGGTGCGAGTGGGGTGGCAGGGTGGGAGAAGCTTCAGGTGCAAATGCGGTGCCTCGCAACAATCGGCTTCTGCTGCAGCACCGCAGTGCCGATGCTGAACGAATCGCCATGATGGCTCAGGAGATTTCAGAGGCACCTCGGAGAGCAGGTGTGGATGGCACGGGCACGGTGCCTCGGGTGATGGGTTCTGGTTCCGTGCGTTCATTCTCACTTTCCCGCAGGCCTTCCCTTGTGCTGGCTAGGGGCTACTCGTTAACTCGTGCTGACGTGGCATGTGAGCAGGGCAGCAGCAGAATCTGCAGCACCACAATCAGCAACAGCAGCAGCAGCTGCCACAGCAACCTCAGCGGATAGTGAGTGCTATGCTGAGCCAAGTGCAGGCAGCGCAGCGGAAGAGGACTTATTCCGATGCGATGCAATGGGTTGATGTGAATAAGCAGATGGAGGAGAGCGAGGAAGCAGCCAAAGAGGGGTGTAAGCGGCGTGCACGAGTGCTGTGTATCCCGTCAGTGTTGCCCCAGCTTGTTTCCACACAATTTGGGTCAACAAAGGTTGCTCTTGTGAACAAACCTCGCTGGTTGCTACGCGTGTTTCACTTGAGCGAGTGCATAGCCTGCCAGCCATACAGATAAAGGATCACCGAGTCAAATCCTCATGCAAGGCCATTGCCATGCAAGAAATTGATTTGTCATTGCATCTTTGAGTTACACTAATTGTGATTACACTTATTGTAGGCACATATGTTCAGACCTTCCAATCTGCGGCTGGATTACATGACGAGAAGGAGGTATCCCAAAACCGCGTACGAAAAGGAGTCCACGTGGACAAAAGTGAATCGTTGATGCCTTTTCGGGGCAAAGTTAGATATCACGAGAGTGGTTCCTCACCGACCATTTTGTATTGCGTTGCGGGACTCCGATTTCGCCAACTGCCATATCGGTTACCCTCACAGGGCAGATATTTTTGTTCGCGAGGGATCCATTTCGCAGGCACGTTTCACCTTGCCCTGTCGTCAAGCCTCATTCATGAACGGAATCCACTCATTGCTCTCCCATTTGCTGGCACTCGCACATGCACCGAACAGCCGGACCTTCATTGCTTCAAGGACAACTGAACAAACCACTGCTTCTCGCCTTTGCCTCATTTGTACTACCGTCTCACCTTCATCCTGCAATTTAGTCAGTCGTTGATTCCACCGAGCAGTGCCCTAACCTTCGTACTAATAACAATCGCCGTAAGGATTCTGCCTGCTTCCAGTCTATTCATACCTGTGTAACTCGTTCAAATTCCTACCCTGGCCATGGCTGCTCTTGCAATCACCACCCTTGTAAGCGCATCGCTGTTCAGTGCTCCACGGCAGCACACAGCCTTGAACGCCCGGTCTGCTAGTACGAAGAGCATCAGCAAGTCCGTAGCCTTCCGATTTCAGAAACGCCTCTCCGCCGTTCGATGCAGCGCTGGAGGTAGGCTACTCCCTGTTTCTATCCTGACAATCACACAAACCCATCTCCCGCCACATTCTCAAGCTTCTCGTCATCGCGCTTATAGCGTCCTCGTACAGTTGCTGACATATTGTTCCTGAATTGTTCCGTTGCAGGAGCGACCGCAACTCCGGCGGCTCCGTCCGTAGTTCCGGCAATTACGCTATCTGAGAAGGCTCTGGCGCATCTGACCAAGATGCGCGCCGAGCTGAACAAGGATCTGCTGCTGCGCATTGGCGTGAGACAAGGTGGCTGCTCTGGCTTCTCATACGTGATGGATTTCGAGGAGCGAGCCAACATCCAGGAAGGCGACTCTATCGTGGACTACCAAGGCTTCTCTATGGGTGCGTATTTCTGTATCTGTTTCGGACCTCTGTTGCTGTCGCGACTCGCTATATCTTACCCGCTTCCTTTTTTTTCCTAGTGATCTGTGATTTTCTGTGCCAGCTACTTCACATTCTTCTCGTGTTTGCATTCGCCCTGGCAGTGTGCGATCCCAAGAGCCTTCTCTTCTGTTCGGCATGCGGCTAGACTACAGCGATGCTCTCATTGGGGGTGGCTTCTCATTCAGCAACCCTAATGCTTCCTCTACCTGTGGATGTGGCAAATCATTTGCTGCGTAGACCTGGATCCTAACATGTACATATATACAATATATTGTACCGATTTATTGTTGAATTTATTCGTAATTCAGAACTAGCTACTTCAGCTGGTTGCTCCTGTCTTCCATTTGGGGTAGCTTGCCCTGAAGTTCCTTCGGCTGTCATTACCAGATCTTACTTTGTCAGACATCCCGTAAGCAGGATTAAATAACATGTCTTACCAAAACTTGGCGGTAGTAGATTTTCCCGTATCGTGACCTGTCACAAGATTCCACTTAGCTCGAAAATTGTGCTGGAAAGTAAGTGAGACGGTTTTGCCGAGTAGCGCATCTCACTTAAACCGCAGTGAACTAAAAATCTGATGCCTTCTGGAGACCTCCAGTCAGACCAGCTGTACAGCATGTCATAACCAGAAGTCTACACGTGTACAATCCACGTATACACGCTTCCTCTGACATGGACGAAATCTCCCCACAATTTCTTGTAACTCACGCATCCTGAAATTTCCCGAATTTTGGCTGGATGCTTGGTGCTCTCGGCCTCTGGGAACGATCCTTGAAGTTCACCATTCTGGAGCTCTATGCACCGTTTTGGATCATTGCGCACCAGAGATAACCATACAAGAACTGATCTGTACACAGACAGATCCACAGATGCGCACTGAGTTCGTCATTTTCCTGCACCACCATGCAGCTGCTTCAAAAAGGTACTTCCGAGATCACATTTTCACTGACATCGGAATTCCCAAGGTTTGCATAAGACTCGCACCGTCTGTGGAACGCTCTAGGCAGCACCCAGCACTTACTCACAGACAGCTCTCCCGCTAGGTCGAGTATCTGGTGTCAGTGAGCACAATGGAACTTGGCCTATCCCAAGTCGCGTTCCGCGCTGCTCCCCCGGGGTCGTGCGTTCAGCATTCGCCTTTTTCACGACAACCCAGCTCAGCTCTCCAGTTTCCTCGTGTGCTTCCCTTATTCAACGCTCATCCACGTCGCACCATGGCAGCTCAGCCAACCTCCGCGTCCTGCCTTCTGGCAAGAACGCATTGCGTACAAAGAGCTTAGCGGCAATTTAGAGGCGTAGGCGTCCGCGGTGTCCGCGGCACTTCGTCCCCGCGTCGCCTAGCCACGGGTCTATGCGACCAGCTCCCCGCGTCCCAGTGTCAGCAGCAGCGTAGCTTCTAACGAGGATGGACTCGTTAATGGTCGGAGGTCGGACGACGAGACCAAAGCGCACGACGAGGCGATCGTTCCGCGGAAACCCGTGCTGCGAGTCACTCGATCAGCTTGACCGGAATCTCTCATCAATGTCACCATCAGAAGCCCCATGGACAACCCTGATCCACCGCCTCGCCTTCTGGCGGTCGCATCTGAGCCATCAATTCCACCTCCCGGAACCATCCGACATCCTCAGGGAAGCCGGCCGGCTGTTCGTGTCGCTGGCCGTCAGCGCCGTGCTGCTGACGTCCGTCAGCGCGCCGGCGACGGCCATCGTGCAGGCACCGCCGCGCAAGCTGATGCCGGACGAGCAGGCGACGGTGCAACTATTCAACGAAACGACACCGAGTGTCGTTTATATCACGAATCTGGCCGTTCGGAGGGACGTGTTTACACTTGACGTGATGGAGGTGCCGCAGGGGTCCGGATCGGGGTTTATTTGGGACCGCGAAGGCCACGTGGTGACGAACTACCACGTGATTCGCAACTCCAGCGACCTGCGGTGAGTCAAGTCAAGTCAAGTCAATTTAAGTCAAGTTAAGTTGAAGAAGTCAGGTGAGGGAGGGCCCGTTTGTGTGTCTACACTGGTTCTTGGAACGCTGCACAGAAGAGGAAAGTCTGAAGTACGACTAGTGTGAAACTTGAACGTCAACCACTAATGCGACCATGAACGTCATTCACTAGTGTGACTTGGACTCGAGAGATCTTGAACATACAACCACTTGTGTGACCTCGAACGTCAACTGCTAGTGTAACGTCCCTCCCAGGCACAGCGCCAGCATGCCATCATGCGATGCATGCCATGCCCAGCGGTGGCACATTGTGTCCTTCACCTTCGCCGCTCTCTCCTCCTTCTTATTGTGCTCCCAACAGTGTAACACTGGCGGACCAATCAGTGTACGCGGCTGACGTGGTGGGGTACGACCGTGACAAGGACGTGGCAGTGCTGCACATCGACGCGCCTAAGAGCAAGCTCAGGCCGCTGCGAGTGGGCAGCTCGTTTGACCTGCAAGTGGGGCAGCGCGTCTACGCCATCGGGAACCCCGTGAGTGTGCTGTGTGCGGTTACCAGGTAACCAGGTGAAGAGTGCAACGAGTAACCTGAGTGTGCTGTGTGGTAACCAGGTGAGAATGGTAATAGTTATGCAATGTCCAGGTTGATATGGTACTGTGCCTTGTCGGATGTGCATGTGTGCCGCACCCTTCCCCCTTCCTGTGTGGCCTTACCGCCTGCCATGCCATGATGGGGACGTCTTGTTTAAGCGCTTGTGCTTATGAAGCTAGCTTTGATTTGACTCAAAACGCATCCTGTGCCACATGGCATGGCACGATGGAGGCATCATGCATGTCATCATGTATTCATCATCACCGCTCCACTATGCTTCCTCCCCTTGCCCCCTTCCCTCCCAACGCGTGCTCGCTTGTGCAGTTCGGTTTGGACCATACCCTCACCACAGGCGTGATCAGGTACGTTTAACACATATGGCATGGAATGCATCACAACCGTCCCCCCCTGCTGCAGCCATGAACTCGGTCCTTTGTCTGCCTGCCTGTCTGTTTGTCTGTTTGTTTCCCCGTTTCATTGCTTCTTGGTGTGTTCATGTTCAGTGCGAAACAACGATGCGACTCTGACAAATGCAGCAACCATTCCAGCTCCTCTCTTTCCTCACATACCCAAACATCTCCTCCCGTCCTCACAGCGGGCTGAGGAGGGAGATAAGCAGTGCAGCAACAGGCCGGCCCATCCAGGACGTGATACAGACAGACGCAGCTATCTACTTATGCAACAGCTGCTCTGCCCGTCGCAACAACCATGTGCTTGTTGTTGATGCATTCCCATTCCCACTCCTCCCATTCCCCATTCCACAGTGGGCTGAGGAGGGAGATCAGCAGTGCAGCAACGGGGCGGCCCATCCAGGACGTGATACAGACAGATGCGGCCATCAACCCGGGCAACAGCGGGGGGCCGCTGCTGGACTCCAACGGCAACCTCATCGGCATCAACACTGCCATCTACTCGCCCTCTGGCGCCTCCTCTGGCGTCGGCTTCTCCATTCCCGCTGATACGGTTAGTCACTGCAGTGCCTTGAGTGCCTTGTGTGCTATGTGCGGCCCAGATAGCATAGTGGAGCAGATAATCAAGTATGGGCAGGTCACGCGCCCAGTGCTGGGCATCTCTTGAGTCGACTCAAAATTCCCTCCTTTTCACCCTTCGCCCCTCCCCTTGCTTCCACGCTCGGCAGGTGGCGGGCATAGTGGAGCAGATAATTAAGTACGGGCAGGTCACGCGGCCAGTGCTGGGCATCTCCTTCGCCCCCGAGCAGTCCTTGGAGCAGCTGGGCGTGGCTGGGGTGCTTGTGCTCGATGCTCCCCCCTCCGGCCCTGCAGGGAAAGCGGTGAGTGCATTACACCAATCAGCGCACATTGAGTTTCTCCAGGCACCTGAGACACGCGGCGAGTGCTGTGCATCTCCGTCGCCCCTGAGGGCCTCGTGCTTCAAGAAAATACACAACGCCAGAGTGGTTGTGGCCGGTACTGGCAGCATTGCGGAAGTGTCCTAAGCTCAACTGATGGAGGGCCTTCTGGTGTGTGTGTGTGTGTGTGTGTGTGTGTGTGTGTGTGTGTGTGTGTGTGTGTGTGTGTGTGTGTGTGTGTGTGTGTGTGCGGTGGTGTGTGCAGGGCATCCGGCCAACGACTCGGGACAGCTACGGGCGGCTGGTGTTGGGGGACATCATCACGGGCATTGATGGCAACATCGTTCGCAACGGCTCGGACCTCTACCGCATCCTAGACCGCTGCAAGGTTGGCCAGAAGGTGAGCTGCCCGGAAACTCCAGCACTGAGTTCAAACTTGTTGCAATTCTAGTTTTTATACGTACATTGTATAACAAATATTGTTTCTAATGTTTGTCGCTTTTGCTGTGGTTGTAGGTGGAGGCACGAGTGTTGAGAGGAGACAACGAAGTTACAATCACAATTACCTTGGAAGGGAAGAGCTGAGACTGTTTCTTACCGCATATAAGCTGTATTCTGCAATGTAGTATATGCTATAAAAACAGATGTAGATGTCCCTTCAGCGTTTTGGGGGTTAGAATGTTGGGTGCAATTCAGCAGTTTCTATTACATATCAGGTCACCTGTTTTTGAAATCATTGCCCTTTGAAGAACCAGTTTTGATTCGTCGAACCGTAACGGACAGCGTTTGTATCGGATATTCTGACTCAAAGCAAGCCGCAAGCAACTTGTGCTGTGTCAAACAAGCAACACTGCAGCCCAGACAAGTAGCAGAGCAGAGCCGTGGAATGGCAATTGCACAGCTTCGTTCACCGCGCGAGCACCTTCACGGGGACTACTGAATTTGGATTCTCACAGTAAACGTTGCGTAGAGAATTGAATTAGACCGAACTGCTCGTCGCTCGCGCGTGTAGGAACGGACCGATGGTGCTCATGATCCAGACTATCAGTTAAGCTTACTGATGCTCCTTCACTCACAGCCAGCATGAATCAGGATTCGTCCTACGTCGCATGGATCGATCGCCGTTCGATCCTCCTCTTCGTCGCCGCCGTCTCCGCCGGCGTCGCTGCCGGCGCGACGGCAGCGGTGACGGCGACGGTGTTTCCGTACTCGCTGGGGCTACTGATCGGCATGCTCCGCACCAATGACGGAAAGAAAGAAGCTAAGACCACTAAGACTAAAGAGAAGACGACTAAAAAGGCCGGCACGAGCTGTAGTAGTATCATCAGCGGCGGCGGAAATATCACCGCGAGCGGCGGGTACGGCGTGGGGCCGCTGACGAAGGAAGGGCAGCTGCATCGAGATGTGGTCATGAGCGCTGTTATCGAATCATCCGCGTTACAAGTCTCCTTCGACTCGTTTCCGTACTATCTCAGGTCTGCTCGCAGACCCGCGCAAGCGAGGGAAGGGAGGGAATTCAGGGTTATTACCCCCCTGCCGTGCGACATGTGGTTCTGACCGTTGCTGCAAGGGTCATTTCTCCCTGACCATCGCGGATCGTTCCTGGCCGTTGCAGTGAGGTCAGACTGCCAGTAGTAGGACTGGCCTATCGCATACGGAGGTCTTCGACTGGCAGAATTCTGTCAGTTTGCCCATGCGCGCTGTTCCGTGTTGGCAACGTGCTTCATCCGCCCTCCCCTGCCGATCTCCCCCGTTCCCCCCGTTCTCCCCCCCTCCCTCCCCCCTCGCCTCTCCCCCCTCGTGGCAGCGATGCCACGCGCAACGCGCTGGTGGACGCGTGTTTCATCCGCCTGCGCCGCCCCGAGTTCCTGCGCTTCACCGCTGACCTCCCATCACTCTCCGCGCGCATCCTCCTCTCCGGCCCCCCAGGTCCTTCCTCTCCCCCTAGATTCCTTTGTCCGCCCCCAGCTCTCACACTCGTAGTTTCCCTGTCTGTAATGCGTTCAGCGAGGACAATTGTATGAGCTTATGTGGGTGTGATCTATCACTCTCGTGCCTGGTCTGGGTGACTTTCGAGTCAACTCAAAAGTGACCACTATCACTTTCCTGCCTGGTCTGGTTATTGTGTATCATACATAACGAGTTGGTCCATCCAGCTGTTTTGCTTCCGTGTCTGCGCCTGTGTGCGAGGCAAACCGCATGACTGCCCATCACTCACAACGCTGACCCTGCCTTGTTTGTTCCCGCGCACTACCGAACCTGTTGCAGGCTCGGAGCGGTACCAGGAGCAGCTGGTTCGGGCGCTGGCTCGGCACCTGGATGCAAAGCTTCTGATCTTTGATCTTCCCAACATGCTGCTGCAGGTATGAAATGCATGCTGCTGCTGGTGCAGGTATGGCTGGTCCAGGTATGGCTGGTCCAGGAATGGCTAGTGCAGGTATGGCTGGTCCAGGTATGTCTGGTCCAGGTATATCTGGTCGAAATATGGTGCGGCTGGTGCAGGTATGGCTGGTTCAGGTATGGCTGGTCTACGTATGGTTGGTGCAGTTACAGCTTTTACAGGTGCCTAACGAATTGGCTTGTATCTCATGCTCCGTGCAACACAGGTGGCTCTGGCAACCAAGTCAGGCGGTGCTTTGCCTCAAGCTCTCACCAGTGGAGCAACATTGGCATTGGCATCAGAACCAGCGCTGGCATCAGAATCGGCATCAGCATCCACATCAGCAGCAGGAGTGGCGGCAACAGCAGCAGTGGCGCAGGAGTCAGCTGATACGGTGACAGGGTCCTGTGTGAGTGCTGAGACTGGGGCCGCAACAGGAGCGGGAGTAGGGAGGAGGGGGAAGGTGGAGGAGAGGGCACAGAGGGAGGTGCGGGGGAGAGGGGTGCTGGGGATGCAGCAGAGGCAAGTCAGGGAGAGGAGGCGGAGGAGGAAGAGGAGGCCGAGGGCGAGGAGGGGAGGCAAGGAGAGGGCGGTGCAGTGAGGGAAGAGGGGGCGGGAGAGACAGGGGCGTCAGGGGAGGCACAAGTCGCTGGTCCCACGAGTGAGGCTGCAGGGGGGGAACAAGTATCCGGGGGGGGGGATGAGGGAGGTGGTGACGGGGAAGGGGGTGATGGGGGAGAGGGGGAATCCGCCCTGGCTGCTGATGTGGAGAGCGATGGGCCTGCTGACGTGGCGTCAGGGGAGCTGGAGCTGGCAGATGGAATGGATGAGGGACAGGGGGGAGAGAGGGCGGAGGCGCAGGGGGAGGGGGAGAGGGTGGAGAGAGAAGGGGAAGGCGCGGAGAGGGAAGAAGCTGAGAGGGAGGGCGGGGGAGCTGGGGGGGAGGCAGGAGGGCTGCAGAGTGTGCCGTGTGTGCACGGGGCAGGTGGTGTTTGCACTGATCTGCCTGCCTATGGTTGCAGCAGCAGCAACATCGCTGCCAGTGCTGTCATTGCTGCGTGCAGCACAGTTTCCCATCCTCCTGATCCGGCTGCTCCTAGCGCCACTCCACCTGCTGCCCCCTCGTCTGCTCTTTCTGCGTCTACTGCTGCTAGCAGCACGTGCGAGGAGGCGGAGCAGAGCGGCGCTGCTGCTGGTCCTTCTCCCAGCACGCAGCCGGACAGCATACTGCCCCCCACCACTGCACACACTGGTACCACCCACACCAGCAGTGCTACTGGTGACGATGGCAAGCACACTAAACCGGATAAGGAGGAGCAGGAGGGGCAGCAGGGCAGCAGCACCGCGAGGTAAACGCAGCAGTGGGGGTGCGGGAGGAGGGAAAGGCGGTGTGGATCTGCGAGCAGTGAAGCTGAAGGATCTCTCCTCCTCGCTCATCCCCCGCTCCCACCACTCCAAGTCCTCTTTATCCTCCTCGTCCTCCCATAAGAAGAAGGGCAGCAGCAAGGGTTCTAAGGGCTCAACGAGGGATGGAGGGGGTGAGGGGGACAGTGTTGGGAAGGGCGGGAGCAAAGAGGAGGCGGGGAGTGGGGCAGCGGTGGCAGGTACAGGGCACAAGGCGAAGAGCAAGGGGGAGAAGGAGAAGGAGGGTGCTGGAAGCGAGGGGAAGAAGAGCAGCGAGAGTGCGGAGGGGTCAAAGAAGGGCTTTAAGAAAGGTACACTGAATGAGCGCCCTATGTATGGTCAAGGCAGTAGTCTCCTTGTGTGCTTGTCTTTTTTGGATCTCTTGTGCTAAGAAATTTAAATGCTTCATTGCATTTTCTGCCCTGCTTATTTGATAAAACAATTGCCCTCTTTCGCCCCTCACCCAGGGATTGAAGTGTGAATTACCTTTCTGAACCATGGTCCTATCATCTGCCTGCTCCACCCTCCCGCCCCCACCCCTGCCCCTCTCTCCCTCCTCTTCCCCGCCCCAATATCTTGATTCGCCCCCACCATCCCCGCCCCCAGGCGACAGAGTGCGCTACATGGGCCCGCCCTCGCTCTCCTCTGCTGCACCCCCACCGCCATCGGCCTCACTTCTGCCACCCTCCATGTCAGTATTCGAGCCTCTTCCACTTCCCACTCGTTCCACTTCCCTCTCGCTCGTCCCTCCTCTCCCCTGTCTCTCCCACCACACTCTCCACTTCTGCACCCCCACAGTCCTCTGCCTCGCTTCTGCCACCCTCCATGTCACTATTCGGGCCTCAGACACACTGTCCCTCGCTCTCCCCCTTGCTCCTCCCGCTCCCTCTGCTTCATCAGTCACCAATTCCTCCTCCCTCTCGCACATCTGACTCCCACGCTCATGCTCACGTGCTTGCTCTTCTGTTTGCGCGGCGCCATTCGGCCAACCCCTCCTGTTTGCCCACCGCCGCGCCATTCAGCCAACCCGTCCTCTCCTGTTCGCCCACCGCTGCCCCTATGCTCCTCTCCTCCACACCGAGCAGCCGAGCGCTTTGGCAAGTCCATCATCCCTGTGCGTCTCTCCAAGCCCCCTCGCAATACACTCCCTGCCCTTAACTCATTTCAGGTGCAGCCCCCCAGTGGGGTTGAAGGGCCGTGTGGTGATGGTGCTGGAGGGGAACCCCCACCGCATGGGCGTGCGCTTTGACAAGCCCATTCCTCTGCCTGCCTGCTACCCCCGTCCCCACTCAATGCATTCCTTTTCCTCGTTGTGCATCCTCCTCACTGCACAGGCGCGGTCCACTAGTGGGGTTGAAGGGCCGTGCGGTGGTGGTGGTGTTGGAACAAAACCCCACCGAGCGGGTATGCGGCTTGACAAGCCCATTCCTGCCCCTCCGCTCTTTTCCCTCCCCTGCATGCACCCCGTCCCTTCGATTCCCTCATTGCAGGCGCGGCCCACCAGTGGGGTTGAAGGGGCGCGTGGTGGTGGTGCTGGAGGAGAACCCCCACCGCGTGGGCGTGCGCTTTGGCAAGCCCATCCCTGTGCCTGCCTCCCTGCAATCGCCCTTCCCCACTCAATGCATCTCCTTCCCTTGCCGTGCGCCCCCACTGCAGGCGCGGCCCGCCAGTGGGGTTGAAGGGGCGCGTGGTGGTGCTGTTGGAGGAAAACCCCCTCCGAGTGGGAGTGCGCTTTGACAAGCCCACCCCTCTGCCTCCCTCCCAGCAACCCTCGTCCCCATACAATGCGTTCCCGTAACTCACTGCAGGCGCGGCCCGCCAGTGGGTCTCAAGGGGCGGGTGGTGTTGTGGTGGTGCTGGAGGAGAATCCACACCGCGTCGAATGGTTGAATGGGGGCGATGGTTGAATGGGGGCGATGGTTGAATGGGGGCGATGGTTGAATGGGGACGATGGTTGAATGGGGGGATGGGCGATGGTTGAATGGGGGCGATGGTTGAATGGGGGCGATGGTTGAATGGGGGCGATGGTTGAGTGGGGGCGATGGTTGAGTGGGGGCGATGGTTGAATGGGGGCGATGGTTGAATGGGGGCGATGGTTGAGTGGGGGCGATGGTTGAGTGGGGGCGATGGTTGAATTGGGGCGATGGTTGAATTGGGGCGATGGTTGAATTGGGGCGATGGTTGAATTGGGGCGATGGTTGAATGGGGGCGATGGTTGAATGTCCAGGCCGGGCCCTCCGGTGGGGTTGAAGGTCCGTATGGTATGGTGGTGGTGGTGTTGGAAGAAAACCCCCATCGTGTGGGTGTGCGCTTTGACAAGCCTATTCCTGCCCCTCCGCTCTCTTCCCTCCCCTGCACGCACCCCGTCCCTTCGCTTCCCTCACTGTAGGCGCGGCCCGCCAGTGGGGTTGAAGGGGCGCGTGGTGGTGCTGTTGGAGGAAAACCCCCACCTTGTGGGAGTGCGCTGTGACAAGCCCACCTCTCTGCCTCCGCTCTCTTCCCTCCCCTGCATGCACCCCGTCCCTTGCTTCCTACACCTGCCCCTGCTGTGCCTCCTCTCTGCAGGCGCGGCCCACCAGTGGGGTTGAAGGGGCGCGTGGTGGTGCTGTTGGAAAACCTGCACCGAGTGGGCGTGCGCTTTGACAAGCCCATCCTTCTACGGCCTACCTCCTTCAACCCCTTTCCCCACTCAGTTCAGTCCCTTGTCTTGTTGTGCTGATCATTCCAGGCGTGGCTTCCCAGTGGGGCTCACGGGCCGCGTGGTGGTGGTGTTGGAGGAAAACCTGCACCGAGTGGGCGTGTGACAAGCCCATCCCTCTGCCTCCGCTCTCTTCCCTCCCCTGCATGCACCCCGTCCCTTCGCTTTCCTCACTGCAGGCGCGGCCCACCAGTGGGGCTCAAGGGGCGCGTGGTGGTGGTGCTGGAGGAGAACCCCCACCGTGTGGGTGTGCGTTTCGACAAGCCCATCCCGGGCGGCAACAGCCTGGTGGATGTATGCGACGATGGGCACGGCGCGTGGTGCCACGGTAGGTTGCTTGACCTGTGAGCGGTAGATATTGATGCATACAAGTGCGTGGTTCTTGCTGTGAGAGGAGATCTGACAAGCCCATCCAGGGCGGCAACAGTCTGGTGGACGTGTGTGACGAGGGGCATGGGGCATGGTGCCATGGTAGGTAGGCCGGCTCTTGACGGTTAGATATTGAGGCGCACATGTGCGTGGTTCTCAGTGTGGGAATAGATCTGCCAAGCCCATTTCCCATTCTTGAGTCGCGGGAGCTGCGGCAAGAGGGGGCGGGATTGGGGCGAGTCAAACCCTCTCTCTGCACGCCAACCCCCACTTCCTCATCCCCTCCCACCACCTGTGCCACGTGGCAGTGTCAGAGCTGCGGCTGGAGGGAGCAGCAGCAGACGACGCGGAGAAGCAGCTGGTGGACCACTGCATGGCGGTGAGTGGGGTCAGTCAGTCAGGGCATGGCGGTGAGTGGGAGCATGGGGTCAGGGCATGGCGGTGAGTGGGAGCATGGCGGTGAGTGGGAGCATGGCGGTGAGTGGGAGCATGGGGGTGAGTGGGAGCATGGGGGTGAGTGGGAGCATGGCGGTGAGTGGGAGCATGGCGGTGAGTGGGAGCATGGCGGTGAGTGGGAGCATGGGGGTGAGTGGGAGCATGGGGGTGAGTGGGAGCATGGGGGTGAGTGGGGGAATAATGGTGTGATGGCAGTGAGTGATGGTGACAGGAGTCCATTGTTGACCCACCTCACAAGCAGAGCAGACGAAATGGAGAAGCAGCTGGTGGATCACTGCATGGCGGTGAGTGGGTGACTGTCAGTGAGGGGATGAGTGGGAGCATGTTGGCGGAATGGCAGTGTTTGATGGCCAGAGGTGTCCGTTACGGAGGCGCCTCACAAGCAGAACAGGCAATGTGGAGAAGCAGCTGGTGGATCACTGCATGGCGGTGAGTGGGTGGGTGGGGTGGGGGTCAGTGGGTGGGTGGGGGCATGTTGGCGTGATGGCAGTGTGGGTGATGTTCAGTGGATTCCATAAGCAGACAAAGTGGAGAAGCAGCTGGTGGACCATTGCATGGCGGTCAGTGGGGGTCAGCATTCCTGAGGTTGCTGCGAATGATCTGTATTCTAGTTTTGAGTCGACTCAAAAGCAGATCTGTATTCTAGTTGAAAACCCCTCCCATCTTCATCCCACAAGCATCTACGCATGGCGGTGGCTCGTATAAGAGGCTAATTGAAGAACCCCTCCCATCTTCATCCCATTTTCTCCCATGCCTTGTGTGGCAGGTGGCAGCCACCGTAGCAGCAACATCGCCTCTCATCGTTTTCATCCCAGGCGCGGATAGAATCGCAGCGGCACACTATGAGAGGCTTGTTAGACTGGAGCGCATGGAGCGGTTGGGAGTGGTGGGGGAGAGAAGCGCGGAGAAAGGAGAGAAAGGGGAGAAGGGGGAGAAAGGGAAGGAGGGAAAGGAGGTGAAGGAGAACAGTGAACCGCTGCGGTTGGTGGTGATTGGCTCTCACACAGTGCCACCCAAGAAAGACAAAGTGGGTGGCAGCCGTGCATGGCATGACACAGCAGCCATCCATGATGATGTGGCATGACACAGCAGCCATCCATGATGATGTGGCATGACATGGCGCATGGAATGTCATGGCAGGCATGCATTACGCGGCCTGACATGGCGAATGGCAAGGGCATGTGGTGTGTGTGCAACATCCGCATCTTTCCACCAGACCAGCACCTCTTGTTCCTTCACCCGTCGCCTCAGCCCCATCCCTACCTGCGTACTCCACCCTGCTTGCCCCTCGCCTCACTCAACCTCCACTCGCTCTCTCTCCCAAAGCTTCTTTTCGTTATGCTCTATCACCACAGCTCCCTCCAAGCGTTTCAAACTCACTCAAAGCGACTCTGCTTGACCTACTCTCCTCCCTGCAATCTTTCTTCCCATCCCACCACCTGCCCTCGCGGTGCTGTGCCCGTCCACCCCTACCAGGCGCCAGCAGCGGCAGCAGCCCCCAAGACCACAGACAAGCTCTCTGCTCTCCTCGACCTCTCCTTCCTGGTACGCCCATGCCACATACCAGCCCGCCCCCACATCCACTGCCCACGGGCGGAGCTGCAAAGGCCCGTCATGTGGCGCAGCTTCGATTTCGACCCACCCTTATGCGCCCTCCCTGGTTCATCTTTGAAAAGGCCCCCTCTTACTCCTCCCGTACCTCAGGACCAGCTCTCCTCACGGCTAGAGGACGGGCGCGGGGAGGGCGGGGGGGGCGGGCCAAGGTGGGCAGCAGGGCCCTCATGATAATAATGGAGCTCAACTGATTGATTAGGAAAGAAGGCACTAGGCCTTAAGTACAAACGAGGTTGGGATGGGCAAGGCTAGGGAAAGGATGGGATGGGAATCCTAGCAAATCTCCAATTGGTGAGTTGGCAGATTTGCAGGATTACGAGGGAATCCCAACCAGATAGGGTTGGGATCACAAACTACACCCAACCCGCAAATAACCTACGCGATATAGAATATAGTACACAAAGTGTTGACAGCCTAATTCTAACACCTCATGCCTCTACCTCATATTCTTTCCTCTTCCCATTCCTCACCTCAGGACCAGCTTTCATCGCGGCTAGAGGATGGGCGCGGGGAGGGTGGAGGGGCCAAGGCGGGCGGCAGGGCGGTGACTCGCATCTTCCCCACGTCCATCCCGGTGCTGCCGCCCGCACAAGATGATGACGTGGCGCAGCGTGATTGGGCGAGGCAGCTGGAGGGTGACGTGGAGCTGATGCGCGCTGAGAGCAACCGCCGCCTGCTTAGATCGGTGGGTGGAGTGCGGTGGTGAATGGTGGGGTGTGGCGCGGGTGGTGATGGGTGGTGGGGTGTGGTGATGGGTGGTCGGGTGTGGTCAATGGTGTGTGGCCAGCTAACCATATGGCCGGCTTACCTCCGTCTCCTCCGTCCACTGCTACCCGATCCGAAATACCTGATCCAATCGCATGCATTTGACTTTTGAGTCGACCCAAAAGTCCCCTCCATCCAGAGCAACCGGATCCGAAACACCTGATTCATTCACATGCATTTGACCCTGCTGTATGAATGCACATTTTGTACATGTGAGCAGGTGATGTGCACAGCAGGAGTGGAGTGTGCAGACATTGACAGACTCTCCATCGCCTCCCACTCTCTTCCCCAGGAGGGTAAGACAACTATCGCCGCACACCTTTCCTTCCTATCCATATACTGGAAAAACGTGTACTTCACATCTTGGTTTTCAACGCAAAATTCTGCTTTGGTTTCAAAGCATAAGTCTGCTCAATTCCCTTTGAATGTATGCTCCCATCATCAGGTGCGGAGCGCATGGTGGGGTGGGCCATGAGCCACCAGCTATAATGGATCATGCATATACATGCTTGCCTTTATTCCATGTCTACACACCCAATCTGCTTGTGCATGCGTTATCCCGTCATCAGGAGCGGAGCGCATGGTGGACGGGCCGTAAGCCACCAGCTGCAATAAATCATGCATGTTTGTGCATGTGCATGCATGTTGCCAGTCCAGTCCATGTCTGCACACCTACTGTGCCCATGCCCGTGTGTGTGTGTTAACCCATGATCAGGTGCGGAGCGCATGGTGGGGTGGGCCATAAGTCACCAGCTGCAGCACAGCCCGCAAGTCGACATGCCGGCTGCCCGCCTCCCCCTCTCGCTCTCCAGGTCTGCTGCACCTGTTGTTACCCTGTCACCCACTCGCCGTTCACCCTGTCACCCACTCGCCGTTCACCCTGTCACCCACTCGCCGTTCACCCTGTCACCCACTCGCCGTTCACCCTGTCACCCACTCGCCGTTCACCCTGTCACCCACTCGCCGTTCACCCTGTCACCCACTCGCCGTTCACCCTGTCACCCACTCGCCGTTCACCCTGTCACCCACTCGCCGTTCACCCTGTCACCCACTCGCCGTTCACCCTGTCACCCACTCGCCGTTCACCCTGTCACCCACTCGCCGTTCACCCTGTCACCCACTCGCCGTTCACCCTGTCACCCACTCGCCGTTCACCCTGTCACCCACTCGCCGTTCACCCTGTCACCCACTCGCCGTTCACCCTGTCACCCACTCGCCGTTCACCCTGTCACCCACTCGCCGTTCACCCTGTCACCCTGTCTGTCCCCCTGTCCCCTGTCCCCCTTCCCCCTGTCACCTTGTTACTCTGTTACTCTGCCCGATAGCACTTGCATGCATGCATCTTCCATTGAGTTAAGCTGTGCGCATGTGTCGTACCGATGGTGGCAACTCTTGCTGTTGTCACATTCACCCGACCTGCTCCTTTGTTGCTGCTATGCATACGCTGACTCTCTTTTGCAATCACCCCCGGGCGGCAGTATTCGGCACGGAGTGGAGGTGGTGGAGGGAGCATCTCAGCAGCAGCCAGCCACACAGCGCAAGGCGCTCAAGGTGGGCTTTAAGGCGCTCAAGGTGGGCTTTAAGGCGCTCAAGGTGGGCTTTAAGGCGCTCAAGGTGGGCTTTAAGGCGCTCAAGGTGGGCTTTAAGGCGGGCTCTAGGGCGGCGGTGTTTGACACGGACGGACGTCATTGTTTCAGCCCTCAAGTTCTGAACTCAAGCGGTGCATGCTCAGCTCAAGCGCTCAAGCTGTCAAGCTCAAGCGCTCTGAACTGAGCATTCAGCTCATCACAGTGCTGCCCAACCCACTAGCCATTCCTCTCCTATCCATCTCTCATGATATGCACTGGTCTCATGCTGCCCACTCTCCCACCGTATCCCTTCCCTCGCACAACCCCTTCCACTTTATCTCAGGATGTGACGTGCGACAATGACTTTGAGCGGCTGCTACTGGGGGAGGTGATACCTGCGGAGGAGCTGGGCGTGCGCTTTGAGCACATCGGCGCATTGGAGGGCGTGAAGGAGGCTCTAAGAGAGGTCGTCATGCTGCCACTTCAGCGACCAGAGCTGTTTCAAACTGGCCAGCTCACTAAGGTATTTCTGTACACTGGTGGAGTTTTTCTTCAGATTTTGCCATATGTTGATCACGCAGTCGGTGCGCTGGAGGGCGTGAAGGAGGCTTTAAGTGAGGTGGTCATGCTGCCGCTGCAACGTGCTGAGCTCTTCCAAACGGGGCAACTCACCAAGGTATTCTTCATAAGGCTGTGCTGCACTTTCGTTCCCCCTTTTTCCCGCATGTTCCTTGACGCGCATCCCCTCCCTCCCAACCCAACCTCCCGGCTCACTCCTCCCTTCCCTGCCTCCCTTCCCTGCCTCCCTTCCCTGCCTCCCTTCCCTGCCTCCCTTCCCTGCCTCCCTTCCCTGCCTCCCTTCCCTGCCTCCCTTCCCTGCCTCCCTTCCCTGCCTCCCTTCCCTGCCTCCCTTCCCTGCCTCCCATTGCCCCAACCCCCATTTGCCCATTCTAGTCGCTCACGCCGCCCATCTCGCATTCCCATACCCCACTGCCACTATCATACAGGTTACCCCCTCGCTTCGACGCGACGCGTCACTCACTGTGCCCCACTCCCATTCGCCCACCTCCCCAATCACCCTCCTCCCCTCCAAACCGCCCCCAACAACCCCGCCCCCCACCAACCCCCCACAGCCGGTACGGGGGCTGCTGCTGTTTGGCCCACCGGGCACGGGCAAGACGATGCTGGGCAAGGCAGTTGCTACGGAGTCAGGGGCCAACTTCATCAGTCTTTCCATGGCCTCTGTTGCATCAAAGGTTCGTACCTCCCCTATCCTCCATGGGCTCTCTTCCTTTCCTTCTCTCTGTTCATCTCCTCGTGAACGTGTTAGTATAGCTGCTAATCTGATACATTCGCCCGACCTGCTAATTGTGCCACATTCCCTTGCCTTGCTTCTGTCTTCCTTTGAATGCCACGTCTCCGTCGCACCTCTGTTCTCTGAACTTTCACCCTTCTCCCTTTCCCCCTTCCCCCTTTTTCTCCCCCTTCCCCCTTTTTCTCCCCTCTTCCCCCTCTCACACCACCAGTGGTTCGGAGAGGCAGAGAAGTATGTGAAGGCCGTGTTCACGCTGGCCAGTAAAATTGCGCCATGTGTCATCTTCGTGGACGAGGTGAGTGAGTGGTTGAGAGAGTGAGTGGGTGGTTGGTTGAGTGAGTGAGTGATTGAGTGGGTGAGTGGGTGGTTGGGTGAGTGAGTGAGTGAGTGAGTGAGTGAGTGGGTGGTTGGGTGAATGAGTGAGTGGGTGGTTGGGTGAGTGAGTGAGTGGGTGGTTGAGTGAGTGAGTGAGTGGGTGGTTGGGTGAGTGAGTGAGTGGGTGGTCGAGTGAGTGAGTGGGTGATAGGGTGAGTGAGTGAGTGAGTGGATTGTCTGGTGAGTGAGTGGGCAAGATGAGGAAGCTCAGGACTGAGTTCATTACGGCATGGGACGAACTGCGCGCCAAGCCGGCCCACTATTTCCGTGTTCCCAGTTCAGCACTGCACTTCACCCCTTGTCACCGCTCCGTACTGCATGGCTGCTGTGTGCCTGCTGTGTCCCCCCTGTGCCCCCATCACCAGGTGGACAGCATGTTGGGGCGGCGAGGCGGGGATTCAGAGCACAGTGCAATGAGGAAGCTCAAGAACGGGTTTATGGCCGCATGGGACGGGCTGCGATCCAAGCAGGCGGAGCGCACTTCACCCCTTGTCACCACTCCATTGCTGCGTGCCTGCTGTTACCCTGCTATTCCCGCATCATCAGGTGGACAGCATGTTGGGGCGGAGAGGCGGCGACTCGGAGCACAGTGCAATGAGGAAGCTCAAGAACGAGTTCATGGCCGCATGGGACGGGCTGCGATCCAAGCAAGCCGAGCGCATCCTCGTGCTCGGCGCCACCAACCGCCCGCATGACTTGGATGATGCCGTCATCAGACGGTTCCCTAGAAGGTGGGTGCGGCACTGAGGTCATCAAGCGTTTCCCCATACCTGTTGGCTGCCTCCCAGCATCCAAGAAAGCCGAGCGTATTCTCGTGCCCGGCGCCACCAACCGCCCGCACGACCTGGATGATGCCGTCATTAGACGCTTCCCCAGACGGTGCGTGGTGGGCTGAGGTCCCTTGAACCACTCGCTTGCCATGCATACCTGTTGGCCGCCTCTAATCATTCTCGTGCTTGGCGCCACCAACCGTCCCCACGACCTCGATGATGCCGTCACCAGGCGGTTTCCTAAAAGGTGTGTGCTTCGCTGGACGATGCCAGTTGGGCTGAATCCAGCAATTTTCGACGCCAAGCCTCCCTCTCTCTCTCTCTGCCACACCCCATCCACCGTCTGCCCCTGCAGGGCTTCCTTACCTCTCGTTCTCGTGCGTCCCCGTCTGTGTACCGCCAGGCTGTTCGTGGACTTGCCTGACTGCACAAACAATCACTTCTCTCGCTTCAACAACCCTCCCCTCCCTCTTCTCCTCCCTGCCCGCTCCGTGTGCCCACAGGCTGTTCGTGGATCTGCCTGACTGCACCAACCGAGCCAAAATTCTGAAAGTCATTCTCAAGGATGAGGACGTGGAGCCGGGCTTCAGCACCGATGAGCTCGCTGCTGCCACCGATGGCTACTCGGGCAGCGACCTCAAGGTGAGGCGCCTCAAAACAGGATGCTGCTCGCAGGCAGGCAGGCTGGCAAGCACTGATCCGTTTCGGAAATCTCAAGCAGGCAAGCTAGGCCCTGCAAGAAACACTTGTAACATGTAACTAGTTCTCTGCTCTTACTGCCGTATGTTCCGCTTCTCACAAGCTCGAAATCGTCCTCTCCTGCATCATCACAAGCAGCAGGGAGGGATGCGCCACCCCTTCCAACATCCCTTACCCTCCCCTTCCCTTGTCCTCTTACCGTGTGTGCGCAGAACCTGTGTGTGACAGCAGCGTTCCTGAGAATAAAGGAGTTTCTGGATAAGGAGAAGAAGGTGAGGGGTGGGGAGAAGGTGAGGGGTGGGGAGATGGTGAGGGGTGGGGAGATGATGAGGGGTGGGGAGATGGTGAAGGGCGAGGAGAAGGTGAGGGGTGCTTGGGACATAAAACGGTACGTGTGCACTGCTGGCAAGGGCCAAGGTCTTTGTATGCCATTCCGTAGCCTTGCTACCTGCCATGTGGTCACTAGAATGCCACCCAGCGCTCGCTCCATTATGCTATGCATCGCAGCGAGCGCCTCTCACGTCCCACCTCCCGAACTTGCACCAATTATTTTGGGGGTGTGCGTGCAGGAGAAGGAGGAGGCAGAGAGGAGCGAGGGAGGTGCGGAGGGCAGCAGTGGAAGCAGCAGCGCAGCAGCAAGTGGCAGCCGGGAGGGCGAGGCTGGTGCCTCTCAAGGCTCGGCTTCCCCTGCCGCTGCTCCATGCCTGCGGCCAATCAGCATGGAGGACATGCGGAAGGCCATGGAGAAGGTGAGTCATGTTGCCGTGCTGCTGTGTTGCCGTGTTGCCGTGCTGCCATGCTGCCGTGCTGCCGTGCTGCCGTGTTGCCGTGCTGCCGTGTTGCCGTGTCATGATGGTGGCATGATATAGTGGTTCTTCATGCCATATGACCATTGTCACATGCGACCACACACACGCTCCGGTGTTCTTCTACTCGCTGTGCCTGGTAGGTGCGTGCGAGTGTGAGCAGCGATGCAGCAGCAATGATGGAGTTGATGCAGTGGAACGAGCAGCACATGCGCACCCACATACACGCACTCAAACACGCATGCAATAATGTGTCTCCTTCTCTTTGTGCCTGGCAGGTGCGGGCGAGTGTGAGCAGCGATGCAGCAGCAATGATGGAGCTCATGCAGTGGAACGAGCAGTTCGGGGAGGGCGCCTCGCGCAAGATCACCCCTCTCTCCTACTTCATGTGACCGCCCTCACATGCCAGGGGAGGGCATGGTTGCCAGGGCATGGTTGCAGGGGCGTCAGGCCCTTTGGTTGGTTCTCTAGCCAGCTGGAAATGCCTTATTCTCATGATTTTGAATCATCTGCTAATTCTGAGTACCACAAGAGTAAAATCAGAGAAAGATCACTGTTATTCCAAAGAAATGGCTGGTGAGAGATCAGCCGTGAATCAGCAAAACCAGAGGCATGTCTGCCATCCTGAACACCATGCATGCAACCATCTCCTGCAGGCAGAGCTTGCTGGCATGCTCCTATGAGTCGTGTCATATGAACATGGCTTTTTCGAGCAGAATGCACGTCATCACACGGCACAGCCAACACATGGTGTGTAGCAGCGCTCATCGTATCAATACCATTGCACACAAATCCCACTAGCTCTACTGAGAAGCCAAGCCAGCCCTTTTGGCATGTGTACATGCTCTGATACATGTGTCCATGCGCTATGGTACTTGTGTGCATGCGCTCTGGTACATGTGTACATGAGCAAATTATTGGTGCTTGGCTGCACCTGCAGCTGCAAGGAGCCTGCAAGAATTGGTGCTTTGAGCATCATGGTGTGGTAAATAATAGTTGTACTTAAAACGTTACACCTGACATGGAGAATCAATATAAAGCAACGAACGTATGTGGACACTGCTGCCATCAAGCAATAGCGGCTGTGATTCCTGCCCCTCCTCTTCCTCCCCCTCCTCCTCGCACACCACTCTCAACACTGGAGAGTTCACCCCTACAGCAGAGCTCTCGCCCCTGTTGCTACTGCCACTGACCCTTGCTCTGCTCACATCACTGCCACCACCACTGTTGCTGCTACTGCTGCTGCTACGGTTATTGTTAGAATGGCTGTTAGTGCTGCTGATGGTGCTGCTATAATTGCTGCTAGTGGTGTTGCTTCCAGGGCTGCTGATAGCGCTGCTACTAGTGCTAACGCCGGCGGCAGCAGCAGCAGACGGACAAGAGGCAGGGGAAGCAGCAGGGGGAGGGGAGGATAGGTACAGGGAGGGAGGGTGGGAGCGAGGGGAGCGGGTGGGAAGGCGGGAGGTAGATGAGGAGGAGGGCCAGGGCGGAGGGGGATGAAGGTGGGGCTGGTGGTGAGATTGGGGTTGGTGTAGGGGTGAGGCGTTAGGGGTGGTGGGTACGGACGTGGGAGTGATAGCAGCGCTGGGCATGGTGGGTGTGAGGGGGGCTGCACCGCGCTGTATCCTGGGGGGACGAGACAGCCTGGGAGGAAAGGGGGGAGGAAGAGGGAAAGGGGAGAGAGGGGTGTATAGAGCAGGATGCCGGGAGACAGGAGCAGCGTTAGGCGTGGTGGGTGTGAGGGGGGCTGCACCGCGCTGTATCCGGGGGGACGAGACAGCCTAAGGGAAAAGGGGGGAGGATGGGGGGGGTGGTGGGGGAGGGGAAGTAGGGAGAAGGGTGTATAGAGCAGGATGCGGGGAGAAAGGAGCAGCGTTGGGTTGCAGATCGGTAAGACAGCGATGCGGGCTGGTAAGAAAGCACAAGGGGAAGTCGCTTGAGGTGCCTGCAGCAACAGCTATTGTGCCTGCAGCAACAGCTATTGTGCCTGCAGGTGGGTACATGTGGGTGGTTACTAGTGCAGGCTGTTACCTGTGCAGGTTGAAGAGTGAGACGCCGACCATGATGATGAGCACGCCCACCAGGTTCACACGCGTGAAGCGATCGGAGAACACCAAATGGGACACCTGGGCGTAGGAGGGAGAGGGAGGGGAGCGTGGAGGGTTGCAAGTGGTTGGACGGGAGAGTGAGACGCCGACCATGATGATGAGCACGCTCACCAGGTTGACACGCGTGAAGCGATCAGAGAACACCAGATGGGACACCTGGTGGTGGAGTGGGGAGGGGCGCAGTTGAAAGTAGGCATGTAGGAGCGCAGGCGCCTGGTGAGACAACTGATGCACAAACACAAGGTGGGACACAGGGGGGGGGGTGTGTCATGGGGCGTTCTCAAATTCAGGGAGGTGAAGCATAGAGCAGGTGGTGCATGGCAAGGCTTGGTGGAGGAGGGATGTTAGCAATGCAGAGAAGCAACGCGGCACCTACCAGGATGGTGGCGCCTTCCTTGACAGTGCCAGCCACAGAGAAGGTGACGGCGCTGGTGTGCAGGATGAGCAGAAACTCCGACATGATCTGATGGGGTGGTGGAGGGGAGAGGAAGGGAAGGTAAGGGGGGCGAAAGGGGAGGAATATAAAGTTGACTGAGAGAAGGTGACTGCGTCGGTGTGCAGGATGATGAGAAATAATGGTAGTGGTAATGGTATTGGTAATGATAGTGGTAGTGGTAATGGTAATGGTAATGGTGATGGTAATGGTAATAGTAATGATAGTGGTAGTGGTAATGGTAATCATAATGGTAATGGTAATGGTTATGGTAATGGTGATGGTAATGGTAATGGTAATGGTAATGGTAATGATAGTGGTAGTGGTAATGGTAACGGTAATGGTAGTGGTAATGGTAATGGTAATGATAGTGGTAGTGGTAATGGTAATAGTGATAAAAGTGGTAGTGGTGATGGTAATGGTAATGGTAATGGTAATGATAGTGGTAATGGTAATGATACTGGTAATAATACTTGTAGTGGTAATGGTAATAGTAATGGTAATGGTAATGGAAATCTGATGGGGAACCTGATGGGGAACAGGGGGAACCTGATGGGGAACATAATTTGACAGATCTGAAAAACAGGGGGGGCAGTGGGTTGAAAGGTGATGGGAAACCTGATGGGGAACCTGATGGGGAACCTGATGCGGAACCTGATGCGGAACCTGATGCGGAACCTGATGCGGAACCTGATGGGGAACCTGATGGGGAACCTGATGCGGAACCTGATGCGGAACCTGATGGGGAACCTGATGGGGAACCTGATGGGGAACCTGATGGGGAACCTGATGGGGAACCTGATGGGGAACCTGATGAGGAACCTGATGGGGAACCTGATGCGGAACCTGATGGGGAACCTGATGCGGAACCTGATGGGGAACCTGATGGGGAACCTGATGGGGAACCTGATGGGGAACCTGATGGGGAACCTGATGGGGAACCTGATGGGGAACCTGAAGAGCATGAAGAGCAGCAGCAGCAGGAATGAGCGAGCACAATGGCCGCAAACGAGCAGCGGCAGCGAATTGCCTAAGATTTACCATGAGAAACGCGAGCACCCCTCCCAGCAGCAGAAGCAGCATGGTGGGTGCAAGGTGCGAGGGCGGGGAGAAGTAAGACGAGGAGGGCAGCGAGGCGAGTGGCTCGAGGGCGAGGGAGAAGAGACCGCAGGTGACGGCCATGGGGGGCGTGATGTAAGCCAGAGATACCAGCGGGCTGCTCAGACCTGCAAAAGAGGGCGAGGGAGTGGGGAGGGTGAGATGCAGGGCATGATGGGAGTACAAGAGGCGAGTAGGAGGACCGTGCAGCACACAACACACGGGGCCATGAACAGGAGAAACGGAAGCAGGGAAATACGAGGGAAGTGCAGTAGAAAAATAGGGAAAGGAAGCGTAGCGGAGATAAAGGGCGGGCGGGGTTTGGGGATAGAGAGCATACCAAGGCGATCTTTCTGGGAGACGAGAGGGTGGGCTTGGCACAAGCCATGGCGTGGGTGATGGGGAGGGCAATGGGAAGGGCAATGGGGAGGGCAATGGGGAGGGCAGCAGAGGCACAATGAAAACGGAGTCAGCGTAAAAGGAATATGCATAGTGGCTTATGGATGCTTCTTTAGCATGCCATGGGACGGGACACGACAAACTATGGTTCAATCCCATGGCAATTAATGACTTGGTACCATATTGTACCACAGTACACCCATGCAAAGGCACGTGCGGCAACCATGCATCAGCACCTCACCTGCAGCAGCACTTGAATGAGCACCCATCGCAGGCCAGATGCCATGGCGGAGAGCATGACGAGTACGAATCCCCACAGGTGGAACGATGCCTCGCCCGCCACTGGCAGAGGCCCACAGGCATGCACACATGCACACATGCACACATGCACACATGCACACATGCACACATGCACACATGCACACATGCACACATGCACACATGCACACATGCACACATGCACACATGCACACATGCACACATGCACACATGCACACATGCACACATGCACATGTATAGAAATACAGGAGGATAGTGAGTGATGATGAGTGCTTTGCAGGAGGAAGAGGAGATGTCGGGTGAGATGGTTACGGAGGGGCTAGTGGCATGCGAAAATGAAAGGGAAGGAGGGTGTTTATAACGAGATGAGTATCGGAGTAGTGACAGCGACAGACTGATTGGCTGACCTGTGAAGAGCACGCCCACAGAGATGACCATCATGACGCCGATGAGACGAAAGCTGATAGGCTCCAGCCTGCCGCCCGTGGCGTGGGCGTGACATAGGGTGGCATGGGGGCATGGCATGGGCAGTGCAGTGCAGCAAGGCGACACGTGGAGGACATTGTGAGTGGATCGGAAGCAGAGGCAGAGCAGCAGGAACACACGGGCGCGGCCTTTGCAGTAGAGAGATGCCATTTGACAGCTCTGGACTTCCTTGAGAAAACTGTAAAACGCATCGAAACGAAACGCCTCGGAAGATAAGGCTACGCGCAGCAGGGAGGGACAAGCAGGGAGGGACAAGCAGGCTCTGGAGTTGCGGTGCAGAGACGTGGGCGGGGGGAGACAGGGAAGACATTGAATTGAAACACGGTTTGAGTGGTATTAATTTGACTGGGATGAGATGAGATGAGATGAGATGAGAGCGCACCTGAAGATGAAGGCAAAGAGCAGCAGGAACATGGGCGCACTGGACTTGCACTGCCGTGTGGTGTGGTGTGGTGTGGTGTGGTGTGGTGTGGTGTGGTGTGGTGTGGTGTGGTGGGGACAAACAGGAGCGTGCACAGGGGAATGGGGAGGGGAGTGAGTGGGAGCAACGCAAGGGGATGGGAATGCAAGCGGGTGCGTGTGTCTGTGGCGGTTGGTGGGGAAAACGGGGAGGGAGTGGTAAGGGCAGAAAGTGTGGTGCATGCATGACTGATAATTAACGAAGAGCGATAGTGAGTAGCAATGAGTGATAATGAGTACTGATGATGAGTAATGATGAGTAATGATGAGTAGTGATGAACGATGATGAGTCAATCATACCATACCGTACCATGGTGTAGAAGGTGAGTGTGATATAAGCGAGGGACTGATTGGAGAGAGCGATGTCCACTGCTGTTGCCACCGCTGTGGGAATGACTGTTGGTTGGCACTCCAATGCATGTCACGAATGGCATCATGCAAGGACATGTAGATTTGTGTAGGGACATGCATGGACACAAAACAGCATGCCATGTAGCATCACGCATAGAAATGCACCAGATGCCATGCCATGCCATGCCATGCCATGCCATGCCATGCATTCCTATGCCAGCCAACCCAATGTCACATATGGTATGGCACGGCTCGCGATGCAGATGCATCATGCACACACACAGAGCATGGGTGGAGCGGATGGGAAGTGGAGGTGAGACGAGAACAGCGGGCAATGCATGCATGAGATGGTTTGCACAGGTCTTCCCCTCAGGCAAAAACCACGTCCAGTACACAGACACAACAAGCAGACGGCCCAACAGTACAAAGGAGGGCGTGAGAGCAGGGGGCCCGGGGTGGGGGAAGTAGGATGAGGGCAGGGGCGTACCTCGGAGGCAGTAGTCGCGGGAGGAGAGGGGGAGGGGCGGCAGGGCGGAGGGGAAGGCGGAGTGGAGCAGCGCGGAGGCCATGAGCGCCTGCTGGGCGAAGTGGAACGCCGTCAGCAGCAGTGGCGCGGGGAAGCGGCCGTGCTGCTGCCCTATCAGCATCTTGTTGTACCTGCGCGTGTTTTGGGGTGGGCGGGTGTGGGGGGGATAAAGGGGGCGAGGTGATGTCAGGGCAAACGTGCTGCTGCCCTATGAGCATTTTGTTGTTCCTGATTGGGGTGGGCGGGGTGGGCGTGGGGGGAAGGGAAAGAGGGCAGAGGTGACCTTTTAGAGTCAACTCAGCAGTGCTGCTGCCCTATGAGCATCTTGTTGTACCTGATTGGGGTGGGCGGGGGAGGAAGGAGGGAGGAGAGGTGACCTTCGGGTCGACTCACAGATGAAGAGGAGGAGAAGCAGTGAAGAAAGAATGGAATGAGGTCTGGTATGGCAGAGGCTTACAGGCTGAGGGCGGTGCTGAAGGTGTACCAAAGCAGCAGCAGCGCCAGCACGTGTGCCACGGGGTTTTGCAGCGACTACGAAGAGGGGAAGAAGAATGAAGTCAGAGGGCCTTACAGGCTGAGAGCGGTGCTTACAGGCTGAGTGCGGTGCTGAAGGTGTACCAGAGCAGCAGCAGCGCCAACACGCGTGCAACGGGCCACAGGCTACGAGGATCGCACCACACGCGCACGCGCACCCCTCCCCACCCCACGCTCGCCTTCACGCTGCCGCCGCCACCCGCACCAGTCATAGCCCCACCGGTGACTGAACCAGCAGCAGTAGCGCCACTAGCAGCACCAACGGCGGCAGCCAGCCAGTTTCTCGCCCCCATTTCCTCCCCCGACCTGCTCCGCTCCACCCGTCTCTCCCGCACCCTCCCTGCCCGCCGCTCCCCCGCCCTTCCCCGTCCCCCATCGCTCGCCTCGTCTATCTCTGAGTCCGTCTCTCTGGCGCTACTGTACGCGCTACTGCCATGCCTCTCACTCAATCCCACCACGTGTCTCTCACCAAACCCTAACCCGTGTCTCTCGGGTAATTCAATCAAAGGCCGCACGTCCTCCTCACCCCCCACTTCCCCCTCTCCTCCCCCTCGCTCGCGCAAACTATCGTCGTGGGCACTGCAACTGACGCCGTCAATTTCAGGTTTGACGGCATCTCCTCCTTCCCGCACCTGCAATTCCACCAATGCTTCGCCGGCATGACGTGTCACACCGGCTAAACCTGCTGACGGCCTGACGCTGACGCTAACGGAGCTGTCGCCGCTGTCCCCGACATTTATCAAGCTACTATCACTCGAGCCGCCTCTTTCGTCAATAACGACTGCGCTGCTGTTAGTGGAAGTCCTGCTGCTGACGACAGAGGCACCGGTCACCGTATCTCGCGGTCGCGACGAGCCGCGAGGAGACGACTTCAATCGCGGAGTTAAAGCCCCGTCATGAGGCCCGTTAGACCTCATTGCTTCTGCTAAAGGAATTAAGGCTGCATGGAATAAGCTGAAGGCGCTTCAACATGTCAAGAACACCATGGTCGTCGGAAAAGTGCGCAGGAAAAGTGATACTGAAAGCCTGAGCAGAGCAGTGATACAGACAATAAACTGTTCCGTGTCGCATGAACAAGGTTCCAGGTTCAGTTTTACTGCTTTTCTGGTTCAGTAAGGTGCCTCTCTGTTTGCGGGTTGTAGCAGGATATTGGCATGCTACTATGCAGCTTTTCTAATCTTTCCCCTACACAACATGTTGTATCCCATCACTACTTACTCTGGTGTCATTACAAAATGGAAAATTCTCGACATCATCAATTATTAATGTTTGTTTTTCCGTCGAGTGATCTCTGAAAGCTAATTATTGAGAAACAGTGTGACATATCACCATTGATAATAATCCTTGTATGGTAGTACTAGACGTAATCTCAACTTGAATCAAGACAAATAACCGTACACATAACTTACAACGAGTATCACTGAAATCTCTTCCCACGCCCCTGACACTCTTCGAAGGGATTGGGCCTGTCCAATCGCATGCAAAAGCGCTCAGCGGCTCGCTGTGAAAGTGGCGGGTAATTTGAATTTGATTTCCAGCGCCTCGGCAGCCCATCCTCTGCCCACCCCTTCACATCGACTGCCTGGCGCGCCCAGATGACACCAGTATTAACCAATTGCCAGTTGCAGGTGCGCCCAGTCAACAACGGTGGTCGCTCCGCCATGGCTACCAGACAGTGGCGGGCAAATGGACCAGGTGGCGAGTCAGGCGGGCGTAACTCGCTCCGCACAAGCCCTTTGCGTTCGCTCTGCGATCTCATTCAATTTCGGCGCGTCGCCGAGTATTCTGTCCTTGAATTCCTGCTGGGACCTCTTCGCCGAGTATCCTTTCCATCTCTCGTCGCGTCCTCACCCTCTCAGACAAACCCAATCCATGTGAAGCAGACAGGACTCACCCCATTGTCACCAAGCACGATATTCTAAAATTCAGTTTCTTTGCGAGGCTACGTCATCGATATCGTCCTAGAGATACAGTAGCGCTTCTTCCTAGTGGCGGGTCCTCGAGCTCTGCCCGCAAGCACTGAGAGCTACCGCGTGCTTCACAAACCCATCCGCACCGATCGATACCTCGTAGCGCCGAGCAGGTAGGCGCCATGGGGGAAACGTGTTATCAGGTCGTCGCGGCCTGCGCGTGTCTACTGCTGCTCCTATCCCACGCGTCCGCAAAGGCTCCCTCGTCCGAGCCGCCTTCCACCCATGAATCGGCTTATTCTTCCAGACCAGCCCCTTCTCCCAAGTCGGCTAATGCTCCCAAACCTGCTCTCGCTCCCAAACCTGCTCTCGCTCCCAAACCTGCTCTCGCTCCCAAACCTGCTCTCGCTCCCAAACCTTCTCTCGCTCCCAAACCGGCTCTCGCTCCCAAGCCTGCGCTCGCTCCCAAGCCTGCGCTCGCTCCCGAGCCTGCTCTCGCTCCAAAACCTGCTCTCGCTCCCAAACCTGCTCTCGCTCCCAAACCTGCGCTCGCTCCTAAGCCCTCTGCCTCCGGCAAATCAGCTGGCTCACCTGAGCCTGCTCTTCCCCCCAAGCCGTCACTCGCGCCAAAGCACGCGCCCTCCCCAACCACCGCCGCGCTTTCCCCCAAGACCGCCCCCGCGTCGTCCCCCAAGACCGCCCCCTCGCCTGCGGAGAAGGCGACCGCACGGCTGAGCGCGGCGGACGAGGCGAAGCTGGAGGCGGAGGGATGGAAGCTGACGGCCGAGAACCTGAAGACGCTGCGCGAGGAAGGAGCGGAGGTGTTAACGGAGGAGAATGTCCAGATGCTGACGGAGACGGATCCGTCAAGTCTGACGGAGGAAGACGGAGATAAGTACTTCCACTTTCACCACGTGGCGCACATGGCGCATCTGGCGCACATGGCGCACCTCGCGCAGCTGCAGAGCATGGACGCGCACAACCAAGCGCAGGCCCCGGCGCAAGCGGTTCCGCCAGTCGCGAAGACGGCGGAGAAGAAGGCTGACGGCGCCGCGGAAACTGCGGGCGAGAAGAATGCCGGGGCGCGGAGCGTGGAGACCCCCAACACGGTGATTAAAGCCGCTGGGATTGAGGGCCAGGACGTCCGCGATATTGAGAACGACATCCTCGTTACTGACGACGTGAGAGTCACCGGCAAGGAGATAGGTGTACCCGCTATAACAGCATCCGTCAAGATTCCGAGCTCCGAAGCGGATCTCAGTCCCAAGGGCGTCGTGGCGGCTGCGGATGAAGCGGGCGACATCGAGGCGACCGATGCGAAGGAGACCGATGCGAAGGCGACAGTTGCGAAGGGCGACGCGAAGGCTACCGACGCAAAGGCGACAGTTGCGAAGGGCGACGCTAAGGCTACCGACGCAAAGGCGACAGATGCGAAGGCTAAGGCCGACGGGAACGCTACCGACGCGAATTGTGAGACGAAGGGCGAGGCCAAGGCTACAGCTGCGGACGATGGTATCAAGGCTACAGATGCGAAGGCCGCGAATGGCGCCGATGAGAGCGGGGCGTTGAAACTGGCGGGCGTGAAATCGATGACCAGCGGTGATGCTGATGCTGTTGCCGATGATGATATCGATGCTGATGCCGACGCTGATGCCGATGCTGACGCCGACGCTGATGCCGACGCTGATACCGGTGCTGCCGACGCTGATGCCGATGCTGCCGACGCTGCCGATGCTGATACCAGTGCTGATCCTGATGCTGATGCCGGCGCGGCTGACGCCGATTACCCTGACGCCGCTGGCAGCGGTGGCGCCTCATCGGGCAGTAAGTACGTCAAGACTGCAATGGGTGACACCAAAACAGAGGTCGACAGTAGCGCGTACGAGGAGGAGAGCTGCCCCGCGGCGCCGCTGGACCAGTGCGACTTCTACTTCGAGGGGCACCCCGAGGACGTCCCCGTGTTCCGCCTCGATAACGTCACACCCGATACCGCTATAAGCCCGCCGCTCGTGTCAAGCCGCATTCAGCAGATAATTGAGGTGGATCGCAGCGGCGCGGCGCAGTTTTTGTGCGCCATGGACGGCGTGCGCGGCGATGACAACCAGTTCTACCTCACCAAGCAGCAATCCACGCTGCACGTCCGCACCTTCCAAACGGTAAGCCCACGTAATCCGTTTGCTCCCTCGTTACAGGCAATTTCCGAGAGTTCTTACGGCATTCTTACGAAATGTAGGCTCGTTTCGGAGCGGTGAGTCATGCGGGTGCTCTCAGCGTGCCGAGAAGGCGAAAACGTTAACGAGCAAGCACCAGACCTCAGTGTTGCTATCGTTGCTCACCCCCCTACGTCCCCGTCTTCCTTTCCCCAACCTCCCGCAGCTGTCCTCGCCGCGCGACAAGTTCGAGTCGCGGTGCGTGAAGCTGTGGATCGTGAACGCGCAGATTCCGGCGCCCAACGGCTCGGTGGTCAACACGGCGCCGGGCGACGCGCTGCAAAAGGACTACCCCGACGCGCGCCGCTGCGTCGTCTTTAAAACCGGCCCCGTCGCGCCGCAGTCCGTGTCGTGCGGCCGCCAGCCCGTCTTCGCGCAAGCCGTCGGCTCCCCGCCCGGGGATCTCGTTGTGCGCCCGTCGGCGCCATCCCCGCCTTCCGCGCCGGGTGCGCCCCGCGCGCCGGGTTCTCCGCCTTCTTCCCCCGACAGCCCGCCAGGGGAAGACTCTCCGCCCTCCTCCCCGCCCTCTACCAAGACGAGTGCCGACAGCCCGCCCTCCCTCTCCCCCTCTTCCCCTCCTTCCCCCGACTCCCCCTCCTCCCCCGGGATCCCCGACCGTCCCCCCTTGACGAAGATTCAGACCTTGCATCCGCCTTCCCCGCCCAAGCCCTCCCCTTCCCCGCGTGCTCCCGGTTCTTCCCCTGGCGTGCCTTCCACCGACCTCCCGCCCACGCCCCCGCACGCGCAGGTACTCATTCCCCCCCTGGCAACCACCAAGACCCAGTCACCCCCGCCCCGCACGTCCACCCCGCCCCCGCCCACACCTTCCCCCGACTCCCCCTCCGGGCCAGTCACCCCCCAGTCCACCCCCAACACCCCCGACGACACTCCCCCCGAATCTCCCCCCGAGTCTCCCCCCGAGGATTCCCCCGAGGCTCCCCCCGCGCCCATTCCCCCCGCGGAGTTCCCCAAGCCGACAGGGCCGTGCAAGATGATGTGTCCGGCCAACCCCCTGTCTCTCTGCGACTTCTACTTCGAGCAGCATCAGACCGCCGTGCCCCTCTTCCACCTCAACGGCACTGTTCCCGACTCCGCCATCAGCCCTGCGCTTAAGACAAACAAGCTGCCGCCCGGGAAGTTTGTTGAGGTGGATTCGGTGGACCACAACCGGCTGCAGATTTTGTCCTGTGTGGATTACACGTCGGCGCCGGCGAGCTACAGGGAGATGTTTTACGTGACGGGGCAGATCGGGCGGCTGCACCGGCGGGCCACGGATGGGGAGAGCATGTTGGGGTTCTATGACGGGGCATGCGTGCGCGTGAAGCTGCAGTCGCTGCAGCTGGCTTATAATGAGACGAATGTGATTAATCTGAATCCTGCAGATGGGAACAAGGAGTTCCCGGAGTCGAGGCGATGCATCGTGTTCAAAACGGCCGTGTGAGGCGGAAGGGGAGGGGGGATGGTCTGCGAAGGAGAGGAGACTCTCTCTCTCTCTCTCTCTCTCTCTCTCTCTCTCTCTCTCTCTCTCTCTCTCTCTCTCTCTCTCTCTCTCTCTCTCTCTCTCTCTCTCTCTCTCTCTCTCTCTCTCTCTCTCTCTCTCTCTCTCTCCCTCTTTAGGTCTCCAGCGGATGATGCTAACCAGAAGGCAAGTGCAGCGCTTGCTTTGATCATAGGCTTTTTTTATTTTTACCATAGGATGGGTCAGGACCTTATGAGTGTAGGTGCTAGGTGCAGAGGATGTGTAAAGCAAACATGGGTGCTGTCAAGTTTACCTCTAATGCATGCGTGCAAACTGACTCTTGTGATGCTACCAGTGTTTATTGCTTGATTCCTTCCATACAATCAGCCCAACAAACCAAGTGCAGGTCTCGGACATGCCATGCCAAGCCTGGAGTGAATGCAGGCCCCTGTGTTTTCTAGTGCACCTTATGGTCCTGGCTAACAAGTGCGGCACAAAATGTTACTGGACATACCGCTATAAGTTAGCAAAAAACGGCATACAAATGCAAGTGCCTGTCTGATACAGTATCATGCCACTTGGCATATCATGTGACTGCCTGTACCCGTTGTGGACATTAGTAGATTAACAAGGCACAACATGGTAAAAGAATGTTGCTATCAGGCCCTCAGATTCGTTTTTGTCCTGTCTGATTCGTCAGACTAGTACACAATTTTAGTCTGAAAATCTCAGAGTTGGTATAAAAAAAAGGCAGAAATTTCAGAGTGTCCTAAAAAACAAGTCTGATCATTCAAAAACAATGTATTCAATGTTTCATCGGAATGTAATCAATGTTTCATTCATCTGCTACCGAAACACACAACACTAAGGGGATTTCCGATAAAACATGCTCTGACAGGGCGAATATATGTGTCAGGGTGAATCTTGTGGTGCGAAAGAGCGAATCTGCAATGTCAGGGCGAGTTTTCTGTGATTGGTCGAAAATTGTTGTGCTCTGACAGCGCAAATCTGTTGTGTCAGAGCGATTTTGCTATGATTGGGCGAAAATCTTGTGCTGTAAGGCTCGGATTTGCTGTGTCAAGGCGATTTTGCGTTGACATTGTGGATCTGTTGTGACCCGTAAGTCTGAATCACCAGTCAAGGACGCATTTGTACTCTGTATGATCAGAGTACACTCTCAGAAAACTCTGAACTCTCAGAGTTAGCCTTAAAAGAAGTCTGAAAATTACAGAGTTTGGGCCCAAAAAAGTCTGATTTTAACAGAGTACACTGGAAAAAAAATATGGAATATCAGAGTTTTGTGAAAATCAGAGAAAAAAGTCTGACTTCGTAGGGCCTGGTTGCTATGGTACCGTAACTGGACAACTCAAGTTAAAAACCAGTACCTCGCCACCTTCTCACTCGCCACCTCCCAGGCATGCCTTCACTGCAGTGTGCCGCTGCCAGTGGCGCCAGGAGCAGCCGAGGCAGGCATCATTCTCCCACTGGGAGGGCGTGTTAGCCAGTCTACCGCAGGCGAGTGTGCAGTGCAGCAGTGCGGGCACAGCAGACATGGCATTCACCAGCGCCTTGCTCTGGCCATTCAATAACAGATCGCGCCTTGTCTTGTGTTGTACACTCATCTGCTGTTGCCAGTGTCGCTGGGAGCAGCAGGGTTGGGCACGAGGCGGCCACTAGGGGTGTGCAGCAGCCTGCCACTGGGGGAAGGCAGCAGTCTCCCGCTAGGTGTGTGCAGCAGTGTAGGGGTAGCAGCAGCAGCAGCCAGGGCAGTCACCAGTGCCTTGCTGTGGCATGCACCCCCTCCCACACGCCCCCCACCGCTCACCACCGGCATGAACTCCTCTAGAATCGTCCCAAACTCCTCATCCACAAATGAATTCTTGCGCCGCCGCGGCGCCCCCTTGCTCTTCTCCCCAGCCCCTCCCGGACCTCCTCCCCCTGCTGCTGCTCCCCCTGCTGCGCCTCCTGCCCTTTTTCCTGCTGTTCCCAGCGGCCCTCCTGCTACTGCTGCGCGCCCGGGTCCCCTATCCGCGCGCAGCTGGGACATGTCTGCCAGCATGTCGGGTGAGCGCAGCAACACCTCCGATCGCATCGACGCTGATCGCACATACTCGCCCACACTCTCTCCTGCCTTATCTTCTCCACCTGCTTCGCCCCTCCCCCCTCGTCCCCCACTCCCCTCTCTTCTCCCCTTTCCTCCCTTGCCCCCGCCCGCCCTACTACCGTGCTGCATGTCACCAGCAGCCATGCCCGCATCTCCATCTCCCTTTCCCCCAGCCTCTCCTCTCGCCTGCGCCTCTGCTTTCCCCCGCCTACCCTTGCGCCTGCCTTCCACACTCCCCCTCGCCAGCCCCTTCCCTGCTCTCCCCCCCTCACCTGCCCCTCCGCCTTCCCCCTCTCCGTTCGCCACCCCCAACCGCCCATCCCTTTCCGCCTGTAGCTGCTCCCCCCCCTCTTCTTCTTTCATCCCTCCCTCCTCCTCTTCCTCCTCCTCGTCCCTCCTCCCCCCCCTCCTCCTCCTCCTCCTCCTCCTCCTCCTCCTCCTCCTCCTCCTCCTCCTCCTCCTCCTCCTCCTCCTCCTCCTCCTCCTCCTCCTCCTCCTCCTCCCTTCTCTCTTCCCACACCTCTCCCACACTCCAACCCTCCCTTCTGGCTCTCACGATCGGTCCCCCCTCCTCCTCCGCGGATACACTGCGCCCCACTGGCCTCCCTCCCCTCACCGCCCTCCTCCCCCCACTCTCCGCCACGTTCTCCCAGTGAAGATGCGCCAGCAGCGCAGCTGAAACCTCCCCCCGCCCCCTCACCTGCCCCGCCACCCCCCTCTCTCCTGCCCGCGCCCGCCCTCGTTGCCCCGCCTCTCTCCCCGTGCCACCCGCGCCAGTGCCGCCCGCCAGGAGGGGAGCAGAGTGAGGGAGTTCCTTATCCGCGCTGAACCCGCCGCTCCTGCAGGCGGCACCAGCAATCTCGCGGGAGTCGCGCGCATGTGCTTGCGCCTGAGCGCGCCCACGCGTCTGCTCTCTTCTTCCGTTTCCCCCCCGCCCATGCTTTCCGCGCCCACGCTCCCCTTCCTCGTCCCACGCTTGGCTGCCGCCCTTACCTTCCCCTTCGCCCTCAGATGACGACACAGGGAACACGTCGTAGCCAATCACATCCGAGATGTCAATCTTTGGTGACGTCAGCACCATTGACCCGTCGCTGCTATCACCATCCGGGATTCCGAACAACATTCCGCTCGTTACCTGGTAACCCGCCCTTCGCTGCTCCCCAATGCCTGTTCGTATCTCCGCCCGACTTCCCTCCCCTCCCCCCTCCACGGGGAGCGCGCTTATGGACGCGCGCCTGCCGTGCCCGTGCGCTTGCGCCAGACGCGACGTAACGCGGGGGGGAAGGCCGCGCGCGTGACGATGGCCGGGACGGGCGCGGGGAGGGGAAAGGCAAGGGGAGAGCGGGGGGGAGGAGGAGGACGAGGGGCTGTGGGGAAGGCTTCTGGCGCCGCAGCCCGCGGAGCTCTCGAGGCCGCTTTCCGCGGCTACACCCGCAACGATTGCGTTGGCGTAGACAGCTCCGTCCTGTCGCGTGTCGTTTTCCGGGCTCTGAGACTCCGCGCGCGCCCCTTCTCCCGCCGCTGCGCGCGTCCTCCGCGGTCGGTTGCCCTTGTGCTTTCCGCCAGCGCCAGCGCCGTGAGTCGCGGCGGTAATCACGGCATCATGCCACTCCGGGTGTTCGGTTCCCCCGCGCGTACCGCCATCGACGAGAGAGGCGGACTTGGAGCGCGAATGGCCTCCGCGAGCCTTGCGCGGCTGCCGCGGTGCCTGGCCCTGCGCACAGACAGATGCGCGGAGGCGGGGAGGGGGGAAGGAGGGGAAGGGCGGATGTGAATTCGCCAGGGGAACACGATGAAGACGCAAACGCTGCAAGCCGGCGTGGGGGAAAGTCGCAAAGGCGAAGACCTTTCGCTCATTTCGCCTACATTGTTCGTCGAGGCTCGCTCCCAGCATTTCCTCTCTTACCCTAGTCTGCACGCGATTCGCCACGTCAGCAAACACGTCTTCGACGCTCGCTAGCTCCGCGGAGTGCAGCACGTACATCTCCCCGAGCCGCAGCACCTCTTCCGCTGGCAAATTCCACCGCCGCCCGCGATTCGCACCGTGATTCTCGACGGGGTTCCCGGGCAGGTCAGGTTGCGACACGAGATACCCCGGGTGCTGCGCCAGCAGCTGCGCGACGGTGATTGGCTCGCGGAAGCTCTCCGCGCGGCCGTCCGGCATTACCACCCACACCTCGCGCGACCCCGCTGCGCCCATGGCGGGGGAGTGGGGGAAAGGGGGGAGCGGAACGGGGAGGTACGCGCGGAGCGAGCCACGCGCGGAAGTAGTGATACGCGACGTGACGGTCTGGACTGATTCGCGAAGCAGCACCGGGAAGTACTGCGACAATGACGGGCTTAGAATGGAGGTACTGGTGCGTGTGGCTGTGAAGTCTCGCGCAGCAATTCTGATGTCCTCACTGCTGCTCCAGCGTTTTCACGAGAGAGGTTCGATTGGAAGTGTTTGGGTGAGCTTACTGTGTTTCACAGCGTGTAAATTTCGGGGTTTTACTACGACGTCTTATTGCGCTTGTGGTGGTTAGACTGCCGGTTCAAGCAGGGTTGTCAGTTCTAGACAGCCGCCATGAAAGGGGATAAATTTGGTGCACAACGGGAGGGTGGAGAAGGGGGGAGGGGGGGGGGGGGGGGGGGGGAAGAGGGAGGGAGGGGGAAGAAGGGTGGCTTGGCTAGCTGGATGGGGGGAGGGGGCGAGTGAAGTGTACGGAGTAACGGGGGCCGCAAATGTGCGTGCGGACGAGGCCAATTTCGTTTGAGTTCGTCGCAAGCGGAGATGGAGGTGGCAGGATGGATGGACTTCGAGGATCGAGAAATCGCGATGCGAGTCGCGGTTGAGGTAGGCGCAATGCCACGAGGCGAGTGGGGTCGTTGCGGGCGACGCACATAACTGGGTGTGGTAGTTTGTGGAATTGATCTGGGCTGCGTCGATCTGGGCTGGCAAAGCTTACAGTGAAATCTCCTGATTTGCCAATCCTGCTGCGTGCTGTACAGTTCATTTTTGCTGCACCTCAACCTCAACAGCTTTCTGACACAGATTATCCAGCAGTCTCGCTAATTCCCGAACGTGATGACAAGGTCTTCTATGCTATCATTGGTCAATCGTGCACGAGGCTGCGAGTCTCGCTCGGAAATAACTTCCAGTTCAAGGACTGTTCAGCGAAGGTGTTGCCTGGGTTTGCTTTTCACACGGCGAATCTGCCCGTAAATCTTACGGACCTGCGGGAACGAACGACCAGAGGGTGGTCAGGTCAACTGAGTAACTGCTGACCGCTGATGTATCAGAACAGTCTACGCTCTAACAGTCATTCTGGATAGACTCGATCGTTGCATGTCCCGGTACCAGAACAATTGCTCACCTACAAAAAATGCGAGCATACATAGGCTGAGCAAGCTACCTTCAAGATCAAAATCAAGAGAGTGTCTGGGGCCACATCCACCTTCCACAGGAATAAATAAATTGTTACCCTTAAGAAAAACCCTTATTTTATGTTCTTCCCTGAATTTTATCCACCAGTTCCTCATGAAATGGAGGCAATTTGATACTTGACAAGAAAGATATATCAATTATGTATCAGTAATACAGCAGGAAAGAAAGCGTCTGTGCTCTCAAATTCAGATATCGCGTCTCATTATCGCGGTCGACTGGAGGAACGAGGGGTATGCTTCTTTGAATGCCTATGCTTTTTCCATTTACCCTAGATTCTACTCAACGCGACTAGCGCCTCCCTCACAGTTCAAGACATGGCGTCTCAAGATTCCGAGTGTCGTGTCGTGGCGATATCAGCAGGCGCCAGTCACACCGTCGCCCTTCTCTGTGCGTGTTTCTTGGCATACCGTAGTCGTTATTTTTTTCACACGAGTAGTGCGTTTTATCCGATGCGTTGGTATGTTGGATAGACTAGTTTTGAAAATCTTCACCTCTACATGTTTATATGCTGCAGCGCTCATTTCCGCTTTCCGGTTGCGTTCCGAGCCTTTCCGCATCGCTGTAACCCAGCAACCCTAGATTCCATCTGTCCGTGTCGACTTTTATTCTCGACTGCAAAGCCGTCTGCCATTCGCGCCCATAATCGCGCGCGTTCCCCCTTCATCGTGCGCGCGTGCAGCGGACGACCGCGTGTGCGCGTGGGGGCGCGGGGAGGACGGGCAGCTAGGGTTGGGCAGCGCGGAGGAGCAGCTGGAGCCCACGGAGGTCGCGGCGCTGGCGGGGAAGCGCGTGTCGGCGCTGGCGTGCGGCGCGGATCACACGACGGCGTACTCGGAGGACTCGCAGACGCTCTGGTCCTGGGGGTGGTGAGTTAATCGGTGGGGGTGGATGAGTTAATAGGTGTGTGTGAGGGGGGGGGTGTGTTAATCAAAGGGGATGGTGGGATTTGTATACCGTTGGGTGGCGGGTGAAGAAGCAGGATAGTGAGGTAATAGGCGAGGTTTTGACTTAACACGCATCTCCCCCTGCCCCATTCCGCACATCTCCCCGCGCCCCCTTCCACGCATTTCCCCCCCCCGCGTCCCCCGCCAACCCCCCAGGGGCGACTTCGGGCGGCTGGGGCATGGGCATGCGAGCGACGTGTTTCTGCCGCATGCCGTGGCGTCGCTGTGTGGGCGACCCATCTCTCCATTCCTCTTCCCACCCATCTCCCATCCTTCCTCCCTACCCCCCATGCTCCCTCCCCCTCGTCTCCCCATTCCCCCTTCCGGTCTTCTCCCCCCGCCACCCCCCCAGGGGCGACTTTGGGCGGCTGGGGCACGGGCATTCGAGCGACGTGTTTCTGCCGCACGCCGTGGCGTCGCTGTGCGGGCGATCCATCAAGCACATTGCGTGTGGCGACTGCCACTGCATTGCTGTTGACGCCAATGGCACCGCCTTCAGGTGATTTTTCAGGCAACAGGTGATGGGGCGGTCAGGTGGTGGGCAGACGGTCAATTGGTGGGGTGGTGAGGTGGTGGTGGCGCGTGCATGGACGTGGCATGCCTTGCAGGCCACCTCTTGCACTGCCACGCCACAACGCCTTCAGTTCAGATGGCCCCTGCCCAGCATGGCCCTGCTGTCTCGGGCGTGTCTATCACAAACAGGCACAGTCATGCTCGCAGTAGCGCCATCCCTTCATCGCTGCATTCTGCTTCCTCTTCCTCCCACCCCTCCGTGCGGTCCACCCCTCCGTGCCGTGCCGTCCACCCCTCCGTGCCGTCCATCCCTCCGTGCCGTCCACCCCTCCGTGCCGTCCACCCCTCCGTGCCGTCCACCCCTCCGTGCCGTCCACCCCTCCGTGCCGTCCACCCGTGCCCCACCCCTTGGCATGGCACCAGTTGGGGGCGCAATCAGAACGGGCAGTTGGGGCTGGGCACGCTGGACGACGCGCTCGTGCCCACGCAGATCACCGCGCTCGCTGTAAGCCCCCCCACTCCTCGCGGTAAGCCCCCCCACTCCTCGCTGTAAGCCCCCCCACTCCTCGCGGTAAGCCCCCCCACTCCTCGCTGTAAGCCCCCCCACTCCTCACGGTAAGCCCCCCCACTCCTCGCTGTAAGCCCCCCCACTCCTCGCGGTAAGGCCCCCCACTCCTGGCGGTAAGCCCCTCTTTGAGTCGACTGACAGGTCACCTCGTTGGGGCTGGGCATGCTGGGCGACGCCCTCGTGCCCACACAGACAGATCACCACGCTCTCTGTAAGGCCCTCCCATTCCAAGTCCCCCCATCCCTGCACTCATGATGCAATCACGCCTCCTGCCTTATCATCACGCACGCCGCCTGCCTCTTACCGCTCCACTCAGATTGTTCCCTTGCCCTCCACTTCCAACCTGCGTTTCCCCTGCCATCCCCTACCTCTGCCCTCCCCTCTACCCATCCACCCTTCCATTACCACCAACCCATCCATCGCCTCTCCTTCCGTCCCCATACCCACCCTCCCCACCTTCTCCCTCTCTCAACCCCCCAACCTTCTTCTCCCCCGCCTCCCCCATTTTGCCCCCTTCAGCCTTCCCCCCGTGCAGGGGGTGCCGCTGAGGATGGTGGCAGCGGGCGCAGAGCACACAGCATCGGCAGCGGAGGATGGACGGCTGTACGGGTGGGGGTGGGGGCGCTACCCCTGCCTTCCCCGCTACCCTTCCCCTCTCCATTTCCACCAACCCATACATCACCTCTCCCTCCTTTTCCCCCCTCCCCTCTTCTCCCTTCTATCCTCCACCCCCCCCACCTCCTTCCCCTCTCCCCCACACCACACCTTCCCCCCCTGTGTGCTGCAGGGGGTGCCGCTGAGGATGGTGGCAGCGGGCGCAGAGCACACAGCAGCGGCAGCGGAGGATGGACGGCTGTACGGGTGGGGGTGGGGGCGCTACGGCAACCTGGGGCTGGGGGACCGCCTTGACAGGAAGCTGCCCGAGCAGGTCACCGCCATTGAGGTGCGTGGGGGGGATGGTGAGGTAGCGTGTAGGGTCATGGGCATGGGTGAGAGGTCAATAGGTGCATTTAGGGCCACAGGCATCGGGGTGTGAAGGGGTGGGGGTGGGGGCGCTACGGCAACCACTGGGTGGGGGACCGGCTGGCTGGCCAGGAAGCTGCCCGAGCAGGTCACTGCTATTGAGGTGCATGGGGGGATGGAGCGGAGTGGTAGCATGTAGGGTGACAGGCAACAAGATTGGAGGATACGTGGGTGCGACCAGGGTAGGGTCACCTCCATCCAGGTGAGTTTTGAGTCGGTTGCATTCCCCCCCTCCCTCATCCTCGCCCCTCTGCCCTCCCATGCATCGCCTCTCCCCTCTCCACTGCCCCTCGTCCCTGCGTCTCCCCTGCTGGCAGTCAGAGCGCATAGCACAGGTGGCGTGTGGGTGGCGGCACACGATAGCAGTGAACGGGGAGGGGCGGCTGTTGACGTTTGGGTGGAGCAAGTACGGGCAGCTGGGGCATGGCGACTTCCAGGACCACCTCACGCCCTCGCCCGTTCCAGCCATGCAGGACAAGCGGATTGTGCAGGTGAGGGCACAGCCGTGCATCGTGCAGGTGAGAGGATTTGTGAGTTGTGCTGCTGCAGGGAGGACGCTCTCGTCCTCCCTTTCCCCCCCATTCGAAAGCCGTTTCAATTGTGCACTTGACACATCAGCCACCTGCTGACCGTCTCACTGCCCTCCGCTCCCCCGTCCCCCCTCCTCCCTACCTTGACTGCGAGCAGGTGTCAGGAGGGTGGCGGCACTCCGTTGCTCTGGATGCAGATGGCGTGGTGTACGCGTGGGGGTGGAACAGAGTGAGTGGGTGGAGTGGAACACAGAGGGGGTGAAAGTGAGCGAGAGGGAGTGAGCGGGAGAATGGAGTGAGAGGCAGTGAGGGAGTGAGAGCGAGTGAGCGGGAGAAGGGAGTGAAAGGGAGAACGTGGTGGGAGAAGAGAGTGCTTGATGCTGGTCTGGTCCCCTGACCTTCCACATAACCAGTGCTCTTTCCTTATACTTTCTCCCATCCCTTCTTATACCACTCTCACCAGACCCCTCTTCACCTCTCTTGTCCTCTCTGCACTCCCGTCTCCCTGCCACACTGCCTGCTCGTCCCTGCCCCACCTCTTGCATCTCCCACCCATCAGTTCGGGCAGGTGGGAGTGGGCAACTCGGAGGACCAGTGCTCGCCGCAGCGGATAGAGAGCATTTCCGAGGTCAGCTGTGTGTGTGCTGGGATGGGTAGGGGGAAAAGGTGCGGAGGGGGATGGGGGGGATGGTAAAGGGGACGAGCATGGAAGATGAGTGGGCTGCCACAGCAAGCGTGGCCCTGTGGTTGCTGCACTGGTCCCCATCTCGCCACATCCACATCTTCTCCCCACCTTTGCTCTTCCACCTCACTGCCTCACCCTGTGCCCCGTCTCACCCTCCTCCCCACCTCCCTTTCTCCCTATGTTTCCAAACCCTGTGGCGGCAGCGGGTTGTGGCGGTGGCGTGTGGGTGGCGGCACACGGTGGTGTTGAGTGAGGGCGGCAACGTGTTCTCCTGGGGTCGAGCCACCAGTGGGCAGCTGGGCCACGGGGATACCACCGACAGGTGGGGCTGCTGCTGTGTGTGCAGGACAGGTCAGCCCATGCAGTGTGGTGAGATGCTTGAGATTTCAGTGCCATGGCGCTGCCGCTCATGCCCATCACAGGCTAGGTGGGCGGCTCATGGGATGCCATCATAGGGCCTGCTGCTCTTGCCTGTCTGCACTCTCTCCCGCCGGCCCACTTTCCAGGAACCTGCCCAAGCGAGTGGAGGCGATAAGCGCGGACGGTGACAGGTGTCGCCACATCAGCGGGCCGGGCGGCAAGAAGGACGTGGCAGCAGCAGCTCATGCGGAGGTTCCGGATGCCGCGGCCACGTGGGTGTCTCCTGCCGAGCGCTATGCCGTCGTGCCAGGGGAGAAGGTGCGAGGGTGAATGGAGGGAAGAGGGAAGAGGGTGGGGGTTGACTTTTGAGTCGATTAACAGTCTACCACGTGATGGGGGCAGACTGCCACGTGGGTGTCTCCTGCCGAGCGCTACGCTGTCGTGCCGCGGGAGAAGGTGGGTGGGGAGGAGTGGGGGAAAGAGGATGGACTGTAGGGTGGAAGGAGTTGCGGGAAGAGAGGAGAAACTTGAACCACACCCGTGTGAGTGCTCTCTCAGGTCTCTCATGGTGACTGCTCACTCAGGTCTCTCATGGTGACTGCTCACTCAGGTCTCTCATGGTGACTGCTCACTCAGGTCTCTCATGGTGACTGCTCACTCAGGTCTCTCATGGTGACTGCTCACTCAGGTCTCTCATGGTGAGTGCTCACTCAGGTCTCGCATGGTGAGTGCTCACTCAGGTCTCTCATGGTGAGTGCTCACTCAGGTCTCTCATGGTGAGTGCTCACTCAGGTCTCTCATGGTGAGTGCTCACTCAGGTCTCTCATGGTGAGTGCTCACTCAGGTCTCTCATGGTGAGTGCTCACTCAGGTCTCTCATGGTGAGTGCTCACTCAGGTCTCTCATGGTGAGTGCTCACTCAGGTCTCTTATGGTGACTGCTCACTCAGGTCTCTCATGGTGAGTGCTCACTCAGGTCTCTCATGGTGACTGCTCACTCAGGTCTCTCATGGTGAGTGCTCTCTCAGGTCTCTCATGGTGAGTGCTCACTCAGGTCTCTCATGGTGAGTGCTCACTCAGGTCTCTCATGGTGACTGCTCACTCAGGTCTCTCATGGTGACTGCTCACTCAGGTCTCTCATGGTGAGTGCTCACTCAGGTCTCTCATGGTGAGTGCTCACTCAGGTCTCTCATGGTGAGTGCTCACTCAGGTCTCTCATGGTGAGTGCTCACTCAGGTCTCTCATGGTGAGTGCTCACTCAGGTCTCTCATGGTGAGTGCTCACTCAGGTCTCTCATGGTGAGTGCTCACTCAGGTCTCTCATGGTGAGTGCTCACTCAGGTCTCTCATGGTGAGTGCGGGGTTTGGAATGCGGTGCTGCCAGTACGCTTCCCTTGAGTTGACTGCCTTGCATGCATTCCGCGGTGGCTTGCCCTGTCAACACCTGCCAACCCGCACTTCCAGTTACCATCCAATGCTCTAGCAGCGTCCATTGCCACTGTGACCTGCTCTTATGCTCCTTTTGACCGATGCACATGCGGTGCTGTGCGGTGCTGCCCTCATTGCATGCAGGCGGGAGAGGACGATGCGAGTGTGCCGGATGCTGATGCCAAGCGACTCAAGTCGTGAACAGTGGAAAGCTGTTGTCACCCAGCTACCAAATCCTTTTCCCAACGCGCCACCCCTATTCCTAGTTGTTTCTCTCCAATTAAATTGAGTAGGTCTGCACATCACATGTGTTGTGAAGAGCTTGTATTGACTCCCTTCCCTGGTGGGAGTCCAGGGCTCCGAGGTGACAGGCCACAGACGGATTGCACTGAGCAGAAAACTTAGGCCGACAAAATAAACATATAAGCTTAGCTGGCACACATGACAATGAGTTTGAACAGCCTTGCAACTGCCAAGAACCTCCACACCAGAGGGTTGCAGAGTGTTGAGAACACAGAGAACATCTGCTGGGCATCCACGCCATAGTAGGCGATTGAGAGGTGGTCTGGTCCCCGTCCACATGCAGTGCGCTAAACCCCTGGCGGTGCGCTCATTTCCTCAAAGTAGTGGAGTACATTCGCTGGCCGTCCACACCATAGAAGGCGACGGAGAGTCTGTCCCCGTCCACTTCGAGTGCGCTGAAGCCCTGGCCTGGGAAGTAGACGCACAGCCCTGGGACACCTGATGAGAGCCCTCATTTTTCCAGAGTGGTGGAGTACATTTGCTGGCCGTCCACGCCATAGAAGGTGACTGAGAGGCGGTCTCTGTCCACTTGCAGGGCACTGAAGCCCTGGCCTGGGAAGTAGAAGCGCAGCCCGGGGGCTTCTGAGGGGGCGTCGCTGCGCCACGCCTTGGAACCGCCTCCCACCGTGAAATAGTGCACTGGACTGGAGTGGCAGGAGAAGAGGGCGGAGGGGAAGGGGGAAAAGAAGAGAAATGAGGTGGAATGCGAGGGGAGAGGGTTGACCGGTGAGAAGGTGAGGACAAGGCGGAAAGAACGCAATGAGGTATTTTCTTGGTGCAGATATGTAAGTCTATGGTGGAAAGGCAGAGAAGCGTGCAAAAATGCATGCACTAGTATCAGTACCTGTCATCCCTCTTCACATGCTGCATGTCGTGGTCGTGGCCGTTCAGATATGCGTCCACTCCGTACCGCTGGTGTGTAGTGGTGGGGGGGAGCAGATGGGAAACAGGAGAGTAAAAGAACAGCACATAGACATGCGAGGGCGGGTCAATGTATGCACAGGCACACAGACGTGGGTCATCTATGCATCTCACCTCGAGCAGCGGCTTGACGCGGTCGATCATCTCCTGCTGGTCGCCGTGGTGCCCGTAGCTGAACACCGGGTGGTGCCCCACCACCACCTTCCACCGCGCCCGCGAGTTGCCCAGCCACCCCTCCAGCTCCTGCAGCACGTTCGGGGAGGAGGAAGACGAAGGGGAAGAAAGGGAGTTGGGGGAGGGAAGAGGCACAGGATGGTGAGACAGAGGCCGCGAGCTGTGGGCACCAGAATGTGGCAGAAGAACTGTCTAAAAGGGACGGGTAGGGGGGGATTGCGTTAGTATCAAGAGCTTTGGGAAAGGGAGGCAGTTGCAAGCTATGGTGGTGTGAGCGATGTGGAAGGGGGCAGCATAGCAGCAGGTGGCTTCCCCAAATCACCTGCAGCTGCGCGGCCTCCTGCAGCGTCCAATTGGCGGAGTTGAGTCCGCGCCAGTCCACGCGCCGCCCCTTCTTGTGGCGGTACGCGGGCACGAGGGGCGTGGTGTCGTATAGGAACAGGTCAACCAGGTCAACGCAGTCAACACTGGCGGAGGGGCAGAGCGGAAGCGAGAGCGCCATGCTGCGGCGGCACACCCAGCGCGGGTCCCTGTTGGCGAGGGCTGGGTGCAGCTGAGCGAGAACGTTGCCGTAGTAGTCGTGGTTGCCCAGCACTGGTGGCGGGATGGGGCAGGGAAAGCGGGGAGGGGGTTGGGAGAAAGGAGCGGTGTGATGTGGCAGGCGGTGAGCAGTGTGGCCCTTGTGTGTGCGTCTGAGCGTGCAAGTGCGACAAAGCGTGAGAAGCGGAGGGGAAGGGAGCGATAAAGAGAGCGAGGGTGGGAAAGGAAGAGGCGTACCTGCATACCAGGGGACCTGCAGGGTGCGGTGCGTGTAGATGTTGGTGAAGGAGCGCGCGAACTCGTCGTCGTTCACGTCCGTCAGCCCCTCGTCGTAGAAGTTGTCCCCCACCGACACCACGAACTGCGGCGCCATTTGCTGCCCCACTGCACCCATCTGGACCGCACAGGCGTACAAGGACAGATTTGTGCATTGCATTGCAAGAGAGGTGTGTGTGGATGGGGTGTGATCACAGCGCAAGGGACGATGAGAAAGGGTGTGCGTCGCACCTGCTGTGCGATGAGCGATTGGTTGAAGGTCCCGTTGCGACCCCAGTCGCCGAATGCGAAGAAACTAACAGCCGCGCTGCTGCTGCTGCTGCTGCTGCTGCTGCTGCTTTCGGCGGCACCATCAGCGCGTGTCGCAAGGCCAGCTCGGCGCGGCTCGAGGAGGCAGAGCGCGGCGAGCAGAGCGACGCACCCGACGACAGCGGCGATCCTTGCAGCTGCAGCGATGCGACGTGCACCCGGGGAATGCGGCGTTGAAGGGCTCCCATCGCTGAGCGTCATGTGTCTTGCGGGAGCAGAAACCTGAGGAGAGGCGACGGTGATGCAACGAGGTGAAGAGGAGGGAATGTAGGGGATATTGGGAGGAATGCGGAAGCAGAGCCGCGCAAGAAGACAGATTCATCATGAACTGCAATGCGCACATTTCTGGCTCATCACGACGCATGCCCCTTCGCGCTGCGCCGTACCTCGCGCGGCAACAGCGGCGTGGTGACGTGGACCGTCACATCGCTCGCCGCCTCCGCCCCTCCCGCCATGCCTGCCGCTGCGAACTTCTGTCTCGCGTGGGTCCGTCAGGGTCAATGTCGCCGGCAACTACGCGCCGCTGCTCGCGAACGAAGGCGAGCGAATTCGCAATGCTGCTTTGAGAATGGCGTGAAGCAGCGAGGAGGTATGGAGGATGGTGGTGGTGGTCCGTCAGGCAGCGACGGTGGGCAGACGCACGCGCTCGGGCCTGGCCTCGAGATGTGCTGCGTGGGAATGATGCCGTGCTGCTTTGGGCTCGGAAGCACCGTCACTTGAAGCAAAATAGCCTCGGGAACTGGGCTGCCTTGGGAACAAGTTTGCCCTGGGAACTGCTTTGCCCTGAGAACTGTCTGCCTTGGAAACCAGCTACACCAGACCCAAGGGAATATACCTTCAATAACTACACTCCACGAACGCGTTGCCTATTGCGCAAGAGTTTTTGACACATAGGAGAAATCGCTTGTTAGCAATTTACACCGATTACACACGGAGTGTGCACTCAGATTGCTTTCAGCTTTCTGGGTCCGCGAACCTAGTAACGAGGAAGTGCCGTTTCGTCTTCTAACCGCCATCTGTTACGCCTGGAATGGTCACAAGAAGCCAGAACGGGACGTTTCGTCTTCTCGCTTTCCCCAACGACATCGGCCGCGCGTTCAACGAGCGGATGCAAGAAGCTTTTGGGGGAGCGAGCGAGCGCAGAGCCAGCAGCGGAACCGAGCGGTCAGGCTTGTTGCGCGAACCCCTCACCCAGAGGTGAAGCGAAACAGCTCCATTCACGTGGCTCCACCGCACATGATCGGGTTAGCGGTAGCGATGCTTGGTGTAGCAGGCACGATGCAGTTGTACTCCTCGGGCGCTTGGCGCTCAATTCAAGTTGCGCGCAACGACTCGAGGCTCTGCTGGTTCCAGCAGGAGATGGCTAACCGCCGCAGCTCTGTAGGAGGATACCTCCGAATGCGAGCACACGCACCTGAGAGCAGCAACTAACCACCCGTCACGCGCATCCACCCACACTACTACGAGGTGCAGCATCGCCCGCACGTTTTTAGAAGCGTTCAGACCTGCTCAGACCCTTGAGAGCTTGTGAGCTGCCGCTATTTGTAACCTGCGCGCATCACCCGCATGGCTCCGCTCACCCGCGCCACCGCGCTGCCTGCACAGCGACCCGCCGCATCACATACGGACAATTCCGCCGCCAACCTCGAGGCGGAGCCCAGCGCCATGCGCACTGTCCCCCGATTCCTTCGGCTCGCAGCCGTCTCCGCGCGCCCCTCCGCCTCCACGCCCGCAGGGGGCCCGTTGCGGCTGGTGCTGCCCGCGGGAATTGGACGAGCACCGGGCGCCAGCCGGGCACAGAAGCAGGAGGGGGAGCGGCAAGCGGAGCAACCGCGCGAGGAGGCAATCAGGGGAGCATCCCCCGCCAGCAGCGCGCGCCCGCTGCTCTCCGCCAATCTGGGGGCGCATGGCGCGGCTTCCAGGGGAACCAAGGCGCGGGCAAGGGCGGCGGATGTGGATACGGGGGCAGAGAATGCGCGGGGTCGTGGGGGAGCCGGCAAGGAAGGGGAGGCGGACAGCCGTGACGGTAGCGGCGGTGGCGAGGGGGCGATGGAGGGGCGGATGGAGGGGGCGGAGAGGAGGGGGAAGGTGGCAGAGGAGAGGGGAGGCGGCAGCAGTAGCGAGGCGAGCGGAGGGCTGATAGGGGAGCAGGATCGGGGGAGCAGGGGGGGCGAGGATGGGGAGGAGGACGGGGAGAAGGAGCAGAGGAGGCGGAGTGGCGGAGGGCGGGGGGGAGCAGCGGCGGTGAACAGGGGGGCGTGGACGGCGGAGGAGGACGAGCGGCTGGCGGCGCTGGTGGCGGTGCACGGGGCGAAGAACTGGAGCGCCATCGCTGCTGGCATCCCTGGCCGGCCTGGGAAGAGCTGTAGACTCAGGTGCGTGCGGTGTAGTGCGGTGAGGTGCGGTGGGACGCGCTGGGATGAGCGGAAAGAAGGAGGCGGTCTTGTGTTGATTTGTTTCACCTTTGTCACAGTCTGGTTGCTCTTTACTTTTCCGTGTTTGTGCGCTTCTTCTCTTTGTTTCTGAGCCCATGCTGCATGTGGCATGCACATCCTGCTCCATCTATCCATCCCTCCCTCCCCTGTCCCCCACACCAGGTGATGCAACCAGCTGGACCCGGCGTTAAGGCGAGGCCAGTTCACGGTGGAGGAGGATGCGCGCATCATCACAGCACATGTCCCTCCCTCCTTCTCCCTCCCTCCTTCTCCCTCCTTCCTTCTCCCTCCTTCCTTCTCCCTCCCTCCTTCTCCCTCCCTCCTTCTCCCTCCTCCTTCTCCCTCCCTCCTTCTCCCTCCCTCCTTCTCCCTCCCATGTCCCCCCCTTGGCAGGTGGTGCAACCAGCTGGACCCGGCATTGAGGAGGGGCCAGTTCACAGTGGAGGAGGATGCGCGCATCATCACAGCACATGCCATCCACGGCAACAAGTGGGCCCTCATCGCCAAGAACCTTCCCGGACGGTGCGTGCCTCCTGCCCTAACACCGTTTACTCTGCCACCCGCTGTCTATTCCGCTTCTCTCTCCTCATCTCTCCACAACTCCACATGCATCCCCTCCCTTCCCCCACACAACAACCTCTGATATACTCCTCCTTACTCACACCTATGGAACCCTCTCTTCCCCCGCTTCCCCCTCACGCTCTCCCCCCCCACAGCACGGACAACGCCATAAAGAACTATTGGAACTCCGCCATGCGCCGCAAGTACCCTCTCCTGCGCGGCCTCCTCTCCGCGCCCGCTCCTGGGCCCCCACAACACTCCGCCTCCCCCTCCCACCCTTCCCCGGGGCAGCCTGATGGGCAGCAGCAGGGCGAGGGGGAGAGCGCGTACGAGCGCGCAGTGCGGTTTGTGGGGGCCGTGCAGGCGAGAGGCGTGGCGGCGCTGGTGGAGGAGGTGGAGCGCGTGCGGGAGGAGGAGGGCGTGGGGCGCATCCGCAAGATCCTGGAAGGTTCGCCCCTGGGGGATGCGGCGCTGCTGCAGGCTGTGGAGAGGGAGTGGCGCGAGAGAGAGGCGCGCGGGCGAGGGGTGGAGTGCATGGGTGGAGGCGAAGGGGAGGACGTGGGAGGGGAAGGAGAGGACGGGGGGGTGAGGGATGGGCAAGTTGATGAGGAGGAGGGGAGGCCGATTGAAGGGGAGGTGCGGGTAAGCGAGGGAGACGAGAGGGCGGAAGGAATAGGCGAGGGAGAGGAGAATGAGGATTGGGGGGATGGGGAACAGATGGCGCAGGGAGCAGGGGAGCGGGAGCAGGCGGGCGGGGTAGGAGGGGTTGGTGATGGGGGGAAAGGGCAGCGAAACAATGGAGGGCTGGGAGCCAATGATCAGGTGGTGGAGGAGGAGAGGGAGGGGACGGAAAGGGGCAGGGCGGAGGAGAGAGTTGAGGAGGGGCGAGTGGTGGCAAGAGGAGAAGCGGCGATGGGAGAGGCGGGAACGAGAGTGGGGCTGGGCGTGGAGCAGACAAGAACCAGTGCAGGCGAGGGTGGCCGTAGGGAGGCAAGGGGGCGGTTGCCTGCTGGTGGGGCTGGGTGGACGGGCGGGCGAGAGGGGGCACAGGGAGTGGGGACTGGTGAGGGCGAGCGGTGTTGTCGTGGGCGCCATGAAAGGGAGGCAGTGCAGCAGGCAGGACATGGTGGGGCGAGGGCAGGGGTTGCACCAGGGGAGTGCAGGGCGAGTGAGGCGAGAGAGGGGGGAAGAGGAGTGAAGCAGGAATTGGATGAGGGGGTGAATGACGTGGAAGTGGTGGGAGGAATGGAAGAGGAGGGTGAGTGGTGTGCGCCTGAGCCACACACCTCCACAGCATGTGCTCTCCCTCCGCCCCTGCCACACTGTGACGTGCTGCCTGTTGCCAGCCACACCAGTGCCAGCATCAGCCATGCGACGAGCGGGGGTGGTGGCAGTGACAGCAGGCATGCTAGGGGCATACCTGTGGAGGCGTCTGTTAGGGGTGACCCCGTGCCATGCAGTGCAGCGGGGCCCAGCAGCAGGAAGAGGCAGTACGAGGCCTGCCGTGATGATGGGGGTGATTATGGTGGTGGTGGTGCTGATGCTGATGCTGATGCTGATGCTGCTGCTGATGCTGCTGCTGCTGCTGCTGCTGCTGGAAGTGCTGGAAGTGGTGGAAGTGGTGGAAGTGGTGGAAGTGGTGGAAGTGGTGGAAGTGGTGGTGGGAACATGAGCCAGCTCGGGACCCTCGCCTGCCACGTTGATCGCCGCCTTCGCTTCCGAGCCTCACCCACTGCTGTGCCTGCACCTGCTGCTGCTTTGGCACCACTGCTGCCGCCTTCCACCCTTCCCACCACCCCTACTGTTGCCACCTCCCCCCTCCCTCCCTCACACACCTCCCAAGGCACCACCCAGCAGCCACACACACCGTCACCATCACCATCCTCCCCACCACTCACTCCCTCTTGCCCTCCCTCCCTCACTCACCCCCACCACCACCGCTCTCTCGCCCCTCCGCATCTCTCCTCACGCTTTTCATTCGCCATTCTCCTGCCGGGCCTCTCCCACTCCTCTCTCCTCCCTGCTACCCACACTCCCTCCCTTCTCCAGCCCTCTCAACCACACAGTCCGCCAATGCCCCTTACTTCCCAGGTAGGGGCAGGCCGGGTAGCTGAGAAATATGGTGGCGGTGGCACGAGGGGCGTTGGTGGAGGGGGTGGGAGCATGAGGGGAGTGGGTATGGGGGCGTTTCAGCTGGGGAAGGCGTTTACTGCAGTGCAGGTGACAGGGGGCGATGAGAGGATCCGCAGGCACAGGGGATGTGAGGGCGAGGAGGGGCGTGGGGGTGATGAGGGGTGTGAGATGGCCGTGAGAGTAGGGGAGAGGCGAGGACAAGAGCGGGAAAAGGAAGGGGGTTGCGGAGGGGATGGAATGGAGGTGACGGGGGTCATGGAGGAGGAAAGCAGAGAGCAGCAGGGGATGGAAATCTGTGGGTCAGAGCAAGAGAATGCCCTGTGCTCACACGGAGGACATAAGACCAACTCACAGCCCTTGCAGCACACGCTGCACCCAGACACATGCCTTGCTGCAGTCCCAGAGCCAATGCAAGACTGCCACGTGGCAGGGCAGGGGCGATGTGGGTCTCGTGTGCGGCGGCACGTGCATCGAGTAGCGGCGTCGGCATGTGGGGTGGCGCATCTGCTGCTGGAGGAGCTGCAGCGGCGGCACGGAGTGGAAACACGGGCAGATAAGGAAGCGGTGGAGGAGCGGCGAGGGGAGTCAGGGAACGTGAACGGGGAGTTTGGTGAGAGGTCACAGGCGGGAGAGCTGGTGGGGGATGCAGGATGTTGCAGGGGTGAGCGGTGCTGCTCGGTGAGCAGTGGTGGTGAGGGTGCAGCAGAGGGCATGGCGTGCCGGCATCTGCTAGATGCCATGCTGACTGTGTGCCTAAGACTTGCTGCTTCAAGTGGGAATAAGAATAGGGAGTGCAGAAACTGTCTTGCTGATGCAAATGTTCATGCTCAGTTTTAGAGGGTCCGATTGATCTATCTATTATAGGAAAAATGTACAGCCAGTTGCAAACAATATTTGGAAAGTTTTAAAGAAGATTCCCGGCACCATTCTATCTTCTGTAAACATACCTTGTCATCTTATACTGCGTACAGTGTAACAGCAATAGTCTGGATGTAGAGCATGCGTTGACCCGTTCATTGTCAAGAGCCTCTATGGGAGTTCCTAAAGAACACGCTTTGTGCCGTTAGTGGCCATCCCACCATCCTCAGTTTAGTTTACGCGCGCTATTCCCGCCACTCCTCCAAGACACAATCGAGCCCCACCGTTCTCCGAGTCAGCTTATAACGCCGTTAAATTTTGTGCTCTCCCGTCTCTCCTTGCGCGGCCGCGCAAGATGCCTTCGTAGCTGGGCCCTAGACCGCGCAATTGTCGCCGCAATCGCCGCCGCGAGTCCCCCTGCTGGGTGCGCCGCGTCATGGCGAGGGGCGAGGCGCGGAGAGGTCCCGCCCGGGCCTCGGGGAAACGACCGCACGCCGCCTCGTCGCGAGCAGCATCGTCGCATAGCACGTCGCACGGCGCGTCGTCAGCGTCGCCACGATCGCCGTCACCACAATGGCACAGTAGGGGCCCCGCAAACGGCTTCCCCCCATGGGCGCGGCGTGAGAGCGCGGGGAGCGCGTTCGCGGAGCGAGCGGGCCGATACTGCGCGGTCGCGTGGCGCGTGGCGGGGGCGGCAGCGCGGTTGGCGGCGGCGGCGGGCTTGTGGGCGGCGGTTGCGGCGGCGGCGTTCGTGATCCGCGGGTGCGCGTCGCTGGTGCCGCCGTCGCTGGGGTCGGCGGTGCTGCCGCTGGTGGGCGCGCTGGTGGGCATGGGTCGCACCCTCGGCTGGCTCGTGCTCCTGCCCTCCCTCGTACGCTCCCCCCCCGCCCGCCCCCTCGCCCGCCCCCTCGCCCGCCCCCTCGCCCGCCCCCTCGCCCGCCCCCTCTCCCACCCCCTTCCATCCACCCCATGCCTCACACATCCCCTCCTTGTGCGTGCAACCCCCCTGCCACTCTAATCGCGGCCATCCCCACGTGACTCTTCCCTTCCCTTGACGCCTCCCACACCACCTGCTTTGTACCCACTTCTGCCCTCTCTTCCCCCACCCAACCCTCCGCACACGCCCGCCTCCCATCCGCTGCGGCGAGCAGGTGGTGCTGGTGCTGCTGTCGTTCTTCCTGCCGCTGCTGCTCACACTCGCGCTGCTGGTGCTGCTGGCGCTCTTCACAGCGCTGCGCGCCAAGCTGCTGCTCTTCGCCCTCGCCACCGCCCTCACAGCAGGTCAGCCCCGCCCCATTCAAAGCAGGGAGGATTGTTCAAACACTAACTGTTCCCCTTTCTTGCCCACACACACGGACAGGCTCGCCTCCCCTTGCTCCCCTTCTCGTGCTCACCTGCTCCTCCAACTCCCCAACGCCAACCCCTCCCACCTGTGCTCTCTTCCCCCTGTTCTCCCGCGTGCTCCCGCACCCACCCCCCTGCATCCACCAGGGATAGTGGCAGCGAGCGGGTCTCCTCGAGCAGCACTGCTGCTGCTGGTGGCATCGACGGTGTACCATGTGGTGGTGCGCGCGGGGCTCACCACGCTGTGCCTCACGCTGCTCGCCTCCTTCCTCGCCGCCGACCTGCTGCTCCTCCTCGCCTCCTCCCTCCACGACGACCCCGCCCAACCCGACTCAACCCCTCCGAACCAGTCCCAAGCAAGCGCGGCTGGGGGGGAGAAGTCAGGAGGGGTGGGGGGAGCGGCAGGGGAGGGGGAAGCGGGGTTGGCAGGGGGAGAGGGGGGCAGGGGAGAGGCGAGTGGGGGCGGGGAGATAGAGCGCATAGTGCGGTGCGGCAACCACTACGAGGTGCTTCGCCTGGCGCCCTTCTGTGCGGCTGTGGATGAGGGCGCCCTCAAGAAGGAATACCGCCGCATGGTGGGGCCGGGGGGAGGGGGGGGAGGGGGGAATGGGAGAGGGCGCATGGGGGGGGCAGGGTGACTTGGGAAGAGGGAGGGGCTCGGGGGAAGGGGACGAGGCTGGGGAGGATAGGATTCTGGGAAGAGGCTGGGAGAAGAGAGAGTGTGAAGAGGTTTGTGGGAATTACGCGTGAGCTTGTAGTATGGGGTCAACTGACCAAAGCAGTGGCCGACTGACTGTGTTGATTTGTGTGTATGTGCGTGTGCATGTGTATGTGCGTGTGCGTGTGCGTGTGCCTGTGCATGTGCCTGTGCATGTGCATATGACGTGCAGGCAATGCTAGTGCATCCGGACAAGCATGGGGAGGACGAGAAGAATGCCATAGTGGCGTTTCAACGCCTGCAGAGCGCATACGAGGTACACCATGCCATACGAGGTACACCATGCCATACGAGGTACACCATGTGCTCTCTTCACAAATGACTCACTGACCACCAGTGCACGCCACGCCACGCCACGCCACGCCACGCCACGCCACGCCATGTGCTCGTTGGCATCCCCTCCCTTCTCCCTTTGCTTGTGCTTCAACGCGGTCAGTTGTGCGTGCGTGCGTGCATGCGTGCGTGTGTGTCTGTGTGTGCATGTGTGTGTGTGCGTGTGTGTGTGTGGTGGTGGTGGGGCTGAGGGCAGGTGCTATCAGACGAGGGGAGGCGGCGAGAGTACGAGGGCGAGCTGAGGCGCGAGCAGCTCGTGGAGCTCATCACACGCAGGGCTGCACACATGTGGCAGGTCCGTGCTGACGTGGCAGGTCCGTGCTCACGTGGCTGGCAGGTCCGTGCTGACGTGGCAGGTCAGTGCGATATGGCAGTCCAGTGTAGTTTGGGCTGATGGCGAGTTAGCTTAGCACTGGGGGTGCGGGTAACTATGGAGTGGTAGGCAGACAAAAACTGATAAGAACGAGGGGGGGGGCTGATAGGGTGCCGTGTGTATGGTGGTGGCAGGAGGCGGGGGAAGCAGGTGAGGAAGGCGTGGTGGTAGGAAGCGGAGTTGGCGGATGGATTTTCCTCGTCCCTGCATTTACTCAATTCCGCTGCTTCTCCTCTCCCAAATCCTTTCCCCTCCCCCCCGAATTCCCCCTTCCCCCCCCCTTCCCCGCTTACAACCCCATGTGGTGTCCAGACGAGCAGCACAACAACTGGCAGGGCGGCAGCAGGGGGCATGGGCGGGGCAGGAGGAAAAGGTGGAGGGGGGATGGGGCAGGCAGGGGGGACAGCAGGGGGCGAGGAGGAGGAGGGGGGGCGGCCAGTGGCTTGCACTGAGTGTGGGATGGCGCATGTGTGGCGCCCCGTCTCCCGCCCCTGCAGCCAAGCCCGCTGGTGCCAGGTGGGGTGCGATGGGGTGCATGGGGTACACTGGGGTGGAGTGGGATGCAGTGGCAGGTGGGGGCGTGTGCAGTGGAGGCTGATGGTCATAGGTGGAGTGCAGTTCGAGTTCTTCACTTATTTTTTTCATGGGAGGAAGACTGCGTACCATGCTTTTGTGCAAGTGTAGGCGTCTGTGTGCGTGTATGCCAATGTGCCTGTGTGCCTGTGTGCGTGTGTTCTCGTGTGCGTGTGTGCGTGTGTTCTCGTGTGCGTGTGTGCGTGTGTTCTCGTGTGCGTGTGTGCCTGTGGTCTCGTGTGCCCGCGTGCATGCGTTCATGTGGCAGGAGTGTCAGAGGCACCACCCATGCAAGGAGGGGGATGGCTGGGTGGAGCAACTTCCCCAGCCTGCCTTGTTTGGCATGCTATCTGTTGTGAGTGCACATGCTGCCACACACTCTGCACTCACCAGCCGGCACAGCACTGCCACTGTCACAGCACTGCCACTGTCACAGCACTGCCACTCTCACAGCACTGCCACTCTCACAGCACTGCCACTCTCACAGCACTGCCACTCTCACAGCACTGCCACTCTCACAGCACTGCCACTCTCACAGCACTGCCACTCTCACAGCACTGCCACTCTCACAGCACTGCCACTCTCACAGCACTGCCACTCTCACAGCACTGCCACTCTCACAGCACTGCCACTCTCACAGCACTGCCACTCTTACGCCATGCTTCTTCACTCACCTCCCCTCGTGTCACAATGTCGCCATCGCTTCCCCTGCCCCATACCCCCCTTCCGTGCGAGCAGAAGGGCCCACAGCACTTCTACACGTGTACGGACGGGCAGGTCTACCACATCACTGACTGGGCGCGCTGCCAGGTGGGTTGCGGTGCTGCCAGGTGGGTTGCGGTGCTGCCAGGTGGGTTGCGGTGCTGCCAGGTGGGTTGCTCTGCCAGGTGAGCTTCTGTTGTTTGCTCGATTTTCCTCTGCTCGTTCAGCCACCCGATTTCTGCTGTCCACAAGCAACGCTGGACCCGCAAAGCTGGGGCTTGATCATGGAATGGTGACTTGCAGTCTGGAACACGCTTAGCTCATCTGGAACGTCCCCACAGCCCCCTCAGCCTCTCAGCAGCCAATGGTTTGGGAGTGAGTGATGTGTTTATCAAACATATATGTGATTCTCCTGTGTGCCCCGTGCGCCCTTGCTGCTGGCAGGGCATGCAGTGCCCGCCCAACACGCACAAGCCCTCCTTCCACTTCAAGCTCTCCACTCACCCACCCTCGCCGCCTGCATCCTCCGCCTCGCCCAGGAGCCAGCGCCAGAGGGGCAGAGGGGGCAGGGGCAGCGCCCGGGGCAGGGAAGAGCGCGAGGAGGGGTGGGCAGCAGGCATGGCAGGGGGCAGCAGCGGCGGCGGAGTGCGTGTGGAGCTTAGTGAGGAAGAGATGGTGACCCTCCTCGCCCGTGCTGTGAGCACTGGCGCCTTGAGCCCCACCCAGCTCTCAGATGCCCTCAGAACAGCATCCCAATGTAGTGACAAGGGCCCACCCCCTCGGCGGAAAGGCAGGCGGCAGAAACCTCACTAAGCAGCAATTGGAAACACCACCAATTCAGTTGAAAGCAATTTTATACCAACTCGTGTCCTTCACTCAAGGTAGAAGGTTCTTGTGCGTAATCATGATTACGCTTGCTCCCATCTCAGAGACTCCATTCGCGCTATCCAGGTTATCGCAGTACACTACTTTTCTGTTAGAATGACTAAACATTCGATTTCTGATTTTGGTTATCTGTAAACTTAAACCGAGAAAACAAGTCACGATCTGGCATAGTTTTTAGTGAAACACCGTATTGCCATGTGACATAGTTTTTAGTAATCAGCTGTTTTTCGCTAACTTTGGAAAAACATGTGTACCAGGGCTGATTTTATCAGGGTAATTACCCTGATTTCAGGGTGATTTCAGACTTGTCACATTCTGGTCCCTGTAATTTCAGGTTTAACGTCTTCTGAACACTGATCTTGTCAGAGTAGTACTTTAGCGAACCCTGGAATTTTGTATACACTCAGAGTAGTGTTCTTAAGGACCCTGTCCATACAGAGTATGCGTCCTGTTGACCCTGAATGCAACGTTATCGGGACGAAGCTTCCAGGAATCTTCGTCCTGATAACCCACATGTGCGTAATCATGATTACGCTTGCTCCCATCTCAGAGACTCCATTCGCGCTATCCAGGTTATCGCAGTACACTACTTTTCTGTTAGAATGACTAAACATTCGATTTCTGATTTTGGTTATCTGTAAACTTAAACCGAGAAAACAAGTCACGATCTGGCGGATCGCAAAGTGATTCGGCAGGAGATAAAAGAAAACCATCCGTAGTGAAACACCGTATTGCCATGTGACATAGTTTTTAGTAATCAGCTGTTTTTCGCTAACTTTGGAAAAACATGTGTACATTAGAATAATTGTGAAACTAAACGAGACACTAACATTGAAAAACGTCCCCCTCCCACAACCCCCCCCCACCAAAACCAGGTCGAGTCTCGACACCCCTCCCATGAGCAGTCCGTTCCCCCATCTCCTGCCCCCCGTCTCCCCCTTTTGTGCGGACGACCCGCGGTCACGAAATACCCCCACCCCCACCCATCCCACTCACTTGCTCCCTCCCCCTTTGCACACCCCTCGCTCTCGCCCCTGCGCCCCTAGGAGATCCTCCCTCCCAAGCCACATGCACTCCCTCCAGCCAATCCGCCAATCCAGCTAGATTTCTCGCGTCAAACACGTCACTGCTTTTCTCGCCAAACTAGAAAGAAGTACAAATTCAACCCTGAATTCAATCCGCCAACCCTGACAGCCCAGACTTACGATTTCGTGAACCCTGAACATCGCAAGAAGGCTCAGGCTTGGCGTTTTGCGGAAAATGTGCCTTCAGGGTAAATAATTTTTAGGGGGATTGAAAACAGGGTACCCATATTTGAATCGTCAGCCCTGGTTCTATACAAAGGTTTTGCATGGTGGATGTGTGTAGTGTTTTTGAATCAATCTGCAAGCAAAACTATGTTTTAGCTGTGCTTGTCTGGTCAACCGCAAACAACCTGCACATGTGCAGGAAATGCAGAGGGCGCTCTTCATTCGCGGGCGCCGATGACCGATGATGCTCGCAACCCTCCAACGCCCTTGCTGGGTTAGCAATAGGCCCAGACAAGCGCAGCCACGTGACCCGGCGGAAGAAGAACGCTCGGAACGAACGCTTCCAGCCCCAAAACGCGGAAGGATCCGCACATGTGCAAGAAGTGCAGTGCGCATTCTTCATTCGCGATCGCCGATTACCAATGACGCCTTTGCTCGCTTGGCAATAGGCCCAGACAAACGTGACCACGTGACCCGACGGAAGAAAAACGCTCGTAACGAACGCTTCCAGCCCCAAAACGCGGAAGGATCTGTCAGTAGAGCTACACTGTGAGATCCCCGATCGATCCTAGGGGGGGTTACAGGCGCGTTTGCCTGGGGGGTTATGGGCGCACTGACCCGCTACTGAAACAAGCCCTTTTATCCCAATGGTCTAGTGGTTGGGATTCTGACATGGTATCAGAGCGGTCTCGGGTTCGAATCCCGGTGTATGCACATGTTGGACGTTGCCACTGTGCTCAGTCCTGGGCCTCCCAGTGTGGGGGGGTGTCAGTAGAGATACACTGTGAGATCCCCGATCGATCCTAGGGGGGGTTACATGCGCGTTTGCCTGGGGGGTTATGGGCGCACTGACCCGCTGCTGAAACAAGCCCTTTTATCCCAATGGTCTAGTGGTTGGGATTCTGACAGGATCCACACATTCGCAGGAAGTGCAGCGGGCACTCTTCATTCGCAAGCGCCGATGACCGATGATGCTTGCAATCCTTCCACAACCTTGCTTGCTGGGCAATAGGCCCAGAAAAGCGCAGCCATGTGACCCGGTGGAAGAAAAACGCTCAGAACGAGCGCTTCCAGGCCCAAAACTCGAGACGATCCGCACATGTGCAGAAAATGCAGCGGGCACTCTTCATTCGCGAGGGCCGATGACCGATGATGCTCGCAACCCTCCCACGCCCTTGCTGGCTTGGCAATAGGCCCAAACAAGCAAAAACACGTGACATGGCGGAAGAAAAACGCTCGGAACGAACGCTTCCAGCCCCAAAACGAGGAGGGATCAGCACATGCGCAGGAAGTGCAACGGGGACTCTTCATTCGCAAACGCGTGACCGATGATGCTCGCAACCCTTCCACGCCCTTGCTGGCTTGGTAATACGCCCAAAAAAGCGCAGCCACGTGACCCGGAGGAAGAAAAACGCTCGGAACGAGCGCTTCCAGCACCCAAACGCGAAATGATCCGCACATGTGCAGAAAGTGCAGCGGGCACTCTTCATTCGCAAGCGCCGATGACCGATGATGCTCGCAACCCTCCCACCCCTTGCTGGCTTGGCAATAGGCCCAGATAAGGGCAACCACGTGACCCGGCGGAAGAAAAATGCTCGGAACGAGTGTTTCCAGCCCCAACTCGGAAGGATCCGCACGTCTGTAGGAAGTGCAACGGACGCTCTTCATTCGTGAGCGCCGATGGCTGATGATGCTCGCAACCCTCCCACACCCTTGCTGGCTTGACAATAGGCCTAGAGAAGCGCTGTCACGTGACCCGGCGGAAAAACGCTCGGAACGAGCGCTTCCAGCCCCAAAACGAGGAAGAATCCGCACCTATGCAGGAAGTGTTGTCAGTAGAGCTACACTGTGAGATCCCCGATCGATCCTAGGGGGGGTTACAGGCGTGTTTGCCTGGGGGGTTATGGGCGCACTGACCCGCTACTGAAACAAGCCCTTTTATCCCAATGGTCTAGTGACTGGGATTCTGACATGGTGTCAGAATGGTCTCGGGTTCGAATCCCGGTGTATGCACATGTAGGCCGTTGCCGCTGTGCTCAGTCCTGGGCCTCCCAGTGTGGGGGTGTGTTAGTAGATCTGCACTGTGGATGCCCGATTGATCCTACGGGGGGTTACAGGCGCGTTTGCCTGGGGGGTTATGGGCGCACTCTGACCCGCTACTTAACAAGCCCTTTTATCCCAATGGTCTAGTGGTTGGGATTCTGACAAGTGTAGCGGGCGCTTTTCATTTGCGGGCGCCGATGACCGATGATGCTCGCAACCCTCCCACGCCCATTCTGGCTTGACAATAGCCCGGACAAGCGCAGCCACGTGACCCGGCAGAAGAAAAACGCTCGGAACGAGCGCGTCTAGCCCCAAAACGCGGAAGGATCCGCACATGGGCAGGAAGTGCAGCGGGCGCTCTTCATTCGCGAGCGCCGATGACCGATGATGCTCGCAACCCTCCCACACCCTTGCTGGCTTGGCAATAGCCCGGACAAGCGCAGCCACGTAACCCGGCGGAAGAAAAACGCTCGGAACGAGCGCGTCCAGCCCCAAAACCCGGAAGGATCCGCACATGTGCAGGAAGTGCAGCGGGCGCTCTTCATTCGCGAGCGCCGATGACCGATGATGCTCGTAACCATCCCATGCCCTTGCTGGCTTGGCAAAAGGCCCAGACAAGTGCATCCACGTGACCCGGGTTTAGGGTTTAGGGTGTCAGAATCCCAACCACTAGACCATTGGGATAAAAGGACTTGTTAAGTAGCGGGTCAGTGCGCCCATAACCCCCCCAGGCCAACATGCCTGTAACCCTTCCCTAGGATCGATCGGGGATCACCAGTGGACCTCTGACACCCCCCCGCACTGGGATGCCCGAAGTGCATACACCGGGATTCGAACCCGAGACCGCTCTGATACCATGCCAGAATCCCAACCACTAGACCATTGGGATAAAAGGGCTTGTTAAGTAGCGGGTTAGTGCGCCCATAACCCCCCAGGCCAACATGCCTGTAACACTTCCCTAGGATCGATCGGGGATCACCAGTGGACCTCTGACACAGGGTTTAGGGTTTAGGGTTTAGGGTTTTAGGGTTGAGGGTTTAGGGTTTAGGGTTTAGGGTTTAGGGTGTGGAAAGGCTAGACAAAGGTGGGCTTAGGAGCCATGGTTTAGGAGGTCAAGTGAATTGAGTATCGAGAATGTTGAAAAGTCGAGAGTGAAGAAGAAGGGTTCAATAAAGAGCAAAGGTACAAAGATATAGGCAAGAACTAGGGTAATGAGGTGCACCACCAAACGGGAAACATAACTACACTAACACTACAGACAATTATATAAATATGAATAACATATTTCGACATAGGGTTGGGGTTTAGGGTTTAGGGTTTAGGGTTTAGGGTTTAGAGTTTAGGGTTTAGGGTTTAAGGTTTAGGGTTTAGGGTTTGATTATAAAAAATAAGCCTAGTTGCAGCTGCTAGTAAATCCCAGTTTAAGCTGGGGCGGCTTTACTACTTAGGAGGCTCCTCAGGTAGCGTGAGAGGAGGAGGAGATGAGTGGCGTGTAGGTTGGGAAGGTGTGGGTCGAATTGAAATTGGGTGGGGGTGCTGAAAAAATTGAAACCGGGGCGCGCATTTGACGCGTGCACCTCGGGAGTCAAGAATCGAGAAATGGGGGGGGGGGGGGGGGGGGGGAATTCGAGTTGACTTGGCGAGAAAAAAATTTCTCGCCAAGAAACGACTCGCCCGTCGAAATCGCGATTGTGGTTCAGTGCGGTGACGCGATGCTGCTCGCGAATTGCTCCGTGAGATACGCGGAAAAAGAGCTATTTTAACCTTTTCTTCTCTTTTCAAGCTAAGGTAATGCACTAGGGCTGCTGAAATTACTGTTGCAAATGCATTTCGGCCATTTGAAAGGCCATCATCAGTGCTAACAGCAGCAAGAGTGGCGAGACCTAGCCTAAGTAAGGAAGAAAGGGTTGGGAAAGAAAGACCCATCCCTTTTAGTAGCGCCCCACTGAAATTGTACAACCCCCAAAAGACTATTATATTTTTTTTCTAAGTGATAAAATCAACTAAGAAAGCAATTAGGTAGTCGTTGGGTATTATATTTTCTTGCTTCCTGTGGCGCGCTCTAGGTGAGTTGAGGCCTGCGTAGTGGTACAATGCGAGGAATACATATGGCATGTAGCAGGGGAAAATGCTAGGCAGGGAAATGACAGGAGGAAATGCAGGGTGAGAATAGATATGCGTGGGATTTGTTATTTTTCTCTGTGAATGTAAACCAGCCTAGGCAACGCGCACAGCTGTATTGGGGCTGTCGTGACAGTATTTTATCATCAACGTGCCCGTGTGTGCGCTCATGCCAGCAGTAGCGTGAAGCGTGTGGTGTTGCGTTGGAGCTTGGGGTGGGACAGTAGGTGCTGATGGACGCGTGCATTAATGGTTGATGGTATGATGATGATGTGTGCGGTGGGTTGAGTGCATGCGTGAGGATGTGTCATGGAAGCAGATGTATGCGGGGCGTGCGGGTGTGTGCGGGGAGGGATACGGGCGATGGGCAGAGAAGTAGAAAGACAAAAAGAGGTGTGAATGTGAGCGTTGCAGCCCGTTGTAGTGCCCCTCCAGTAGTCTGTAAGAGTGAGGGTGGGGTGGGGTAAATGAGGATGAGGGAGTACAGGGTAGTAGTGTTGAGGTGATGTGGCTCGGGTAAAATGTGTTGAGAAGTGGGGAGGGGGGGTTCGGGGGGGGGGGGCGCAGCCCCCTTCGATGATTGAGATACAACAATGGGAGATGAGGCAAGGCGAGATGACGACATTCAGGGTGAGAGATTGAAGCGGTGTATAAACTGACCTGGCATAGCACTCACGTGGCACTGCATTCTGAGGCATCTGGGGCATCCCCACTTGTAAATGCAGCACGGACTAGCACATTCCTAAGCTTTGGTGCCGCACGAAAGCAAAAGAAAGGCTGTCTGGGGCAGAGCGTCTTCAAGGTCACTTTACTGGTCTCGGAGCGAAGTAGAGATTTTACACGTGGGTGCTCGAGGCTCAGGTGGTACTCTAGTATGAAAGGTAGTACCCTGTTGTCGCGTTGCTTACCTTGTTATGAGCGCCGTAGGCGTGCATCCCTATCGCTGTACTGTACTTCGTCGAAGATCTGTTGAATGAAGGTTGAGTGGTAGCCGCGTGCCTTCAAGCGATCTGCGAACGCAGACTTCATACGTCGGAAGCCCTCCTCAGATGACTCTCTTAGGAGATAGCGATACAGCTCACCGATAATGAAACCCCGCTTGCAGTGTCGCGGGTGCGCAGAGCGAAACGGAAAGTATTGATAGACGTTCAGAGGCTTTTGGTATACCAAGGTATCCAAAAAACCGCCTCCCGCATTCTCCTTCCCAGCAGCTTCCCACTGCATACCTTTTTTGAAAGTGATGTCGAGCAGTGTAAATGATGTGGTGCTGATCTCAGTAGTGATGCGGATGCCGTCCATGAGACTGTTGTACCCCTCTATCCAGCTATGTAGATCTGCTAGCGATCCAGTCCAGACCACGAGTCCGTTGTCGATATATCGCCTGTGCAGTAGTACGTGCTCTGATAGTGAAGGGTATCGTTCCTCCATGAGGGTGTCCAACCAACTCATGAACAGCACTGCGTAGATCACTGCTACTGGGGTCCCCATGGCAGTACCGCGGATCTGTCGATAGAACCTATCGTCAAACTGAAGGTGGTTTTCCGTCATGACTAGCTCCAGCAGCTCGCAACAGGCGCTGAGCTGCTTAGCGGGGCCCTTCTCAGAGTACACCGGGTAGCCATGCTTGCGTACAAATTTGTCTTTCGTTTCTCGAATGGCAGTGAGGCCTTGCTGTAGCGGAATCGACGGATACAGGCTTTCCACATCGTACGTCAGAAAGATGGCGTGTTCAGGTATCGATAGGGTGCGGAGTGTGTGCAACAGGGTGATCGAGTCTGGTAGGTGGGCTGGTGCCAAGGTCAGAAGCGGGCGTAGATAGTGATCTAGTACCTGGCTGGCGTGCTCGAAAATCCAGGGCGTAGATGAGCATATCGGTCTTCCTTTGACGGGCGTTTTGTGCAGTTTCGGCAGTAGGTAGAACCTGCATACACGAAACTGCCCGTGTTCTGCGCCTGCGCGCTCTTCAACCCTTGGTTGCAGGATGTACTCGATGGTTTCCGGAGGGAAACTTCTCTCGTACCTCGAGCACCAGGTGTTTAGACGTTTGTACAAGTCAGTCATAGGTACCGCTTCCACTGGGGTGTATGTGTTAGTGTCTGATAGCTGTCTGAGTGCTTCCGTTCGATACCATGAGGTGTCTAGTAGGGCCAGTCCAAGATTTTTGTCCGCTGGCTTCACCACGACCTTTGGGTTCTTGCCCAGCCTTTTCAAGCAGCGTAACGCATGCACGCTCATGTTCCTGCGAGCTGGGCGCGTCATAAGTGGAAGATGCTTAGAGATCTTCTCTTCCACCTCAGCTATATAGCATTCAACAGGGGGCAGTGCAGGGTTGGGCTGATACGATGGTTTTGGGATACGGAAGCGTGGGGCTGGTTTGTCGGAAGAGAAGTGTGAGATCAGCCTCACACTTCTCACGAAACGTGCGAGGGCACTCCTTACTGTTTTTTCAGTGGCGGATGAGGGTGTTGGGATGAAAGAGAGTCCTAAGCTTAGGCCCTCAAGTTCTGTGGGCGATAAGGTGAGTGAGGATTTGTTGTGTATGAACTTGGAGTTGAGCTCGTCTTGGACAACGGTTTGGGATGTTCACAGGAGGCGTTTCTGGGTAGGGGTCAAAGGGCTGCGAAAGTTGTTTTTCCTGGGCCTTGAACGGGGCTGCTTCCCGGCTCTGTGAAGGCTTACCTGCTGGTTGGTGTCATTTGGTGCAGCTGAGTGGTGTAGGGGAGGAGGGGTTTTTACTTCGTTCTTGTGAGACGTGTCCTTTGACGGTGGGGTGTTAGATGAGCTGGGCAGAGAGTAAGAGGGCTGGCCTGGTGTGTCTCGAGGTCTGGTATCGACGTTGGTTTGTTGTTGTCCACTACTGAGCGGTGTGTTTACTGGGCTTGGGAGAGGGGACGTGTTGAGTGGGGGCTGGTGTACATACCTCAGGTTAGCGTTGTGGTCCGTGACTGTTCTTGGGCTCGCAGAACCACCTGCGCTATTCTGGGTGGGAAGGGGAGGGACTTTCACCATAAAAAACGCATGGGGATGGGGACGGCAGCGGGGCCATAGTTGGCGTTAAGTGTTGCCCCCGTACCTCTAGGGGGCCCAAACGCCACCTGGGCTTGTGGTCCTTGTGCAACCTGCTGGGAGGGGGGACCTGTGGTTGCAAAGGGGTATGCTGGTGGCGCAGGTGTTGCTGACATGACCGACATGTTTGAGAGAGCCGGCTGGGCCAGTGCCGAGGTCTGTTGTAAGGGGACAGCCTGTTGGGGGAAGAAGAAGGGATGTGCATGAGGCGAGAGAAGGCTGCCATAGTTCAGGCTGGGATGCATGGGTGCGAAGGGGTAGGGCTGGTACATGTTGGGGAATGCGGGGTTTGCCATGAAGGTGTATGCGGGTGCTGCTGGTTGCGTGGGTGCTTGGGGGGCGGGCTGGGCAGGGGTGTTGGGTTGCTGTGCAGTCTGCATTGGTGCCATTTGAGTGCCATCAGCTGGGTCTCGTGTCTCCTGAGCAGTGCGGTCAAGTGAGGGTCCTGGATCGGGCTGCTGCCCGGTCTGCACTGGCTGTCCTCGACCTAACTGTGTGCTCTGAGGCTGTTCTCTCTGCGTGCTTCTCAACTGGCCCCTCTCTTCCGTGTGTTCCCTCTGCTGTGCCCGCCCTGGTGCTCTCTGTGGTGCACTCCCGTTCGCGTGCATTGCTGGCCTTTCGTACTGTGGGGGGTGTTGGGGTGCCATGCGGAGAGCATAGTGCCGCTGCCAAAGTGCCTGTAAAGCTGTGTGAGCTGTGTCAGTGCGGCGTTGCCTAGACCGGTTTACCTTCAACCCACGCATAGCTACCTTCACCGCCGCAGCAGTCGCAATGGCTGCCGCGGATGGCTGCGAGGTCCTCACTGCCGCCTGCAGGCTTCTTCCCCGCTGTCTGCCCTCCGCATGCCTCGGAAGTGTTGCAGCAGAGATCGTCGCTGGTGCCGGTTGTGCTGCTACTCCGGCTGCTCCCGATGGCGTAGCTGTGTCTGCTGCCCTTGGTGTTGTTGCTACTGGTGCTGGCGCTGGCTGTGTAGTGGCACTGGTTGAAGCTATTGCTGCCGTTGGTCCTGCTGCTCCTTGCATTTCCGTTGCAATGGCTGCTGGTCCTGCTGTCGTCGCAGCAACTGTTGCCGGTGTAACTATTGCTGCTATTTCAGTCACCCCCCCGGCTTGTATCTCGCCTCCCCCCAGTCCCTCTGCTGATGTTGCTGCTGCTGGAATAGCCACTGTCCCCCCCGCGGTCCTCCCTGCCTGAGGGGCTGTTGCTGCTGTGGGTTGCTGTGAGGTGGTTCCGTTTCGTGCCTTGTTTCTCTTCGCTTCTTTACGACGTTGAGCCCTGCTCTTTCCCGCTGCCTTCCCGTGCTCTACCGCAGTCCCGCTCCTAGGCTGCCGCCGCTCCAGAGCCTCTACCCGTTGCTGTAGGGGGCCAACCAGAGTTTTCACCAGCCCAATTAGGTCAGTAGAAGGGTTAGCTTGAATCTCCTCCCTCAGTGCCTGTTCAGCCCGTGCCTTCTCCCGTTTAGCTGCCCCCCTTGCCTTTGAGTTGCGGCTGCCCTTGATCCACACAGCATGGTACATCAGCTCTCGTGCCATGCCCCGTGCCATGTAGTCGACAGCCAGCTCCTTGAGGTGAGCATCGGGTGTAGGGGTATCAGGTGCTGCATGTGTCTCGAAAAGGTGGAGGTCTTTCTCCAGGAAGCTCTCGAAGCGAGAGTATGTCCGTGCCGTCCATACCTCTGCTGCCCCCTCCCAGTGAGCCTTCTCCTTTTCTTTGTACCCTATCAGAGTCAGTTGAGCTTTTGTTTTGAAGGTTTTCAGCTTATTGTCTAGGGCCTGGTTCAGCTTCTCTTGCAGGGTAGGGTCAGTTAGCTGTAGCGTTGGGGTTGTAATCCGGAGAGCGTGGGAAACCTCCCCATCCCTGAACTGCTGCTGAAGCTCACATAGGCCGTTCGATACCTTGCTGAAGGTGCGAAGGCAGCTCTTGAAAGAGGCCAGCTCCTTCTCGAGCGCCTTGCGTAAAAGCTCGGGTATGGTCTTGAAGGGCGAGGAAGCGGGGGGCTCTGGTGGTGCTTTGTTGAGTAGCATTGACTGCATGTCTTCGAAGAAACGGTGCCAAACAGCAGGGAGATCTTCCGCTTCCTGTAGCCCATATGCCGCTTCCAAACCCTTCATGCCGAACTGCTCACCCCGCATAAGAGCTGCTGTTGTCTTGCCAATCTCTCTCTTTGTCAGCTTCACACTCTCTGGGGCTGCGTCTTCCTGGCTCTTTGGGCTTATAGGCTGCTCGGGATGCTCTGCTTCGTCCTCTCCTCCACATGGGTCAAACTCCACAGGGCAGTAGAGGATATGGGTCCCGTCCCTGTTAGGTCCTTCATCCTTGGTCCCTTCACTGCTGCTGCTATCGTTCGGCTACTGCTGTGCTTGCGGTGCGGCTTCTGCTGCATTATCCTGTACCGGCAAAGGTGGTGTGGGGCTGCCCGGGTGGCTCTGTCCTTGCTGCAGCGCGGTAGTGGGTGGCATGATGGGTGCTGTTCCGTTAGGGGGTAGCTCACCAGTGCCCTCGCAAGCTCGTGGGAGATCGCTTAGGCGGTTGCTTGTGACAACCAAGGGTTCTCCCAGCCTCATTGTTGCTAGCACAGAGATCCCTGCCGTTGCTCGTCTCGTGTCATCAGCTTCTTCCGCAGGCTGTCTTGCCCTCTGCATTGCCTCGGCTGCGCTGGTTCCTGCTCCCTCATTCAGTTCCACCTGCTCCCTGCCGGTGCTTCCTGCTGCTGGGATAGCTGTAGCGGCTGCATCTGCATCTGTCCTGGCCGGCCCTCTCCCGTCCTCTTCCTCCCTGGCAGCTAGTGTCGTTGCTGCGGTGGGCTGCTGTTCACATTGCTCCTCCGCTGCCGTGTACGCCCCTGTCCCCGCTCCCCTCATGCCGCTGGGCCCAGCACCCTGTATGAAGAGGCTGCTGGTGCTACCCACGTGTAGCATGCCTGGCATTGGGCTGGTTTGTGCTGCCGGTGGGTTCAGACTTGGTTGTGGGGCGGTGGGAGTAGGAGTAGGAGCCGGTGAATCCAGGCCCGTTATCCCTGGAATTGGGGTGAAGGTTGGGTTGGTGTATGAAGGGAGTACCAGTGCTGCATCTGCCACCACCAGTGTCATTTCTGCGTCACCCGCTGTTGTTATCCCTGCTGTGTTGCCCGTTGCTCCGGCTGTTGCTGCTGTCACCCTTGCTGCTGGCGTCACTGCTGTGTGAGTTGCTGTAGGTGTCACTGCTGCATTGACTGTTGCTGATGTGCCTGTTGTACCCACTGTTGCTGGTGCGGCTAATGCCTGAGTGGCACGGGGAGCCGATGCTGTTGTTTCTGGTGCCGTTGCTGCCTTACCCGCGACCGGTGTTCCTGCTAGGGTTTAGGGTTTAGGGTTAGCTTATTAGGTACTTGCAGGTCTCCATCTCACTGTGTAGGGCTGATGAAGGGCTCTCCGACGAGCCTTCACACGCCCCGAACGGAGCACCGAGCGCTGAGTTACGCGCGTTTTAGTGCTATGGGCACGCCTGTAGCAGTGATCTACGCGGTTCTGTTCATGGCTTGGTTAGACGAGAGGTTGCTAGAGACAGAGCCCGAGTTGTCGCATCACGTCCTTCTCCACCGCAGGTTCATAGACGACGGGGTGGTGGTTTGGACGGGGACACGGGAGCGGCTGCTGGAGTGGGTGGGGGCGTTTGGTGGGTTGGAGCAGACTATTCGACTGACCCACGAGATCTCCACCTCACAGTTCACCTTGCTGGATATCACGTTCAGCAAGGGAGAGCTCTGGCAGACGACGGCTATCTTGGACACCACGACCTTCCAGAAGCCGCTCAACGTGTACCAGTACTTTCCTTTCTCCTCCGCGCACCCCTCTCACTGCAAGAGGGGCTTCATCTTGGGTGAGCTGCAGCGGTACATTCTGAGGGAGTCCAGTTCTCAGGGGTTTAGGAGTATCAGGTTGGCCTTCTACGCTCGGCTGCGGGCGCGGGGGTACCCAGACACTTTCTTGCAGCCGATCTTCAGCAGCATCTCCTACGCACGACGCCCGGAGCTTCTTGCCAGGTCACGGGCTCGGGGGGAGGGGGAGCAGGAGGAGCAGCAGCGGGTTCTCCCTCTTGTTCTCGACTTCCACCCGAGTGTGCAGCAGGTCCGCTGGGGTAGGTTGCTGGCCTTCCCTCCAGAGGCACCAGCGTTTGAGCAGCTTTCTCACTACAGGGCACCTTTCGTGTCCTACAGGGCACCTCCGTCGCTCCGACAGCTACTCGTGCGAGCGTCGTTCAGGTGACTGGGGTGCCCCTCTCTCACAGCACGTCACTTGTCTTCTGTGGGTGTCGTGCCGTCTCGGTTAGTCGTCTGCCGCCTCCCCGCCCTTCCTCCTTGTTTCACGGCACGTGCACACGGGTGGGGCCTTGGAGCGAGCACCTTTCTGCACTTCGCAGCGGCGTGCTGCATTTGGTTGGGCCGTCGCAGCAGCACCATCCCCGGTCCAGTCTCTTTGTTTTCTCACAGAGGCTGGACCCAGGGATGCACGACAACCTCCCGCCTGACTTCTTTGATTTCAGCCACACAGGTCAGGCCCTGGGGCAGTGTGAGTGTACCTGCGACTACACTCTGCGTTCGTTGTGGATTGTATTTGTGGGTTACGCACTTGCACACTTGTACCATTCCCCATCCCAGACCGTTATGAGTACTGGGATGCCTTTCTCCTCTTTGCACGGGACTTGGGTTTTGGTAGCATGTGCATTGTACCTTCCCCACCTCTGGCCATATGAGCACAGGGGTGCCTTTCTCCTCTTGCACCTAGTGGGGATCCATGGGATTTGGGGTACCATGACACATGGCACATGTACTTGGCACGCCCCCGACCTTTATGAGTACCAGGGGGCACAGCACGCGAGTGGGTGACTATGCCTCTTTCTAGTTTCGGGGGTTAGCTTGTTAGGTACATGCAGGTCTCCATCTCACTGTGTAGGGCTGATGAAGGGCTCTGCGACGAGCCTTCACACGCCCCGAATGGAGCACCGAGCGCTGAGTTACGCGCGTTTTAGTGGTACGCTCTCTGGTTTCGCGCGAATCTGGAGAGCGCCGGGCTGGCACCCGAACATGACTGTTCGCATGTTCCGGTTTTTGCCACCCGGACCCGACGGTTACCCTGTACATTATATGTCGGACCATAAGCTCCGTACGGACTGGAGGCTGCCGGAACCGTCGGATTCGCCATCTGGCGCCCGGATTGGGAGATATGGGCAGCTGGGTGTAGGCCCTTGGTAGGCTACACAGTTGGCAGCCTGCAAGGGCAGTTCTTTGCCTAGGTGGCAGGTTAGGCCCACATTGCACTTTAGGACATTGGGTTGGGACAGCTATAAGTAGGGAGCTCTTGCTAGGGTAGATCCTTGTCTTGCTGATGATGCCTTCGTGGCGAAATCGATACGAGACTGCTTCTACCTACACTTGAGGTACTTACTCTATTGCATGTCCCTACACCCCTAGGCTTAGGACTTGTGTTTTTTCAGCAGTTTGCTTGCCTAGCTAGAGGGTTTTTGCAGTTTTCTTGCATTCCGCTAGGCCATTTTCGTCGTCGTTTTTTCCTGTCGCTTGGGGAGCCTCGTGTTGCCCCCTGGCGGCCCTAGCCTACCCTTAGAGTAGTGCCATCGGCTAGACTTTCAGAGACTCGTGCCCCTCGACTTCTCCCAGTCTAGGCCGTTAGTCTCTCGTCCTACCGATAGGCCGTCACAGCCACTTTCTTCGTTAGCGACTCTAGACTGTCTGGAGCAGCACTGCAGCTCAGTTCTTTGAGCATTCCTATCAAACCCTAAACCTATTGCACTGACGCCGGTGTTGGAGAGTGGCGTAGACGATACAGACTCCTAGTTTTTTCCGTTTCGTTAGTCTTTTAGACGTCACCATGGGTGGGCTCGGAGTTTCTGCAGCGCCAGGCACTGGGGGAGGAGCCGGTGTCGGCGGTGCAGGAGACCAGGGGGGATCAGCGGCTGCAGCTATGGAGACTAGTGCACCAGCTACTGTCGCTGATATTACTGAGCAGTTTCGGCGTACTCGTAGACGGACCGAGCGAGACGAGGAGGACAGACAGACAGAGTTGGCGCTGGAGCAGCAGGCCGAGTGGCAGCGCAGCATACAGCAGCAGCTTCGTCTCAGGAATATCGAGGGGGATATCCTGCGAGACCGGTCCGTGATAGATAGTTGGGTTAGGATGATCTCTCGTGACAGGGAGCAGTTGGCACAGGAGGCAGCTTCCATTCGCGAGCAGCTGAGACAGGAGGCTGAGACCTTGGCACAGCAGCGGCAGCAGCGACCACGGCTTGGGCTACCGTCGTCGTAGCAGGAGCCACAGCAGCAGGGCCAGCAGCAGCAGCAGGGGCAGCAGCAGGCCTAGCAGCAGCAGGGTCAGCAGCGGCAGGGTCAGCAGCAATCTCAGCAGTAGCAGCCGCAGCAGCAGCAGCAGCCGACAGCCATTGGTGCGGCGGGTGAGGCTACTGCCGGGGGAAAGTAGACAGACACTCTTACCTCGAGGCTGTTTCGGCAGGTCTTTGGTGGTCTTTTCCCAGACACTTCTGGAGGCGGGGCAGCAGCCACAGGTGCAGCAGGTGCAGGGGCTGGGGCTGCCACGGACCCTGCTCTACTTTCCAGGGTGGCGGAGATTAGGGACGCCATCCAGGCAGAGACGGTACCACCAGAGTTTACAGCGCTCATAGAGACAGAGTCCGGAAGGAACTGCTGCTGCTGGAAGGAAGGCCCCAAAAAAGGCTGCTGGTAGAACTGCTGCTGCGCAGGTGCACCAGAAAAGGGAAGGTACGAGGGACCCTGGAAGAAGGAGCCCTGGTAGGGGCCGAAAGAGGACCCCCCCTGTCCGTACTGCCAAAAAGGCTGCTGCTGCAGGCCGTAAGGGCTGAACGGCTGCTGCTGCTGCTGCGAGCCGTAAGAGCTAAACGTCCATGTCCACGTCCAAGTCCAGGTCCACGTCCACGTTCACGTCCACCACGTCCAGGTCCACGTCCACGTCTACGTCCGCGTCCACGTCCACATCAACGTCCATGTCTACGTCCACATCCACGTCCACGACCGCGTCCACGTCCACGACTGCGTCCACGTCCACGACCGCGTCCACGTCCACGTCCACGACCACGTCCACGTCCACGACCGCGTCCACGTCCACGTCCACGTCCACGTCCACCACCACGTCCACGTCCACGTCCACGACCACGTCCACGTCCACCACGTCTACGTCCACGTCCACGACCACGTCAACGTCCACGACCACGTCCACGTCCACCACGTCAACGTCCACGTCTACGTCCATGTCCACGTCCACGTCCACGTCCAAGTCCACGTCCAAGTCCACGTCCACGTCCACGTCCACCACGTCAATGTCCACGTCCACGACCACGTCCACGTCAACGTCCACGTCCACGTCCACCACGTCAACGTCCACGTCTACGACCACGACCACGTCCACGTCCACGTCCAAGTCCACGTCCAAGTCCACGTCCACGTCCACGTCCACGACCACATCCAAGTCAACGTCCACGTCCACGTCCACGTCCACATCCACGTCCATGTCCACGTCCACGTCCACGTCAGCGTCCACGTCCTCGTCCAAGTCCTCCACGTCCACGTCCACGTCCATGTCCACGTCCACGTCCACGTCCACGTCCACGTCCATGTCCACATCCACGTCCTTGTCCACGTCCATGTCCATGTCCATGTCCACGTCCACGTCCATGTCCACGTCCACGTCTACGTCCACGTCCACGTCCACGTCCACGTCCACGTCCGCGTCCACGTCCATGTCCACGTCCACGTCCGCGTCCACGTCCACGTCCCTGTGCACATCCACGTCCACGTCCACGTCCATGTCCACGTCCACGTCCACGTCCACGTCCACGTCCACGTCCACGTCCACGTCCATGTCCACGTCCACGTCCACGACCACGTCCACGTCCACGACCACGTCCATGTCCACGTCCACGTCCACGTCCATGTCCACGTCCACGTCCACGTCCACGTCCACGTCCACGTCCACGTCCACGTCCATGTCCACGTCCATGTCCACGTCCACGTCCACGTCCACGTCCATGTCCACGTCCACGTCCATGTCCACGTCCATGTCCACGTCCACGTCCACGTCCACGTCCACGTCCACGTCCACGTCCACGTCCACGTCCACGTCCTCCACGTCCACGTCCACGTCCATGTCCACGTCCACGTCCATGTCCACGTCCACGTCCACGTCCACGTCCACGTCCATATCCACGTCCAAGTCCTCCACGTCCACGTCCACGTCCATGTCCACGTCCACGTCCACGTCCACGTCCACGTCCACGTCCACGTCCACGTCCACGTCCCCGTCCACGTCCATGTCCACGTCCACGTCCACGTCCACGTCCACGTCCACGTCCACGTCCACGTCCATGTCCACGTCCACGTCCACGTCCACGTCCATGTCCACGTCCACGTCCACGTCCACGTCCACGTCCACGTCCACGTCCATGTCCACGTCCACGTCCACGTCCACGTCCACGTCCATGTCCACGTCCACGTCCACGTCCATGTCCACGTCCACGTCCATGTCCACGTCCACGTCCACGTCCATATCCACGTCCACGTCCACGTCCATGTCCATGTCCACGTCCATGTCCACGTCCATGTCCACGTCCATGTCCACGTCCATGTCCACGTCCACGTCCACGTCCACGTCCACGTTCATTTCCACGTCCATGTCCACGTCAACGTCCACATCCATGTCCACGTCCATGTCCACGTCCACGTCCACGTCTACGTCCATGTCCACGTCCATCTACGTCCACGTCCCCGTCCATGTCCACGTCCATGTCCACGTCCACGGTCCATGTCCACGTCCATGTCCACGTCCATGGCCACGTCCACGTCCACGTCCGCGTCCATGTCCACGTCCACGTCCACGTCCACGTCCATGTCCACGTCCATGTCCATGTCCACGTCCACGTCCATGTCCACGTCCATGTCCACGTCCATGTCCACGTCCATGTCCACGTCCATGTCCATGCCCACGTCCATGTCCATGTCCACGTCCACGTCCATGTCCACGTCCATGTCCACGTCCACGTCCACGTCCACGTCCACGTCCACGTCCACGTCCATGTCCACGTCCACGTCCATGCCCACGTTCCTGTCCATGTCCATGTCCACGTCCACGTCCACGTTCCTGTCCATGTCCATGTCCACGTCCACGTCCACGTCCACATCCACGTCCACGTCCACGTCCACGTACACGTCCACGTCCACGTCCACGTCCACGTCCACGTCCACGTCCACGTCCACGTCCATGTCCACGTCCACGTCCACGTCCATGTCCACGTCCACGTCCACGTCCACGTCCACGTCCACGTCCACGTCCACGTCCACGTCCACGTCCCTGTCCACGTCCCTGTCCACGTCCACGTCCACGTCCACGTCCACGTCCAGTCCACGTCCACGTCCAAGTCCACGTCCACGTCCACGTCCACGTCCACGTCCACGTCCACGTCCACGTCCACGTCCACGTCCACCACCATGTCCACGTCCACGTCCACGACCATGTCCATGACCACGTCCACGTCCAGGTCCACGACCACGTCCAAGTCCACGTCCCGCCACGTCCAAGTCCACGTCCAAGTCACGTCCAAGTCCACGTCCACGTCCACGTCCACGTCCACGACCACGTCCACGTCCACGTCCACGTACCACGTCCACGACCACGTCCACGTCCACGGTCCACGTCCACGTCCACGTCCACGTCCACGTCCACGTCCACGTCCACGTCCACGTCCACGTCCACGTCCACGTCCACGTCAGTCCACGTCCACGTTCCACGTCCACGTCAGTCCACGTCCACGTCCACGTCCACGTCCACGTCCACGTCACGTCCACGTCCACGTCCACGTCCACGTCCACGTCCACGTCCACGTCCACGTCCACGTCCACGTCCACGTCCACGTCCACGTCCACGTCCACGTCCACGTCCACGTCCACGTCCACGTCCACGTCCACGTCCACGTCCACGTCCACGTCCACGTCCACGTCCACGTCCACGTCCACGTCAACGTCCACGTCCACGTCCACGTCCACGTCCACGTCCACGTCCACGTCCACGTCCACGTCCACGTCCACGTCCACGTCCAGGTGCAGGTCCACGTCCACGTCCACGTCCACGTCCACGTTCACGTCCACGACCACGTCCACGTCCACGTCCACGTCCACGACCATGTCCACGTCCACGTCCACGTCCATGTCCATGTCCACGTCCACGTCCACGTCCACGACCACGTCCACGACCATGTCCACGTCCACGTCAACGTCCACGTCCACGTCTACATCCATGTCCACGTCCACGTCCTCGTCCACGTCCACGTCCATGTCCACGTCCACGTCCACGTCCACGTCCACCACGTCAACGTCCACGTCTACGTCCGTGTCCACGTCCTCGTCCACGTCCAAGTGTCCACGTCCACGTCCACCACGTCAACGTCCACGTCTACGTCCGTGTCCACGTCCACGTCCAAGTCCTCGTCCACGTCCACGTCCACGTCCACGTCCATGTCCACGTCCACGTCCACGTCCAAGTCGACGTCCACGTCCACGTCCACGTCCACGTCCATGTCCACGTCCACGTCCACGTCCATGTCCACGACCACGTCCACGACCACGTCCACGACCACGTCCACGTCCACGTCCACGACCACGTCCACGTCCACGTCCACGACCACGTCCACGTCCAGGTCCACGACCACGTCCACGTCCACGTCCACGTCCACGTCCATGTTCGCGTCCACGTCCACGTCCACGTCCATGTCCACGTCCACATCCATGTCCACGTCCACGTCCATGTCCACGTCCACGTCCACGTCCATGTCCATGTCCACGTCCATGTCCATGTCCACGTCCATGTCCATGTCCACGTCCATGTCCATGTCCCATGTCCATGTCCACGTCCACGTCCATGTCCATGTCCACGCCCATGTCCACGTCCACGTCCACGTCCACGTCCATGTCCACGTCCACGTCCACGTCCATGTCCATGTCCACGTCCATGTCCACGTCCATGTCCACGTCCATGTCCACGTCCATGTCCACGTCCATGTCCACGTGCACGTCCACGTCCACGTTCATTTCCACGTCCAAGTCCACGTCAACTTCCACATCCATGTCCACGTCCATGTCCACGTCCACGTCCACGTCTACGTCCATGTCCACGTCCATCTACGTCCACGTCCCCGTCCATGTCCACGTCCATGTCCACGTCCACGTCCATGTCCACGTCCATGTCCACGTCCATGGCCACGTCCACGTCCACGTCCGCGTCCATGTCCACGTCCACGTCCACGTCCACGTCCATGTCCACGTCCATGTCCATGTCCACGTCCACGTCCATGTCCACGTCCATGTCCACGATGTCCACGTCCATGTCCATGCCCACGTCCATGTCCATGTCCACGTCCACGTCCATGTCCACGTCCATGTCCACGTCCACGTCCACGTCCACGTCCATGTCCACGTCCATGTCCACGTCCATGTCCATGTCCATGTCCACGTCCATGTCCACGTCCATGTCCACGTCCACGTCCATGTCCATGTCCACGTCCACGTCCATGTCCACGTCCACGTCCACGTCCACGTCCATGTCCATGTCCACGTCCACGTCCACGTCCATGTCCACGTCCATGTCCACGTCCACGACCGTCTACGTCCACGTCCACGTCCATGTCCACGTCCACGTCCACGTTCCTGTCCATGTCCATGTCCACGTCCACGTTCACGACCATGTCCACGTCCACGTCCACGTCCACGTCCACGTCCATGTCCACGTCCAAGTCCACGTCCACGTCCACGTCCACGTCCAAGTCCACGTCCACGTCCACGTCCACGTCCACGTCCACGTCCACGTCCACGTCCACGTCCACGTCCACGTCCACGTCCAACGTCCATGTCCACGTCCACGTCCACGTCCATCTACGTCCACGTCCACGTCCATGTCCACGTCCATCTACGTCCACGTCCACGTCCATGTCCACGTCCATGTCCACGTCCACGTCCATGTCCACGTCCATGTCAATGTCCACGTCCATGTCCACGTCCATGTCAAAGTCCATGTCCACGTCCACGTCCATGTCCACGTCCATGTCCATGTCCACGTCCACGTCCATGTCCACGTCCATGTCCACGTCCACGTCCATGTCCACGTCCATGTCCACGTTCACGTCCATGTCCACGTCCATGTCCACGTCCACGTCCACATCCATGTCCACGTCCATGTCCACGTCCACGTCCACGTCCATGTCCACGTCCATGTCCACGTCCACGTCCACGTCCATGTCCACGTCCATGTCCACGTCCACGTCCACGTCGACGTCGACGTCCACGTCCACGACCATGTCCACGTCCACGTCCACGTCCACGCCCATGTCCATGTCCACGTCCACGTCCACGTCCACGTCCACGTCCACGTCTACGTCCACGTCCACGTCCACGCCCACGTCCACGTCCACGTCCACGTACATGTCCACGTCCACGTCCACGTCCACGTCCACGTCCACGTCCACGTCCACGTCCACGTCCACGTCCACGTCCATGTCCACGTCCACGTCCATGTCCACGTCCACGTCCACGTCCACGTCCACGTCCACGTCCACGTCCACGTCTACGTCTACGTCCACGTCCACGTCCACGTCCACGTCCACGTCCCTGTCCACGTCCCTGTCCACGTCCACGTCCACGTCCCACGTCCACGTCCAGTCCACGTCCACGTCCACGTCCACGTCCACGTCCACGTCCACGTCCACGTCCATGTCCACGTCCACGTCCACGTCCACGTCCACGTCCACGACCATGTCCACGTCCACGTCCACGTCCAGGTCCACGACCCACGTCCAACGGCCACGTCCACGACCACGTCCAAGTTCCACGTCCACGACCACGTCCACGTCCACGTCCACGACCTCGTCCACGTCCACGTCCACGTCCACGTCCACGACCACGTCCACGTCCACGTCCACGTCCACGTCCACGTCCACGTCCACGTCCATGTCCACGTCCACGTCCACGTCCACGTCCACGTCCACGTCCACGTCCACGTCCACGTCCACGTCCACGTCCACGTCCACGTCCACGTCCACGTCCACGTCCACGTCCACGACCACGTCCACGTCCACGTCCACGTCCACGTCCACGTCCACGTCCACGTCCACGTCCACGTCAACGTCCACGTCCACGTCCACGTCCACGTCCACGTCCACGTCCACGTCAACGTCCACGTCCATGTGCATGTCCACGTCCACGTCCACGTCCACGTCCACGACCACGTCCACGTTCACGTCCACGACCATGTCCACGTCCACGTCCACGTCCACGACCATGTCCACGTCCACGTCCACGTCCACGTCCAGACCATGTCCACGTCCACGGTCCACGACCACGTCCACGACCATGTCCACGTCCACGTCAACGTCCACGTCCACGTCTACATCCATGTCCACGTCCACGTCCTCGTCCACGTCCACGTCCATGTCCACGTCCCACGTCCACGTCCACGTCCACCACGTCAACGTCCACGTCTACGTCCGTGTCCACGTCCTCGTCCACGTCCAAGTGTCCACGTCCACGTCCACGTCCACCACGTCAACGTCCACGTCTACGTCCGTGTCCACGTCCACGTCCAAGTCCTCGTCCACGTCCACGTCCACGTCCACGGTCCATGTCCACGTCCACGTCCACGTTCAAGTCGACGTCCACGTCCACGTCCACGTCCATGTCCATGTCCACGTCCACGTCCACGTCCATGTCCACGACCACGTCCACGACCACGTCCACGGACCACGTCCACGTCCACGTCCACGACCACGTCCACGTCCAGGTCCACGTCCACGTCCACGTCCACGACCATGTCCACGTCCACGTCCACGTCCACGTCCACGACCATGTCCACGTCCACGTCCACGACCACGTCCACGACCATGTCCACGTCCACGTCAACGTCCACGTCCACGTCTACATCCATGTCCACGTCCACGTCCTCGTCCACGTCCACGTCCATGTCCACGTCCACGTCCACGTCCACGTCCACCACGTCAACGTCCACGTCTACGTCCGTGTCCACGTCCTCGTCCACGTCCAAGTGTCCACGTCCACGTCCACGTCCACCACGTCAACGTCCACGTCTACGTCCGTGTCCACGTCCACGTCCAAGTCCTCGTCCACGTCCACGTCCACGTCCACGTCCATGTCCACGTCGACGTCCACGTTCAAGTCGACGTCCACGTCCACGTCCACGTCCACGTCCATGTCCACGTCCACGTCCACGTCCATGTCCACGACCACGTCCACGACCACGTCCACGACCACGTCCACGTCCACGACCACGTCCACGTCCAGGTCCACGTCCACGTCCACGTCCACGACCATGTCCACGTCCACGTCCACGTCCACGTCCACGTCCATGTCCACGTCCACGTCCACGACCACGTCCACGACCATGTCCACGTCCACGTCAACGTCCACGTCCACGTCTACATCCATGTCCACGTCCACGTCCTCGTCCACGTCCACGTCCATGTCCACGTCCACGTCCACGTCCACGTCCACCACGTCAACGTCCACGTCCACGTCCGTGTCCACGTCCTCGTCCACGTCCAAGTGTCCACGTCCACGTCCACGTCCACCGTGAACGTCCACGTCCACGTCCGTGTCCACGTCCACGTCCAAGTCCTCGTCCACGTCCACGTCCACGTCCACGTCCATGTCCACGTCCACGTCCACGTCAAGTCCACGTCCACGTCCACGTCCACGTCCACGTCCATGTCCACGTCCACGTCCACGTCCACGTCCACGACCACGTCCACGTCCACGTCCACGACCACGTCCACGTCCAGGTCCACGACCACGTCCACGTCCACGTCCACGTCCACGTCCATGTTCGCGTCCACGTCCACGTCCACGTCCACGTCCATGTCCACGTCCACGTCCATGTCCACGTCCACGTCCACGTCCACGTCCACGTCCACGTCCACGACCACGTCCACGTCCACGTCCACGACCACGTCCACGTCCACGTCCACGACCACGTCTACGTTCACGTCCACGACCACGTCCACGTCCACGTCCACGTCCACGTCCATGTCCACGTCCACGTCCACGTCCATGTCCACGTCCACGTCCACGTCCATGTCCACGTCCACGTCCACGTCCAAGTCACGTCCACGTCCACGTCCATGTCCACGTCCACGTCCATGTTTACGTCCACGTCCACGTCCACGTCCATGTCCATGTCCATGTCCACGTCCACGTCCACGTCCACGTCCACGTCCACGTCCATGTCCACGTCCACGTCCACGTCCATGTCCACGTACATGTCCACGTCCACGTCCACGTCCACGTCCACGTCCACGTCCACGTCCACGTCCACGTCCACGACCATGTCCACGTCCACGTCCACGTCCATGTCCACGTCCATGTCCACGTCCACGTCCACGTCCATGTCCACGTCCACGTCCACGTCCACGTCCACGTCCACGTCCCTGTCACGTCCACGTCCACGTCCATGTCCACGTCCATGTCCACGTCCACGTCCACGTCCCTGTCCACGTCCCTGTCCACGTCCACGTCCACGTCCATGTCCACGTCCACGTCCACGTCCACGTCCACGTCCCTGTCCACGTCCACGTCCACGTCCACGTCCATGTCCACGTCCACGTCCACGTCCACGTCCACGTCCATGTCCACGTCCACGTCCACGTCCATGTCCACGTCCACGTCCACGACCACGTCCACGACCACGTCCACGACCACGTCCACGACCACGTCCACGTCCACGTCCACGACCACGACCACGTCCACGTCCACGTCCACGTCCACGTCCACGTCCACCTCCACGTCCACGTCCACGTCCACGTCCACGTCCACGTCCACGTCCACGTCCACGTCCACGTCCACGTCCACGTCCACGTCCACGTCCACGTCCACGTCCACGTCCATGTCCACGTCCACGTCCACGTCCACGTCCATGTCCACGTCCACGTCCACGTCCACGTCCACGTCCACGACCACGTCCAAGTCCACGTCCACGACCACGTCCACGTCCACGACCACGTCCACGTCCACGTCCACGTCCACGTCCACGTCCACGTCCACGACCACGTCCAGGTCCACGTCCACGTCCACGTCCACGTCCACGTCCACGTCCACGTCCATGTCCATGTCCACGTCCACGTCCACGACCATGTCCACGTCCACGTCCACGTCCACGTCCACGTCCATGTCCATGTCCACGTCCACGTCCACGTCCACGTCAACGTCCATGTCCACGTCCACGTCCACGTCCACGTCCACGTCCATGTCCACGTCCACGTCCACGTCCACGTCCACGTCCACGTCCACGTCCACGTCCATGTGCATGTCCACGTCCACGTCCACGTCCACGTCCACGACCACGTCCACGTCCACGTCCACCCATGTCCACGTCCACGTCCACGTCCACGTCCACGTCCACGACCATGTCCACGTCCACGTCCACGTCCACGTCCACGTCCATGTCCACGTCAACGTCCCACGACCACGTCCACGACCATGTCCACGTCCACGTCCACGACCACGTCCGTCACCATGTCCACGTCCACGTCAACGTCCACGTCCACGTCTACATCCACGTCCACGTCCACGTCCACCACGTCAACGTCCACGTCTACGTCCGTGTCCACGTCCACGTCCACGTCCGTGTCCACGTCCAAGTCCACGTCCACGTCCAAGTCCACGTCCACGTCCACGTCCACGTCCACGTCCAAGTCGACGTCCACGTCCATCCACGTCCACGTCCATGTCCACGTCCACGTCCACGTCCATGTCCACGACCACGTCCACGACCACGTCCACGACCACGTCCACGTCCACGT
>CANXME010000633.1:0-85946 GCA_948144175.1 Closterium sp. NIES-65 | reverse complement strand
CTTGTGTTGGAGCACAGACTGGAGCACAGAACGAAGCCATTGCTCTGCGCTACTTTCCTTGCCCGAGAGCTGCAACAACGTGGTCAGCTTCGTCTGCGTTACGTCGGCCTCTGAGGGCAACACTGCTGATGTGTTCACAAGGCGCTTCAGCCTTGTGACCATCAGCGCTTTTGCACTCTTCAGGCCTTGTGCCTACTGGACCTCACTTGCTTACTTCTTGAGTCTGTTTGTATTGTGATCTATATATATATATACCTGCATGTTTACTCTTGCTAGGTTGTGATCTTTGTACCTCTTGTTCTATTATAAACCTGTATGTGAACTGGTCTTGTGACCACTTGCTTGTGGCGCGAATTTGTTGTGGTATCCTTGAGATCCACCCCAAGCTTGTTTTGTCTTGCTTTGCCTTGACTGGTCTTGTGACCCCTAGTTCTCCCAAACTCTTTCGCCTATGGGGGTGTGTCAAACATTATATATGTTGTGCTTGTTTAGGCTACAAAGGGTTAGCCTATAGGGGGTACACAATTCTAGTGTTAGGTACTTGTACTGATTTCACTGTTAGTTCAATCATTCTTGTTCGTTCATTACAACAGCTGCCTGCACGTCTTGCTGTGCGTCGCCACCTACCTCCCTTTGAGCGTGCGCACTTTAGCCACTGTCAGTTGCACGCTACTCCTCCCCCTGCCACTGCTGCACTGAGCCGCCTCATGCTACCGTACCTCTTCCCTGACCTTGTTGCCTTCCCCACAGTAAGTGACCTCATTACGCACCTCCGCACTAGTGACACTCGCTACCGCGCTGCGCTTCCTGCTGAGTTCTGCGCCAAGAACCCCCCCCCAATGTACATCACCCCTCTACTACATAGTCACCCGGCTCCCTGACTCTCTGCACGTAGTCAGAGGACCACTTCCTCTCAGTTTGCCCCACCACTCTCACCTGTTGACCTCCTCGAGAAGGCCATCCTAGCAGCGGAGAAGAGCATAGTCGTTGTAGGAGGCCTCTCGTGGTGACCCTCGCACCCCCGTCTTGAGGGTGTTCCCCCTCCCCCCCTCCTGCCTTCATGTTGCCTCTACTGCTGCGGCCGACCTCGTTGGTTTCGAGGTCGGTCCGCGCTGCGTCTGCCCCGAGCGGGAGACGCCGCACCGGCAAGGGCTAAGGGGGGCAAGGGCGCTGGAGGAGCTGGCGGGGGTGGCGGAGGTGGCGGTGGAGGCAGTGGAGGGGGTGGGGGTGGTGGTGGGAGTGGTGGCGGGGGTGGAGGTGTCGGTGGCGGCAGTGGAATGCGGAGGCTGGCGGCGGCGGTGGCGGGGGAGCGGAGGTGGCGGAGGTGGCGGAGGTGGAGGAGGCGGCGGCGGAGGAGGTGGAGCTTGGTCAGGGTGGCGCTGCGCAGAGGGTCGGCTCCGGTGGTGGTCAGCGCCAGCAGCAGCAGCAACGCACGCGTGACATCCCCCCCCCTCAGCAGCTCCGTGAGTGGTACGCTGCACGCCAGAGGGGTGGGGGTACTGGTCCATGCACCTACGTCCTACGCACTGGCGACCGCGCGCGGTGAGCAGTGCGGGGGTGCGCACTCCACCCAGCGCTGCTTTGGCCGCCTGACGGAAGCTTGGCGTCACCAGTTCCCTGAGGCCACTGAGATCCCTCGCTGGGGCGAGCTGTCTAGGGCGGGAGTGGATGTCTTTGACCTTGACTTTGATGCTATTCTTGCTGCCATGCATGCTGTGTCTATTAGTGATGAGGGTGACTGTTACCGGTGTTTTCCGCCCGACCCGGGCATTGAGACTGCTGCTCTAGGTGCTGGTGAGGCTACTGCTCTAGGTGCTAGCGAGGCTGCTGCTCTAGGTGCTGGTGAGTCTGCGCTCTCAGGTACTGCGTCGGCTTCGGCCTCCCACACCTTCACACTTGACTCGGGGGCTTCTCGCTCCTTCTTTCGAGACCGCACCACACTCACGCTGCTTGGTCGGCCAGTTGCAGTCTCTCTGGCAGACCCCTCTGGGGGTCCTGTCCTTGCTCACTTCTCCACTGTCCTCCCGTGTCCGGCGGCCCCCTCTGGCACCCTGTCTGGTCTCTACCTCCCCTCGTTCTCTACGAACTTGGTGAGTGGTGCTGACCTACAGGATGCGAGGGTTCACCAGTTCACTCCTGCGAGTCAGCGGGTGACCCACTGCACGGACGCTTGGACAGGCCGACACCTGGCTACGTTTACACGTCGACCGGGGTCGAGCTTGTACAAACTGACCACTGAGTCTCCTCCAGTCACTGCGTCTGGTCAGGTAGCTGCGTTGGGTCAGGTGTTTGCTGCAGCGTCCAGGCCTGGTCCTGGGTCTGCCCCCTGCTCGTGTCGCCTCCTGTCTCACGAGACTCTCCTGTGGCACCACCGCCTTGGTCACCCCTCCCTGCTTCGTCTCCGAAGCATGGCCTCCCGCGTCCTTGTCTCTGGTCTTCCCCGGTCCCTACCTCCCCTTCCTCCGGGGCCTGGCCCCACCTGCGTCTCCTGTGTCGAGGGTCGGCAGCGGGCTGCCCCTCACTCCTCCCAGTTTCCTCCGACAGAGGCCCCACTGCAGACGCTTCACATGGACGTCTGGGGACCGGCCCGTGTCCGTGGACAGGGTCACGAGCGCTACTTCCTGCTGGTGGTTGACGACTACTCGCGTTACACCACAGTCTTCCCCTTGCGCAGCAAGGGTGATGTCACTGAGGTGTTGATCGACTGGATCCGCGCAACTCGTCTCCAACTCAGGCGGAGCTTCGGCTCGGACTTTCCTGTTCTGCGTCTGCACTCTGACAGAGGCGGAGAGTTCTCCTCTAGCCTTCTGCGAGCCTACTTTCGTGCACGAGGCATCCGCCAGACCTTCACTCTTCCGGACTCTCCACAGCAAAATGGGATTGCTGAGCGCCGCATTGGCATGGTCATGGACGTCGCCCGTACGTCCATGATGCATGCGGCTGCCCCCTATTTTCTGTGGCCATTTGCGGTTCGGTACGCGGCGCATCAGATCAACCTTCAGCCCAGGGTCTCCATGCCGGAGACCTCCCTAGCTTTGCTGTGGACGGGGAAGGTTGGCGATGCGTCTGCGTTCCGTGTCTGGGGATCTCGGGCGTTTGTCCGCGACTTGTCTGCGGACAAGCTGTCCCCTCGTGCTGCTCCTTGCGTCTTCTTGGGTTTCCCCCCCTGACGCGCCAGGGTGGCAGTTCTACCACCCCACCTCTCGCCGTGTTCTGTCCTCCCAGGACGTCACGTTCGACAAGTCGGTCCCCTACTACCGTCTCTTCCCCTACCGCACTCCGTCCCTCCCCCCGCCACCGTTCTTCCTTGTGCCAGGTCCCCCCCCGGTAGACCCCCTCCCACCTCAGGGTCCTGCCCCTTCAGGTGTGTCCCAGGTAAACACTGTTGAGCCTGTCGAGGTCGCTGGTGACTCTGGTGCTGCTGAGGGTGTTGAGCCTGGGGGTGCTGACTCTGGGGGTGCTGAGCGCGTGGGTGCTACGCCTGGGGGTGCTGAGCCTGAGGGTACTGCGAGTGGGGGTGCTGAGCCTGGGGGTGCTGAGATTGGGGGTGCTGAGCCTAGGGGTGCTGAGCCTGGGGGTGCTGAGCTTGGGGGTGCTGAGCCTGGGGGTGCTACACCTGGAGGTATTGAGCCTGGGGGTGCGGAGCCTGAGGGAGCTGGGCCTGCTCGTGTGGCGTCTCGCGGTGCTATGCCTGGTGGTTCTCCGGGTGCTTCGTCTCGGCGGGAGCCACTCTCTCCACAGGAGCTGCGTGAGTGGTTTGCCCGGCGCTCGAGGCGAGCTGCTGGAGCTGGATGTGCTGCGGGTACTGGAGGTTCTGCTGCGGGTCCTGGAGGTGCTCGTACTGGGAGTACTGGAGCTGCTGGGCCTGCGGGTACTTCTGGAGCTGGAGCTGCTGCGGGTGTTGGCGCGGAGGCTACTGCTTTCGGTCCCGGAGGCGTTCCTGCTGAGGGTGCTACTGGTGCTACTGGAGGTACTGGAGCTGGAGGTGCTGCTGGTGCTGGTGCTGCCGCTGGGGGTACTGGTGCTGTCTCTGCTGTGTCTGGAGCCACCGCGCGGCCTCTGTCGTACTTCGTTCCGCTCCTTCAGCAGGTTCTTGGTCTCCCGCCTTCTACTGGTCCTTCTCCTCCTTTAGAGTGTCCACAGCCTGTCAAGTCACAGTTACAGTTACAGCCGGCCTCCCCACTGCCTGCTCCGTCTCCCTACACTGGTCTTACTAGAGGTCTTGCTGAGCGTCGTGAGCCTGCGTCTCGCCCTGCGTCGCCTGTCCGTGCTGCTCGCACTAGTGGTCGCGGTTCGCGTCAGCGTCCTCCTCCTGTCCCTGGCACGCACCGGATGTCTCTGCGTCCGTCCACTGCTCCTTTGCGTGCCCTTTTGCCTTCTCCTCCTGAGTCTTCTCTTCCTACTCTTGCCGACCCGGAGTCGGACTCTCTTCGTGCTGCCAGTCCTACTGTCACGCGTCTCCTTGTTACTGTCGTCACTGACCCTTCCTTTGAGTCCACTGCTGCGTCTGCCCTAGTTGCTCAGCTCGTCGACTTTGCTGCTCGTTGTCGTCTTGACTACGCCGCCAGTCTTGTTGCTGAGTCTGAGTTTGTCTGTCCTCCGTTCGTCGGGGGTGAGTGTGCCCTTGGCACGGACGTCCTTGAGGAGAGGCAGGAGGAGTTCCAGTGCTTGGCTGCCGCTTCACCTCATCTCGTGTCCGTACTGCTTACCCTTGAGGGAGACCCGGATGCACTTGACATCCCGACTCCGCGCTCTTACGCGGAGGCGATAGAGGGTCCCTACTCCTCTCAGAAGAAGAGCGGGTAGCCCGCCACGAGACAGAGCCGGAACCAAGGCTGAAGGTGTAACCCTGTGACGACCGCTGCGTAGCCTGGTCGTCAGCCCAAGAAGCGTCTGCGTGCCAGTGAGGACCACTGGACTCTGCCCTCCAAGCACTAGCCCCATGCCCGACGTACTGCACAAGTAGCGCAACACCCTCTTCGCTGAAGCCATGTGCTCCGGTCTGTGTCTCCCAGGAGCAACATAGCGTGCTAGAATGCTAAGAGGGTATGCAAGGTCAGGTCGTGTGCAGGTCATCAGGTACATGAGGCAGCCAACAAGCTCTGGGTACGGGCCACTCGACTCTACGGACTCATCCGAAGGCAGAGCTGAGAGCGAGTGGCGAGTAGGCAGAGGAGTGGCCTGAGGCGAGGAGTACGTGAAGCCGAAGCGCTGAAGGACGTGCTGCACCATGTGTGACTGAATCAGGGTAATGGTGCGGCGTGCTCTGTCCCGAGTGATTTGCAAGCCAAGGTAGCTGCGCAGTTCACCCAGGTCAGTGCACGTGTGTCTCTTCTGCAGCTCGGACTTCACGTGGGCGAGTCCAACAGTGTCAGCTATGGCAAAGACCAAGTCGTCGACGTACACGAGGATGTAGAACGGCGGCAAAGAAGTGTCGGTGCGCAGAAACAGCGACGGGTCGGCAGTAGAGGGAGCAAACCCAAGAGCCGCAAGTGTAGTCCTCAGTGTGTCGTGCCACTCACGCAGTACCTGGCGGAGACCGTAGACTGGCCACCGGCGGCTCCACTAGTTGCAAGGAGGAAAAGTCCTAGTGAAGCCAGGTCGGCGGCGCAGCAAGATCTCCTCGTGCAGGCTGCCCTGCAAGAAAGCAGTGTTGAAGTCAAGAGAGTGTAGCTCGTAGTCACGGTGAGCAGCTATGTGCAGCAGTACCCGAAGAGTGGTCATCTTCGGGGTGGGAGAGAAGGTCTGAAAGTAGTCAACTCCCTGCCGCTGACTGAACCCACGAGCCACGTAACGCGCCTTAAAGACAAGCGGAGAACCCGGCGGCCGCTTCACCCTGAAAATCCACATGCCACTGACGATGTTCGCCCCAGGCGGGGGAACCTCGTCAATGTAGGTGCCTGTGGACTTCCAAGAAGCCATCTCTGCGTCCATAGCTGCCTGCCACTAAGAGGAGTAGGGACCCTCTATCGCCTCCGTGAAGAGCGCGGAGTTGGGATGTCAAGTGCATCCGGGTCTCCCTCAGGGGTAAGCAGTACGGACACGAGATGAGGTGAAGCAGCAGCCAAACACTGGAACTCCTCCTGCCTGTCCTCAAGGACGTTCGTGCCAAGGGCACACTCACCCCCGACGGACAGAGGACAGACAGACTCAGACTCAGCGACAAGACTAGCAGCGTAGTATAGACGACAGCGAGCAACAAAGTCGACGAGCTCAGTAACTAGGGCAGACGCAGCAGTGGACTCAAAGGAAGGGTCAGTGACGACAGTATCAAGGAGACGCGTGACAGTAGGACTGGCAGCACAAAGAGAGTCCGACTCCGGGCCGGCAAGAACAGGAAGAGAGGACTCAGGAGGAGAAGGCAAAGGGGCACGCAGAGGAGCAGTGGACGGACGCAGAGACATCCGGTGCGTGCCAGGGACAGGAGGAGGACGCTGACGCGAACCACGATTACTAGTGCGAGCAGGAGGGACAGGCGACGCAGGGCGAGACGCAGGCTCACGACGCTCAGCAAGACCTCCAGTAGGACCAGTGTAGGGAGAAGGAGCAGGCAGTGGGGAGGCCGGCTGTAACTGTGACGGGACAGGCTGTGGACAGGCTGTGAAGGGAGGAGAAGGACCAGTAGAAGGCGGGAGACCAAGAACCTGCTGAAGGAGCGGAACAAAGTACGGCCGAGGCCGCGCGGCGACTCCAGACACAGCAGGGACAGCACCAGTACCCCCAGCGACAGCACCCGCGCCAGCAGCACCTCCAGCTCCAGTACCTCCAGCAGCACCAGTACCACAAGTAGCACCCCTAGCAGGGACCGCCTCCAGGACCGACAGCAGTAGCCTCAGCGCCAACACCCTCAGCAGCTCCAGCTCCAGTCGTACCCGCAGGCCCATCAGCTCCAGTACTCCTAGTACGAGCACCTCCGGGACCCGCGGCAGCAGCACCCTTAGCATCCGAAGAACCTCCAGCTCCAACAGCACGCCTCCAGCGCCGGGCAAACCACTCGCGCAGCTCCTTTGGAGAGAGTGGCTCCCTCCGTGACGAAGCACCCGGAGAACCTCCAGGCTCAGCACCGCTAGACGCCACACGAGCAGGCCCTGCTCCCTAAGGCTCTGCACCCCCAAGATCAGCACCCCCAGGCGTAGCACCCCCAGGCTCAGCACCCCCAGGCTCAGCACCCCCAGGCTCAGCACCCCCAGTAGTAGCACCCTCAGGCTCAGTACCCCCAGGCGTAGCACCCTCACGCTCAGCACCCCCAGAGTCAGCACCCCCAGGCTCAACACCCTCAGCAGCGCCAGAGTCACCAGTAACCTCGACCGGCTCGACTGCGTCTACCTGGGACACACCTGAAGGGGCAGGACCCTGAGGGGGGAGGGGGCCTACCGGGGGGGGACCTGGCACAAGGAAGAGGGGTGGTGGGGGGAGGGACGGAGTGCGGTAGGGGAAGAGGCGGTAGTAGGGGACTGACTCGTCAAACGTGACGTCCTGGGAGGAAAAAACACGGCGAGAGGTGGGGTGGTAGAACTGCCACCCTAGCGCGTCAGGGGGGAAGCCAAGGAAGACGCAAGGAGCAGCACGAGGGGACAGCTTGTCCGCAGACAAGTCGCGGACAAACGCCCGAGATCCCCAGACACGGAACGTAGACGCATCGCCAACCTTCCCCGTCCACAGCAAAGCTGGGGAGGTCTCCGGCATGGAGACCCTGGGGTGAAGGTTGATCTGATGCGCCGCGTACCGAACCGCAAATGGCCACAGAAAATGGGGGGCAGCCGCATGCATCATGGACGTACGGGCGACGTCCATGACCATGCCAATGCGGCGCTCAGCAATCCCATTTTGCTGTGGAGAGTCCGGAAGAGTGAAGGTCTGGCGGAAGCCTCGTGCACGACAGTAGGCTCGCAGAAAGCCCGAGGAGAGCTCTCCGCCTCTGTCAGAGTGCAGACGCAGAACAGGAAAGTCCGAGCCGAAGCTCTGCCTGAGCAGGAGACGAGCTCTGCGGATCCAGTCGATCAACACCTCAGTGACATCACCCTTGCTGCGCAAGGGGAAGACTGTGGTGTAACGCGAGTAGTTGTCAACCACCAGCAGGAAGTAGCGCTCGTGACCCTGTCCACGAACGCGGGCCGGGCCCCACACGTCCATGTGAAGTGTCTGCAGCGGGGCCTCTGTCGGAGGAAACTGGGAGGAGTGAGGGGCAGCCTGCTGCCGCCTGTCGACACAGGGGACGCAGGTAGGGCCAGGCCCTGGAGGAAGGGGAGGGAGGGACCGGGGAAGACCAGAGACAAGGACACGGGAGGCCATGCCTCGGAGACGAAGCAGGGAGGGGTGACCAAGGCGGTGGTGCCAGAGGAGAGTCTCGTGAGACAGGAGGCGACACGAGCAGGGGGCAGACTCAGGGCCAGACCTGGACGCTGCAGCAAACACCTGACCTGACGCAGCTACCTAAAGAGACGCAGTGACTGGAGGAGACTCAGTGGTCAGTGTGTACAGGCTCGACCCCGGCCGACGTGTAAACGTGGCCACGTGTCGGCCTGTCCGAGCGTCCGTGCAGTGGGTCACCCGCTGACTCGCAGGAGTGAACTGGTGAACCCCCGCCTCCTGTAGGTCAGCACCACTCACAAAGTTCGTAGAGAATGAGGGGAGGTAAAGACCAGACAGGGTGCCAGAGGGGGCCGCTGGACACGGGAGGACAGTGGAGAAGTGAGCAAGGACAGGACCCCTAGAGGAGTCTGCCAGAGAGACTGCAACTGGCCGGCCAAGCGGCGTGAGTGTGGTGCGGTCTCGAAAGAAGGAGCGAGAAGCCCCCGAGTCAAGGATGAAGGTGTGGGAGGCCGAAGCCGACGCAGTACCTGAGAGAGCAGACACAACAGCACCTGAGGGAGCAGACGCACAAGCACCTAGAGCAGCAGCCTCGCTAGCACCTAGAGCAGCAGCCTCACCAGTACCTAGAGCAGCAGTCTCAATGCCCGGGTCGGGCGGAAAACACCGGTAACAGTCACCCTCCTCACTAATAGTCACAGCATACATGGCAGCAAGAATAGCATCAAAGTTAAGGTCAAAGACAGCTACTCCCGCCCTAGAAAGCTCGCCCCAGCGAGGGATCTCAATGGCCTCCGGGAAGTGGTGACGCCAAGCGTCCGTCAGGCGGCCAAAGCAGCGCTGGGTGGGGTGCGCACCCCTGCACTGCTCACCCGCGCGGTCGCTGGTGCGTAGGACGTAGGTGCACGGACCTGTACCCCCACCCCGCTGGCGCACAGCGTACCACTCACGGAGCTGCTGAGGGGGGGGTATGTCACGAGTGCGCTGCTGCTGCTGCTGGCGTTGACCACCACCGGAGCCGACCCTTTGCGCAGCGCCACCCCGACCAGCTCCACCTCCTCCGCCGCCGCCTTCTCCACCGCCGCCACCTCCTCCACCTCCGCTCCCACCGCCACCGCCGCCGCCTCCTCCGCCTCCACTGCCGCCACCGACATCTCCACCCCCGCCACCACCCCCACCGCCACCCTCACCCCCTCCGCCGCCTCCACCGCCGCCTCCACCGCCCCCGCTAGCTCCTCCAGCGCCCCTGCCCCCCTTGCCCTTGCCAGGGAGACGTCTCCCGCTAGGGGTAGACGCCGCACCAACTGACTCAAGACCAACGAGGTCGGCCGCAGCAGCAGAGGCAACAGAGGGCAAAAGGGGGGAGGGGGAGCACCCCTCAAAGATGGGGGTGCGAGGGTCACCACGAGAGGCTCCTACAGCAACTTTGCTCTTCTCTGCTGTTAGGAGGGCCTTCTCGAGGAGGTCAACTGTGAGAGAAAGTGGTCCCTGACTACGCGAAGGGAGTCAGGGAGCCGGGTGACTATGTAGTAGAGGGTGATGTACATGGGGGGGGGGGGGGGTTCTTGGCGCAGAACTCAGCAGGAAGCGCAGCGCGGTAGCAAGTGTCACTAGTGCGGAGGTGCGTAATGAGGTCAGCGACTGTGGGAAAGGCAGCAAGGTCAGGGAAGAGGTACGGTAGCATGAGGTGACTTAGTGCAGCGGAGCAGTAGCGTGCAACTACAGCGTCGTACAGGGTCTGAGCACTCTTGTACTGGCTAAAGTGCGCACGCTCAGAGGTAGGCAGGTGGCGACGCACAGCAAGACGTGCAGCAGCATTGCGTGTGGCCCACTGTGAGCGAACAGTGGCGTCGGCATCAGCGGCAGGGGCAGGAGAGGCACCAGAGGTGAGGTCAAAGAGGGAGAGACCGTCTGCCCTATCGCACTGTAGGAAAAGCTGCAGGTCATCTACCGAGACGTCAAAGTCAATGGCCCGAACCTCAGCGTGAAAAGCAAGGACACTAGGGGTAGCCATGACAGCAGTAGACCAGCAGCGCGAACAGTAGGGTAAGGGCAGTGCAGTGACAGAGGCGCTGCTCTTACCGGACAGGTCGGCTCGAGCGGCTCGGCGGCTCGGCAACTCGGCGGCTCAGGCGGCTCGAGCGGCTCAGCGGTACGGCGGCTCGGCAGCAACTGCGGCTCGGCGACTCGGCGGCTCAGGCGGCTCGGGCGGCTCGGCGGTACGGCGGCTCGGTAGCTCGGCGGCTCGGGCGGCTCGGGCGGCTCGGCGGTACGGCGGCTCGGGAGTAGCTGCAGATCAGCGGCTCGGCAGTAGCTGCAGATCAGCGGCTCGGCAACCCGGCGGCTCGAGCGGCTGAGGTGGCGCGGCGGCTCGGGCGGCTCGGGTCGATCGGGCGGCTCGGCAGCAGCTCGGCGGCGCCGGCGGCTCGGAGGTGACGGCGGCTCCGTGTGGGGACGGCGGCGGGGCCGGGTGGAGCGGCGGCGGGACCGGGTGGAGCGGCGTCGGGGCCGGGTGGGGCAGCTCCGGGGCTGCAGGGGTAGGCGACGGGGCCAGCAGAGGCGGCGCCGAGGCTAAGAAGGGCGGCGCCGGGGCCGCAGGGGTAGGCGACGGGGCCGCTATGGCGGCTAGGAGGTGGGGGGGTCGCGAGGGCGGCTTGAAGAGTCCACGAGGGCGGCTAGGAAGGGCCGCGAGGGCGGCGTGAAAGGGCCGCGAGGGCGGCGTGAAAGGGCCGCGAGGGCGGCGCGACGCGACGGAGCCCCGAGGGCGGCGGATCGGGGCCGCGAGGGCGGCGCGACGCGTCCGCTAGGGCGGCGCGACGTGGCGCGGCCACTAGGGCAGCGCGACGGGGCCGCAAGAGGCCGCTAAGGGGCCGTGAGGGGCCGTGAGGGCGGCGCGACGGGTCCGCTAGGGGCCGTGAGAGGGGAGACCCACGGAGCGCGACTCGGACAGGAACTGAGCGCACTTCGGGCAGGAAAAAAACAAGAATCGAATCGGTGGGCCCTAGGAACAATTCCCACGAGGGAACCTGCTCGATACCATGAGAAAACTAGAACAAGAATGAGAATGACTAAGAGAAAGTTGGGTACAAGTACAAACCCTAGAAAGCTGTACCCCATATGTGCTACCCCACTATAGCCTACAGTAGCTATGTGATATAAATCTGACAATCGCAGGCTCTGCTCGACGGGATCCAGTCGACGACACCGACGTGCATTGCTAATGCACATTAGTGGTCGACGAAACCCTTCGATGGGCACTGCTCGGCGTGCTGTGCTCGACGAGCTGGTCTTGGCGAATGCTGTTCGACCAAGCAGCGTCGAGCTGGTCGGTGAAAGTAACGCCTGACCCCTCGTCTTCGTACTCGGTTGAGTCGATCCCTGCAGCGTGCTAGAAAGGCTGGCCCCGGTGGTACAAGAATGATTTCTCATTAAGTTCATATTCACTTGCTCTACGGCGCACGAGTAGCGAAACCGTCGACACGTGTTCTACCTGGCACCTGCGCATGAATAAGAGTAAGATTTATGATATACGTATCAATGATAATTGTAGGGAATGCCCCCTTTTTTTGTGCCTCCTATTCCTTATCAAGTTTGCCCATTGCAGTTTATGTATTAATTTGTTTAGGTATACGCTTTTATTTCAGTGTCAGCTGTTATGTGGCGCGTTCTGCCACGCTTTTCTCTGCACCACTTTCCATCGGGTCGAGACGGAATCCGTTGAGGAAAGTAGAACGAGAATGATTGACTAAGGAATGGAAGTGATACAAATATGCAACCCTAAAAATGTGTACCCCATATGGGCTACCCCACTATGGCCTACACAATATTATAATTTGACACACCCCCATAGGCAATGTGGGGGAGAACAAGGGGTCACAAGACCAGTAAAGCAAAGCAGACAAAGCTCAAGGTGGATCAGAACGTCACCACACAGTCCGAGCACAAGGTCAAGGCCACAAGGCCAGTTCACATGCAGGAGTACACATATATATATAAGGCTAAACAAGCAAGAGCAGGTATATATATATGTAAGAGTACAAGCAAGGTCAAGGGGTGAGCAAGTGAGGCAAGACAGGTACAAGACCCAGCTGAGTGCAGAAGCGCTGATGATCACAAGGCGGAAGTGCCTTGGTGAAAACATCAGCAGTGTTGGCCTCAGAGGCCACGTACGCAAGACGCAACTCACCACGCTGCAGCAACTCACGAGCAAGAAAGTAGCGGAGAGCAATGTGCTTCGTTCTGTGCTCCAGGCGCTGCTCCCGACACAAGGCCAGCATGGCCTTGTTGTCTACGTACAGCACTGGAGGAGAACGAGGCGGCTCTCCGAGGTCAGTCAGCAGGTAGGTGAGCCAGCGAAGCTCCTGTGCAGCCATGGCCCCGGCGTAGATCTCAGCCTCACAACTGGAGCCGAGAACACGAGACGAGCGAGTAGCCCGCCACGAAACAGAGCCGGAACCAAGACTGAAGGTGTAACCCTGTGACGACCGCTGCGTAGCCTGGTCGTCAGCCCAAGAAGCGTCCGCGTGCCCAGTGAGGACCACTGGACTCCGCCCTCCAAGCACTAGCCCCATGCCCGACGTACTGCACAAGTAGCGCAACACCCTCTTCGCTGCAGCCATGTGCTCTGGTCTGTGTCTCCCAGGAGCAACATAGCGTGCAAGAATGCTAAGAGGGTATGCAAGGTCAGGTCGTGTGCAGGTCATCAGGTACATGAGGCAGCCAACAAGCTCTGGGTACGGGCCAGTCGACTCTACGGACTCATCCGAAGGCAGAACTGAGAGCGAGTGGCGAATAGGCAGAGGAGTGGCCTGAGGCGAGGAGTACGTGAAGCCGAAGCGCTGAAGAACCTGCTGCACCATGTGTGACTGAGTCAAGGTAATGGTGCCGCGTGCTCTGTCCCGGGTGATCTGCAAGCCAAGGTAGCTGCGCAGTTCACCCAGGTCTGTGCACGTGTGTCTCTTCTGCAGCTCGGACTTCACGTGGGCGAGTCCAGCAGTGTCAGCTGTGGCAAAGACCAAGTCGTCGACGTACACGAGGATGTAGAACGGCGGCAGAGAGGTGTCGGTGCGCAGAAACAACGACGGGTCAGCAGTAGAGGGAGCAAACCCAAGAGCCGCAAGCGTAGTCCTCAGTGTGTCGTGCCACTCGCGCGGTGCCTGGCGGAGACCGTAGACTGGCCGTCGGAGGCTCCACTGGGTGCCAGGAGGGAAAGTCCCAATGAAGCCAGGTGGACGGCGCAGCCAGATCTCCTCGTGCAGGCTACCCTGCAAGAAAGCAGTGCTGAAGTCAAGGGAGTGAAGCTCGTAGTCCCGCTGAGCGGCTATGTGTAGCAGCACCCGAAGAGTGGTCATCTTCGGGGTGGGAGAGAAGGTCTGAAAGTAGTCAACTCCCTGCCGCTGACTGAAGCCACGAGCCACGTACCGTGCCTTGAAGACAGGTGGAGATCCCGGCGGCCGCTTCACCCTGAAGATCCACATGCCACTGACGATGTTCGCCCCAGGAGGAGGAACCGCGTCAACGTAGGTGCCTGTGGACTTCCAGGAAGCCATCTCTGCATCCATAGCTGCTTGCCACTGAGAGGAGTAGGGACCCTCTACGGCCTCCGCGTAAGAGCGCGGAGTCGGGATGTCTAGTGCATCCGGGTCTCCCTCAGGGGTAAGCAGTACGGACGCGAGATGAGGTGAAGCAGCAGCCAGACACTGGAACTCCTCCTGCCTGTCCTCAAGGACGTTCGTGCCAAGGGCACACTCACCCCCGACGGACGGAGGACAGACAGACGCAGACTCAGCAACAAGACTAGCAGCGTAGTCTAGACGACAGCGAGCAGCAAAGTCAACGAGCTCAGCAACAAGAGCAGACGCAGCAGTGGACTCAAAAAAGGGGTCAGTGACGACAGTAGCAAGGAGACGCGTGGCAGCACGAAGAGAGTCCGACTCCAGGTCGGCAAGCGCAGGAAGAGAGGACTCAGGAGGAGAAGGCAATGGGACACGCAGAGGAGCAGTGGACGGACGCAGAGACATCCGGTGCGTGCCAGGGACAGAAGGAGGACGCTGACGCGAACCGCTACCACTAGCGCGAGCAGCACGAACCGGCGACGCGGGACGAGATGCAGGCTCACGACGCTCAGCAAGACCTCCAGTAGGACCAGTGTAAGGAGAGGGAGCAGGTAGTGGGGAGGCGGGCGGTAACTGCGACTGTGACTGGACACGCGGTGGACACTCTACAGGAGGAGAAGGACCAAGAACCTGCTGAAGGAGCGGAACGAAGTACAGCCGAGGCCGCGGGGCGACTCCAGACACAGCAGGGACAGCACCAGCACCCTCAGTGGCAGCACCAGCGTCAACAGCACCTCCAGCTGTAGGACCTCCAGCAGTACCAGCAGCACCCGCAGTAGGACCACCGCCAGGACTGACAGCAGTAGCCTCAGCGCCAACACCCTCAGCAGCTCGAGCTCCAGTCGTACCCGCAGGCCCAGCAGCTCCAGCACTCCCAGGGCGAGTACCTCCGGGACAGGCGACACCAGTACCCTCAGCGGCCGAAGAAGCTCCAGCTCCAGCAGTACACCTCCAGCGCCGGCCAAACCACTCGCGCAGCTCGTGTGGGGAGAGTGGCTCCCGCCGAGACGAAGCACCCGGAGAACCTCCATGCTCAGCACCGCAAGACGCCACACGAGCAGGTCCAGCGGCCGCTGGCTCCGCACCACCAGGCTCAGTAGCTCCAGACGCAGCACCCCCAGGCTCAGCAGCTCCTGACGTAGCACCCCCAGGCTCAGCACCCCCAGTCGTAGCACCCCCGGGCTCAGCACCCCCAGTCGCAGTACCCCTAGGCTCAGCACCCCCAGTCGTAGCACCCCTAGGCTCAGCACCCCCAGTCGCAGCACCCCCAGACTCAGCACCCCCAGGCTCAGCACCCACGCGCGCAGCACCTCCAGAGTCAGCACCCCCAGGCTCAGGACCCGCAGCAGTACCAGAGTCACCAGCAACCTCGACCGGCTCGAGTGCGTCTACCTGGGACACACCTGAAGGGGCAAGACCCTGAGGGGGGAGGGGGTCTACCGGGGGGGGACCTGGTACAAGGAAGTGCGGTGGCGGGGGGAGGGAAGGAGTGCGGTAGGGGAAGAGGCGGTAGTAGGGGACTGACTCATCAAATGTGACGTCCTGGGAGGAAAGAACACGACGAGAGGTGGGGTGGTAGAACTGCCACCCAGGGGCGTCAGGGGGGAAGCCAAGGAAGACACAGGGAGCAGCACGAGGGGACAGTTTGTCCGCAGACAAGTCGCGGACAAACGCCCGAGATCCCCAGACACGGAACGCAGACGCATCGCCGACCTTCCCCGTCCACACCAAGGCTGGGGAGGTCTCCGGCCTGGAGACCCTGGGGTGAAGGTTGATCTGACGCGCCGCGTACCGAACCGCAAACGGCCACAGAAAATGGGGGGCAGCCGCATGCATCATGGACGTACGAGCGACGTCCATGACCATGCCAATGCGGCACTCAGCAATCCCATTTTGCTGTGGAGAGTCCGGAAGCGTAAAGGTCTGGCGGATGCCTCGCGCACGACAGTAGGCTCGCAGAAGGCCAGAGAAGAACTCTCCGCCTCGGTCAGAGTGCAGACGCAGAATAGGAAAGTCCGAGCCGAAGCTCCTCCTGAGCTAGAGACAAGCTGCGCGGATCCAGTCGATCAACACCTCAATGACATCACCCTTGCTGCGCAAGGGGAAGACTGTGGTGTAACGCGAGTAGTCGTCAACCACCAGCAGGAAGTAGCGCTCGTGACCCTGTCCACGGACGCGGGCTGGGCCCCACACGTCCATAGGAAGCGTCTGCAGCGGGGCCTCTGTCGGGGGAAACTGAGAGGAGTGAGGGGCAGCCCGGAGCCGCCCCTCGACACAGGGGACACAGGAAGGACCAGGCCCCGGAGGAAGGGGAGGGAGGGACCGGGGAAGACCAGAGACAAGGACACGGGAAGCCATGCCTCGGAGACGAGGCAGGGAGGGGTGACCAAGACGGTGGTGCCACAGGAGACTCTCGTGAGACAGGAGGCGACACGAGCAGGGGGCAGACTCAGGACCAGACCTGGACGCTGCAGCAAACACCTGACCCGACGCAGCTACCTGGCCAGAAACACGGACACGAGGGGACCCAGTGGTCAAGGTGTAGAGGCTCGACCCTGGCCGACGCGAAAACGTGGCCAGGTGTCGGCCCGTGCGTGCGTCCGAGCAGTGGGTCACCCGCTGACTCGCAGGAGTAAACTGGTGAACCCCCGCATCCTGCAGGTCAGCACCACTCACCAAGTTCGTCGAGAACGAGGGGAGGTAAAGACCAGACAAGGTGCCAGAGGGGGCAGCCGGACACGGGAGGACAGTAGAGAAGTAAGAGAGGACAGGACCCCCAGAGGGGTCTGCCAGGGAGACTGCAACCAGCCGACCAAGTGGCGTGAGAGTGGTGCGGTCTCGAAAGAAGGAGCGAGAAGCCCCCGAGTCAAGTGTGAAGGTGAGGGAGGCCGAAGCCGACGCGGTACCTGAGGGCGAAGCCTCACCAGTACCTGAGGGCGCAGACGCGCTGGCACCTAGAGCAGCAGCCTCACTAGCACCTAGCGCAGCAGTACCAATGCCCGGGTCAGGCGGGAAACACCGGTAACAGTCACCCTCATCACTAATAGTCACAGCATACATGGCAGCAAGGATAGCATCAAAGTCAAGATCATAGATAGCGACACCTGCCCTAGACAGCTCTCCCCAGCGGGGGATCTCACTAGCCTCCGGGAACTGCTGACGCCAAGCGTCCGTCAGGCGGCCAAAGCAGCGCTGGGTGGAGTGGGCACCCCCACACTGCTCACCCGCGCGGTCGCCGGAGCGAAGGACGTAGGTGCACGGGCCAAAACCCCCACCACGCTGACGCTGCGTGTACCACTCACAGAGCTTCTGAAGAGGGGGGATGTCCCGAGAACACAACTGCTGCTACTGCTGCTGGCGCTGACCACCACCGGAGCCGCTCCGCTGCGAAGCACCACCCCGACCAGCTCCACCTCCTCCACCACCGCCGCCTCCACCTCCGCCACCACCGCCGCCTCCGCTCCCACCGCTACCGCCTCCGCCGCCTCCGCCTCCGCTGCTGCCACCGACACCTCCACCTCCGCCACCACTCCCACCACCACCCCCACTCCCTCCGCCGCCTCCACCGCCACCTCCACCACCCCCGCTAGCTCCACCCGCGCCCTTGCCCCCCTTGCCCTTGCCAGAGCGACGTCTCCCGCTAGGGGCAGACGCCGCACCGACCGACTCAAGACCAACGAGGTCGGCCGCAGCAGCAGAGGGGACAGAGGGCAACAGGGGGGAAGGGGAACACCCCTCAAAGATGGGGGTGCGTGGGTCACAACGAGAGGCTCCTACAGCGACTATGCTCTTCTCTGCTGCTAGGAGGGTCTTCTCTAGGAGGTCAACAGTGAGAGTGGTGGGACAGACTGAGAGAAAGTGGTCCCTGACTACGCGAAGGGAGTCAGGGAGGCGGGGTGACTATATAATAGAGAGTGATGTACATGGGGGGGGGGTTCTTGGCGCAGAACTCAGCAGGAAGCGCAGCGTAGTAGCGAGTGTCACTAGTGGGGAGGTGCGTAATGAGGTCAGCAACTGTGGGAAAGGCAGCAAGGTCAGGAAAGAGGTACGGTAGCATGAGGCGGCTCAGTGCAGCAGTGGCAGGGGAAGAGTAGCGTGCAACTACAGCGTCGTACAAGGTCTGAGCACTCTTGTACTGACTAAAGTGCGCGCGCTCAGTGGTAGGCAGGTGGCGACGCACAGCAAGACGTGCAGCAGCATCGCGTGTGGCCCACTGTGAGCGAACAGTGGCGTCGGCATCGGCAGTAGGGGCAGGGGAAGCACCAGAGGTGAGGTCAAAGAGGGAGAGACCGTCTGCCCTATCGCACTGTAGGAAAGCTGCAGGTCATCTACCCAAACCTCAAAGTCAATGGCTCGACCCTCAGCGTCAAAAGTGAGAACACTGGGGGTAGCCATGACAGCAGTAGACTAGCAGTACCAACCGTAGGACAGGGCCAGTGCAGTGACAGAAGCGCTGCTCTCACCAGACAGGGCGGGTCGGGCAGCTCAGTAGTACAGCAGCACAGCAACACGGCTGCTCGGACGGCACAGCAGCAACTGCGGCTCCTTGGCACCAGCGGCTCGGCTCCTCAGGCGGCTCGGGCGGCTCAAGCGGCTCGGGTGGCTTGGGCGGCTCGGGCGGCTCGGGTGGCTCGGGCTGGTCGGGCGGCTCGGGCGGCTCGAAAGAGTCGGGCGGCTCGGGCAGCTCGGGCGGCTCGGGCAGGTCGGGCGGCTCGGGCGGCTCGGGCGGCTCGGGCAGGTCGGGCGGCTCGGGCGGTTCGGGCGGCTCTGGCGGCGGGGGCGGTGTAGGGCGGCAGGGCCGCTGGTGAAAGGGGGCGGCGGAACCGCAGTGAAGGGGCGGCAGGGCCGCTGGTAAAGGGCGGAGGGGCCGCTGAGAAGGGCGGCGGGGCCCCTGAGAAGGGCGGCGGGGCCGCAGTAGAAGGGCGGCGGGTCCGCTGAGTAGGGTGGCGGGGCCGCTGAGAAGGGCGGCGGGGCCGCAGTAGAAGGGCGGCGGGGCCGATGAGTAGGGCGGCGGGGCCGCAACGAGAGAGGCGGCGGGGCCGCAGTGAAGGGCGGCGGGGCCGCTGAGTAGGGCGGCGGGGCCGCAGCGAGAGAGGCGGCGGGGCCGCAGTGAAGGGCGGCGGGACCGCTGAGTAGGGCGGCGGGGCCGCAGAGACGGGCGGCGGGGCCACTAAGACGGGCGGCGGGGCCGCTGAGACGGGCGGCGGGGCCGCAGCGAAGGGCGGCAAGGCCGTGAAGAAGGGCGGCGAGGCCGTTGAGACGGGCGGCGGGGCCGCAGCGAACGGCGGCGGGGCCGCAGCGAGGGGCGGCGGGGCCGCAGCGAAGGGCGGCGGGGCCGCTGAGAAGGGCGGCGGGGCCGCTGAGAAGGGCGGCTCGAAGAGGTGAGAGCCCGGAGCGCGACTCGAGCTGAGCGCGCTTCGGGCAGGAAAAAAAAAAGATCGATGTGGTGGGCCCTAGGCACAGTTCCCACGAGGGAACCTGCTCGATACCATGAGGAAAGTAGAACGAGAATGATTGACTAAGGAATGGAAGTGATACAAATATGCAACCCTAGAAATGTGTACCCCATATGGGCTACCCCACTATAGCCTACACAATATTATAATTTGACATCCGTCGACGGAGGCGGATTTACTCGGCGAACAGGGGGGCTTGGTGCAGGCGGGGTTGGTGCAGACCGGGGGGAGCACGTGGGGTCAATGCCAGCTCGAGCGAGGACCACCTCGCGTCACTCTGAGCTGGCGTGGCTCATTTCGGGCGGGCGGGTGGGCTGGCTCCCGCCCCTCGCGTGCCCCGCCACGCGACAGAGGGAAAACGAAAATCCCTCCGAGGAAAACCCGCAGGGGTGAAAGGGGGTCCTCGGAGGGATTCGGCCGACGTCTTCCCAATTATAGACACACGGGTGACGACATCACATGCCGCCCCGCCCGCCCTGGCACAAAGGGAATTGAGGCAAAACGAAAAACCCGCGGAATCCCTCCGGGCTGAGAAGAAACGAGGAATGAAATGACTAAGGGAAAGTTGGGTACAAGTACAAACCCTAGAAAGCTGTACCCCATATGTGCTACCCCACTATAGCCTACAGCAGCTAAGTCATATAAACCTGACACACCCCCATAGGCAAAGTGGGGGAGAACAAGGGGTCACAAGACCAGTCAAGCAAAGCAAAGCAAGCTCAGGGTGGATCACAAAGTCACCACACATTCCCAGCACAAGTTCAAGGCCACAAGGCCAGTTCACATGCAGGATTACATATATATATAAGGCTAGACAAGCAAGAGCAGGTGTATATATATGTAACAGTACAAACAAGGTCAAGGGGTGAGCAAGTGAGGCAAGGTAGGCACAAGACCGAGCTGAGTACAGAAGCGCTGATAATCACAAGGCGCAAGTGCCTTGGTGAAGATATCAGCAGTGTTGGCCTCAAAGGCCACGTACGCAAGGCGCAGCTGACCACGCTGCTGTAGCTCACGAGCAAGGAAGTAGCGAAGAGCAATGTTCTTCGTTTTGTGCTCCAGTCTGTGCTCCCGACACAAGGCCAGCTAGCCTTGTTGTCTACGTACAGCACTGGAGGAGAACGAGGCGGCTCTCCGAGGTCAGTCAGCAGCCATGGCCCCTGCGTAGATCTCAGCCTCACAACTGGAGCCGAGAACAGAAGACGAGCGGGTAGCCCGCCACGAAACAGAGCCGGAACCAAGGCTGAAGGTGTAACCCTGTGACGACCGCTGCGTAGCCTGGTCGTCAGCCCAAGAAGCGTCTGCGTGCCCAGTGAGGACCATTGGACTCTGCCCTCCAAGCACAAGCCCCATGCCCGACGTACTGCACAAGTAGCGCAACACCCTCTTCGCTGCAGCCATGTGCTCCGGTCTGTGTCTCCCAGGAGCAACATAGCGTGCGAGAATGCTAAGAGGGTATGCAAGGTCAGGTCGTGTGCAGGTCATCAGGTACATGAGGCAGCCAACAAGCTCTGGGTACGGGCCACTCGACTCTACGGACTCATCCGAAGGCAGAGCTGAGAGCGAGTGGCGAGTAGGCAGAGGAGTGGCCTGAGGCGAGGAGTACGTGAAGCCGAAGCGCTGAAGGACCTGCTGCACCATGTGTGACTGAGTCAGGGTAATGGTGCGGCGTGCTCTGTCCCGGGTGATCTGCAAGCCAAGGTAGCTGCGCAGTTCACCCAGGTCTGTGCACGTGTGTCTCTTCTGCAGCTCGGACTTCACGTGGGCGAGTCCAGCAGTGTCAGCAGTGGCAAAGACCAAGTCGTCGACGTACACGAGGATGTAGAACGGCGGCAAAGAGGTGTCGGTGCGCAGAAACAGCGACGGGTCGGCAGTAGAGGGAGCAAACCCAAGAGCCGCAAGTGTAGTCCTCAGTGTGTCGTGCCACTCACGTGGTGCCTGGCGGAGACCGTAGACTGGCCGCCGAAGGCTCCACTGGGTGCCAAGAGGAAAAGTCCCAGTGAAGCCAAGTGGGCGGCGCAGACAGATCTCCTCGTGCAGGCTGCCCTGCAAGAAAGCAGTGCTGAAGTCAAGAGAGTGCAGCTCGTAGTCACGGTGAGCAGCTATGTGCAGCAGTACACGACGAGTGGTCATCTTCGGGGTGGGAGAGAAGGTCTGAAAGTAGTCAACTCCCTGCCGCTGACTGAAGCCACGAGCCACGTAACGCGCCTTGAAGACAGGCGGAGAACCCGGCCGCCGCTTCACCCTGAAAATCCACATGCCACTGACGATGTTCGCCCCAGGCGAGGGAACCTCGTCCACGTAGGTGCTTCTGGACTTCCAGGAAGCCATCTCTGCGTCCATAGCTGCCTACCACTGAGAGGAGTAGGGACCCTCTATCGCCTCCTCGTAAGAGCGCGGAGTCGGGATGTCAAGTGCATCCGGGTCTCCCTCAGGGGTAAGCAGTACGGACACGAGGTGAGGTGAAGCAGCAGCCAAACACTGGAACTCCTCCTGCCTGTCCTCAAGGACGTCCGTTCCAAGGGCACACTCAACCCCGACGGACGGAGGACAAACAGACGCAGACTCAGCAACAAGACTAGCACCGTAGTCTAGACGACAGCGAGCAGCAAAGTCGACAAGCTCAGCAACTAGGGCAGACGCAGCAGTGGACTCAAAGGAAGGGTCAGTGACAACAGTAGCAAGGAGACGCGTGACAGTAGGACTGGCAGCACGAAGAGAGTCCGACTCCGGGTCGGCAAGAGCAGGAAGAGAGGACTCAGGAGGAGAAGGCAAAGGGGCACGCAGAGGAGCAGTGGACGGACGCAGAGACATCCGGTGCGTGCCAGGGACAGGAGGAGGACGCTGACGCGAACCACGACCACTAGCTCGAGCAGCACGGACAGGCGACGCAGGGCGAGACGCAGGCTCACGACGCTCAGCAAGACCTCCAGTAGGACCAGTATAGGGAGAAGGAGCAGGCAGTGGGGAGGCCGGCTGTAACTGTAACTGCGACGAGACAGGCCGTGGACACTCTAAGGGAGGAGGAGGACCAGTAGAAGGCGGGAGACCAAGAACCTGCTCAAGGAGCGGAACGAAGTACGGCCGAGGCCGCGCGGCGACTCCAGACACAGCAGAGACAGCACCAGTACCCCCAGTGGCAGCACCAGCGCCAGCAGCACCTCCAGCTCCAGTACCCCCAGCAGCTCCAGTAGCTCCAGGACCTCCAGCAGCACCAGTAGCACCCCCAGCAGGACCGCCTCCAGTACCGCCAGCAGTACCCTCAGCGCCAACACCCTCAGCAGCTCCAGCTCTTGTCGGACCACGAGAAGACGCAGTGGCTCCAGCTCTAGTAGCTCCAGTACTCCCACTACGAGCACCCTCGTGACCCGTGGCACCAGCACCCTCAGCAGCCGAAGCACCTCCAGCTCTAGCAGCACACCTCCAGCGCCGGGCAAACCACTCACGCACCTCATGTGGAGAGAGTTGCTCCCGTCGAGACGGAGCACCCGGAGAACCTCCAGGCCCAGCACCGCCAGACGCCACACGAGCAAGCCCAGCTCCCTCAGGCTCCGCACCCCCAGGCTCAGCACCTCCTGGCGTAGCACCCCCAGGCTCAGCACCCCCAGTCATAGCACCCCCAGGCTCAGCACCCCCAGACTCAGCACCCCCAGGCTCAGCACCCCCAGTCGTAGCACCCTCAGACTCAGCACCCCCAGGCTCAGCACCCCCAGGTGTAGCACCTACACGCTCAGCACCCCTAGAGTCAGCACCCCCAGGCGCAGCACCCCCAGCAGCACCAGAGTCACAAGTAACCTCGACAGGCTCGACTGCGTCTACGTGGGACACACCTGAAGGGGCAGGACCCTGAGGGGGAAGGGGGTCTACCGGGGGGGGACCTGGCACAAGGAAGAGCGGTGGCGGGGGGAGGGACGAAGTGCGGTAGGGGAAGAGGCGGTAGTAGGGGACCGACTCGTCAAACGTGACGTCCTCGGAGGATAGAACACGGCGAGAGGTGGGGTGGTAGAACTGCCACCCTGGCGCGTCAGGGGGGAAGCCAAGGAAGACGCAGGGAGCAGCACGAGGGGACAGCTTGTCCGCAGACAAGTCGCGGACAAACGCCCGAGATCCCCAGACACGGAACGCAGACGCATCGCCAACCTTCCCCGTCCACAGCAAAGCTGGGGAGGTCTCCGGCATGGAGACCCTGGGCTGAAGATTGATCTGATGCGCCGCGTACCGAACCGCAAACGGCCACAAAAAATGGGGGGCAGCCGCATGCATCATGGACGTACGGGCGACGTCCATGACCATGCCAATGCGGCGCTCAGCAATCCCATTTTGCTGTGGAGAGTACGGAAGCGTGAAGGTCTGGCGGATGCCTCGTGCACGACAGTAGGCTCGCACAAAGCCAGAGGAGAACTCTCCGCCTCTGTCAGAGTGCAGACGCAGAACAGGAAAGTCCGAGCCGAAGCTCTGCCGGAGCTGAAGACGAGCTGCGCGGATCCAGTCGATCAACACCTCAGTGACATCACCCTTGCTGCGCAAGGGGAAGACTGTGGTGTAACGCGAGTAGTCGTCAACCACCAGCAGGAAGTAGCGCTCGTGACCCTGTCCACGGACGCGGGCTGGGCTCCACACGTCCATGTGAAGCGTCTGCAGCGAGGCCTCTTTCGGAAGAAACTGGGAGTACTGAGGGGCAGCACGCTGCCGCCCCTCGACGCAGGGGACGCAGGCAGGGTCAGGCCCCGGGGGAAGGGGAGGGAGGGACCGGGGAAGACCAGAGACAAGGACACGGGAGGCCATGCCTCGAAGACCAAGCAGGGAGGGGTGACCAAGGCGGTGGTGCCAGAGGAGAGTCTCGTGAGACAGGAGGCGACACGAGAAGGGGGCAGACTCAGGACCAGACCTGGACGCTGCAGCAAACACCTGACTCGACGCAGCTACCTGACCAGACGAAGGGACAGGAGGAGACTCAGTGGTCAGTGTGTACAGGCTCAACCCCGGCCGACGTGTAAACGTGGCCAGGTGTCGGCCTGTCCGAGCGTCCGTGGAGTGGGTCACCCGCTGACTCGCGGGAGTGAACTGGTGAACCCCCGCATCCTGTAGGTCAGCACCACTCACCAAGTTCGTAGAGAACGAGGGGAGGTAAAGACCAGACAGGGTGCCAGAGGGGGCCGCCGAACACGGGAGGACAGTGGAGAAGTGAGCAAGGACAGGACCCCAAGAGGGGTCTGCCAGAGAGACTGCAACTGGCCGACCAAGCGGCGTGAGTGTGGTGCGGTCTCGAAAGAAGGAGCGAGAAGCCCCCGAGTCAAGGGTGAAGGTGTGGGAGGCCGAAGCCGACGCGGTACCTGAGAGAGCAGACTCACCAGCACCTGAGGAAGCAGACGCACTGGCACCTAGAGCAACAGCCTTGCTAGCACGTAGAGCAGCAGCCTCACAAGTACCTAGAGTAGCAGTCTCAATGCCCGGGTCGGGCGGAAAACACCGGTAACAGTCACCCTCATCACTAATAGTCACAGCATACATGGCAGCAAGAATAGCATCAAAGTCAAGGTCAAAGATAGCTACTCCCGCCCTAGACAGCTCGCCCCAGCAAGGGATCTCAGTGGCCTCAGGGAACTGGTGACGCCAAGCGTCCGTCAGGCGGCCAAAGCAGCGCTGGGTGGAGTGCGCACCCCCGCACTACTCACCCACACGGTCGTCGGTGCGTAGGACGTAGGTGCACGGACCAGTACCCCCACCCCGCTGGCGTGCAGCGTACCACTCACGGAGCTGCTAAGGGGGGGGAATGTCACGAGTGCGCTGCTGCTGCTGGCGCTGACCACCACCGGAGCCGACCCTCTGCACACCGCCACCCCGACCAGCTCCGCCTCCTCCGCCGCCGCCTCCTCCTCCGCCGCCACCTCCACCACCTCCGCCCCCACCGCCACCGCCGCCTCCGCCTCCACTGCCGCCACCGACACCTCCACCCCCGCCACCACTCCCACCACCACCCCCACCCCCTCCACTGCCGCCACCGCCACCTCCGCCACCCCCGCCAGCCCCTCCAGCGCCCTTGCCCCCCTTGCCCTTGCCGTTGCGGCGTCTCCCGCTCGAGGCAGACGCAGCGCCGACTGACTCGAAACCAACGAGGTCGGCCGCAGCAGCAGTGGCAACAGAGGGCAAAAGGGGGGAGGGGGAACACCCCTCAAAGACGGGGATGCGAGGGTCACCACGAGAGGCTCCTACAGCGACTATGCTCTTCTCTGCCGCTAGGAGGGCCTTCTCAAGGAGGTCAACGGTGAGAGTGGTGGGGCAAACTGAGAGGAAGTGGTCCTTGACTACGCGGAGAGAGTCAGAAAGCCGGGTGACTATGTAGTAGAGGGTGATGTACATGGGGGGGGGGGGTTCTTGGCGCAGAACTCAGCAGGAAGCGCAGCGCGGTAGCGAGTGTCACTAGTGCGGAGGTGCGTAATGAGGTCAGTGACTTTGGGAAAGGCAGCAAGGTCAGGGAATAGGTACGTTAGTATGAGGCGGCTCAGTGCAGCAGTGGCAGGGGAGGAGTAGCGTGCAACTACAGCGTCGTACAAAGTCTGAGCACTCTTGTACTGGCTAAAGTGCGCACGCTGAGAGGTAGGCAGGTGGCGACGCACAGCAAGACGCACAGCAAGACGTGCAGCAGCATCGCGTGTGGCCCACTGTGAGCGAACAGTGGCGTCAGCATCAGCAGCAGGGGCAGGAGAGGCACCAGAAGTGAGGTTAAAGAGGGAGAGATAGTCTGCCCTATCGCAGTGTAGGAAAAGCTGCAGGTCATCTACCCAGACGTCAAAGTCAATGGCCCGACCCTCAGCGTCAAAAGCGAGGACACTAGGGGTAGCCATGACAGTAGTAGACTAGCAGCGCGAACAGTAGGGTAAGGGCAGTGCAGTGATAGAGGCGCTGCTCTTACCGGACAGGGCAGCTCGGGCGGCTTGGCGGCTCGGCGGCTCGGCAGGAAATGCAGCTCGGCGACTCGGCGGCTCTGGCGGCTCGGGCGACTCGGCGGTACGGCGGCTCGGCAGCAACTGCGGCTCGGCGACTCGGCGGCTCTGGCGGCTCGGGCGGCTCGGCGGTACGGCAGCTCGGCGACCCGGCGGCTCGGGCGGCTCAGGTGGCGCGGCGGCTCGGGCGGCTCGGGTGGCTCGGGCGGCTCGGGTGGCTCGGGCGGTTCAGCAGTAGCTCGGCGGCGCCGGCGGCTCGGTGGTGACGGCGGGGCCGCGTGGGGACGGCGGCGGGGCCGGTAGAGGCGGCGCCGGGGCCGGGAAGGGTAGCGCTGGGGCCGCAGGGTAGGCGACGGGGCCAGCAGAGGCGGCGCCGGGGCCGGGAAGGGCGGCACCGGGGCAGGGAAGGGCGGCGCCGGGGCCGCAGGGGTAGGCGACGGGGCCGGCTAGGAGGGGGGGTCGCGAGGGCGGCTTGAAGAGGCCGCGAGGGCGGCACGAAAGGGCCGCGAGGGCGGCGCGAACGGGTCGCGAGGGCGGCGCGACGCGATGGAGCCGCGAGGGCGGCGGATCGGGGCCGCGAGGTTGGCGCGACGCGGCCGCTAGGGCGGTGCGACGTGACGGGGCCGCGAGGGCGTCGCGACGGGGCCGCAAGCGCGACGCGACGGGGTCGCTAAGGCGGCGCGACAGGGTCGAAAGAGGGGAGCGCGACTCGGGCAGAGTAGAGCGCGCTCCGGGCAGGAAAAAAAGGTGGTGGGCCCTACGAACAGTTCCCACAGAGGAACCTGCTCGATACCATGAGAAAATGAACGAGAATGAATTAACTAAGGGAAAGTTGGGTACAAGTACAAACCCTAGAAAGTCGTACCCCATATGTGCTACCCCACTATAGCCTACAACAGCTATGTCATATAAATCTGACAATACGTATTAATGATAATTGTAGGGCATGCCCCCTTTTTTTGTGCCTCCTATTCCTTATCAAGTTTGCCCATTGCAGTTTATGTATTTATTTGTTTAGGTATACGCATTTATTTCAGTGTCAGCTGTTCTGTGGCGCGTTCTGCCACGCTTTTCTCTGCACCACTTTCTGTCGGGTCGAGACGGAATCCGTCGACGGAGGCGGATTTACTCGACGAACAGGGGGGTTGGTGCAGGCGGGGTTGGTGCAGACCGGGGGGAGCACGTGGGGTCAACGCCAGCTCGAGCGAGGACCACCTCGCGTCACTCCGAGCTGGCGTGGCTCGTTTAGGGTGGGCGGGTGGGCTGGCTCCCGCCCCTCGCGTGCCCCGCCACGCGACAGAGGGAAAACGAAAATCCCTCCGAGGAAATCCCGCAGGGGTGAAAGGGGGTCCTCGGAGGGATTCGGCCGACGTCTTCCCACAAATATACAGTGGTGTCTCAGAGTACGGTAGCTAAAATCAGAACCCTGAAAAATCAGAGAAAACTAATCTTCCAAAAAAAATACACAGACACGTCAGAGTGACCCCCTAAAAACCACTCTGATTTTCGGAGAAACGGTGTTATTTACTCTGATAAAAAACCCCTGGCCGGGACAGAGCGAAGAAGAGAGCGAGGGCGATGGGAGAGAGGGCGACCGGAGAGAGGTCGACGGGAAGGGCGCGGAGAGAGAGAGCACGACGGGAAGGGAGGGGCGAGAGAGAGGGCGACGGGAAGGGAGCGGAGAGAGAGAGAGCGCGATGGGAAGGGAGGCGGGAGAGAGAGGGCGACGGGAAGGGAGGGGAGAGAGAGAGGGCGGCGGGAAGGGAGGCGACGGGAAGGGCGCGGATAGAGAGAGCGCGACGAGATGAGAGGGGCGAGAGAGAGGGCGACGAGAAGGGCGCGGAGAGAGAGAGCGCGATGGGAAGGGAGGGGCGAGAGAGAGGGCGATGGGAAGGGAGGGGAGAGAGAGAGTGCGATGGGAAGGGAGGGGAGAGAGAGAGTGCGATGGGAAGGGAGGCGACGGGAAGGGCGCGGATAGAGAGAGCGCGACGAGATGAGAGGGGCGAGAGAGAGGGCGACGAGAAGGGCGCGGAGAGAGAGAGCGCGACGGGAATGGAGGGGCGAGAGAGAGGGCGACAGGACAGGAGGGGAGAGCTTGTAAGCGATGGGACGAAATGGGAAAAACGGGGTGGGAGACGAGAGAATGTTTCGAGGCAAGCGCGAATGCGAAGAGGTGGGTGATGGGCGGGGGGGGACGGAATAAGGCCGCCGCGAGGGCAATTCCACGCGAATGTGAAGGTGATGAGCTGAGCGACGAAAGAGCGTTTCGGCAGCGAGCGCGTTCAACCGAAAAATCTCGAGGCAAGTATCGCTACGAGACGCGTAAGATCCCTCGTCACTAGGCCACGAATAGAAGGATGTGGATTATATCTGGTAGTTGCCTAGGCAAAAATGCATACGTTTTCAGCTATTCTAAGCTTGGCTAAACTAGAGACTAGAGTGGAAAGAAGTAGTGGAACCCAGGTCCAGCTTGAAGTTGGAGTTGGGCCCAACGATCGCAATGATCGCCGTACAGCCGTCGTGCGGGTGCATCATGTTGAATGCGTCTCCTTGTGTAAGGCCTAGAAATTTCGTTTTTGGCGGGAGCCAATCAAATGGGTTCGATCTGCACACACGAAATGTTTTAAACAGTGCTTTGCAAACCCACCCGGGAAGATCCTTTCAAGCTGGGACGGGGTTCACTATTCTATATTTCTGTTTTAAGCAAACCCCCTCCTACAGCTTCATAAGCAATATTCGCCTGCCCTTGTCTATCTCCATGCATCCATGATCCCTTCTGTGCTGACCGAACGTGTGACCACCAATCTAAACCCCTCGCCCTCGTGGTCGATATACCCTCCGTCTCCTCCCCAGACCCTCACTGTCCCGCCATCTCCCATCCATCTCTCCCTACACATTTCCACCTCCTCCCCACCTCCTCCCCATCACCTCCCATCATGGATCTGTATCGCATAATTGTTCTTTTGAGGCGCCTCGAAAGTCATCCCTATCATCTTCCATCATGGATCTGTATGGCATAATTGATAGATTGCCTTTGTCCATCCCACCTCCCAATCCCCTCCGCATCCCCCTAAACCTCTTCCCTCTCCCCTCCTCTCCTTCTCCCAATATCCTCCTCATTCCCTCCCATCATAGATCAGTGAAAATATGATTGTTGGACTGCGCTCACCCATACCCCCGCCTCCACGATCCCTTCTGACCGGTCCAACACGCGAGCACCGGTTAATACTCGTCACCTTATAAGGCACCAGCACTTTACTCCCGTTCCCAAGCTGCCAATCAGCCATCAGAATCACTCTCCCATTCCCTTACCCATCTCTTCCCCATCGCTCCATCTCCTTATCCCTCCATCTCCTCCCTATCATAAGTCTCTGAAAAAGTAATTGTTCGACTGCCCGCGTGCATCCCCCCGCCTCCACGATCCCTTCTGAGCCGGTCGAACATGCGAGCACCGGTTAATACTCGTCACCTTATAAGGCACCGACACTATACTCCCGTTCCCAAACAGCCCCGCGAAATACGAAAACGTGCTCAAATAGCTATCGAGTTCCACTATAACGTGACTCTTTCCCAGCAGGTAAAACTCTGCCATAGTGGGAAGCCGCCCCGTGTGCTTATCCGTGGAAACCCCTACATGAGCCACTTCTGCTCCGTTATAATAAACAACACCGTATGGAGCCAATCTGGTTACCATCTCGGGCCGTAACGCCTCGTTGTCGGTCGCAAGAAAGATTGACAGCGCCCGCCCCTGGCCTCCGTTCTGGTTACCACCAGTAACACCGGTTCCTCCGGTCCTCTTGCTGCTACCCACTCTGGCTTGCTCCCCTAGTTCTGTCAACAGTCTACCCACACACTTCCATGTGAGGGGGTTCAGATAAAGCTCCCTGTGCTTCTGCCTCTCCTTCTCTACCTGCCTCCTCTCACACTCCTCCTTGCTCTCCCCCTCCTCTCTCCCCGTTCCCTCACTCTCCCCTCCTCTCTTCCCCGCCCCTTCACACTCAGCAAACAGCCTATCCGGTCGCTCCAGGACGGCAGTTCTTGTCCGTATGTGCAGCCCCACGTCGAACTCCATTTCCAGCGGTGAATCAGCAGCCGCCACGTCAACCGGAAACAGAGGCAGCTTCAGCCTATCAGGCTCCGGCTCGTGCCTTCTCAAGATATTTTGAATCGTCTGACTCAGCGCCAGCGTGGGCCCGCCTGCCAGCAACGCATGGAGGGCTGCTGACCTGTACCCCCCACCTGCTACTGGGCGGCAAGAGACCTTTTCCGGGAAATCCGGAGAGGAGGATCCGAGATTTAAAGCCCGGCACGCGCATTGGGATAATCTCCTGTCGTTTAGCCACCAGTGATCCCAAAACGCGTAGCTGAACGCGAAAACGATCTTGTCCGTCCATTGCAGCGCGGCTCGGGCTGTGGGGTGGGTTACCGTCGCGAAAGTAATGTTACTCTCGAATTCGTACAGCATCGCATCTGGATCCGTCGCAGCGTCGTCAGCGTCCCACTCGTACGCCTGCCAACCCGGCTGCCCCTTGCTACGCCGACCCCTTCGCCGATGCAACACTAACCGCCTCCGAGCCTGGCTTTCGGGTTCGGTCACAGGTTCGGATCCATCTGCGTCGATGTCTTCTTCCCGCCTGCTTAACTCGATCCTCCGTTTTCCGCGATTCGCCGCGAATCTCGAAAGTCTTCTCCTGCTGCTCCCCAATTCTTTCCTAGAATCTAACAGCTTCTTGGGATATATGTGGTCGAAGTCGCATTTAAACGCCTCGCATGTGCTGGCGAGAACGCCGTGAAATTTGCCCGCGTGGAGAATGACTATTCTGCGACCGGAGATTAAAGCCCACATGTAAGCTGACACCCAATTCCGCAGCGTGTTTCCGAGGCCGAATCGCGGAGCTACTACGAGCACGCGTTGCCCGTCCTCGAGCCGCTTTAGATCGTCCAGCGTCGTGATTGGCCCGAAGGACTCCCGCGCCGCGAGAACCGCCGGGTCGAACCCCGGCGCGATCTCCGCGCATTCGGCGGCGAGATCGGCGGGATGGATTAGCTGGGGACGGAGAAACGGGGTTTGCCACGCGGAGGAGCTGACGTCAGCTTCGGAGCCTGGCACGTCGCGGTACCGAACGAGAGGATCAGGCTCAGTGTCGGTTGGGGAGTCGCCATCGTTTTGAGGATCGGATCCCAACTTGTCAAATTCTGTCAAGATTCGCCGCACTTGCCGGGATTCCTGGGATTCGTTTGGTCTGGACTCGACGAATCTGGATTCACCTCCCTCGGATTGAGTGACTGCAGCGGGATCGACGGCTTTTGTACAGAATGTGACACTGAGGGGGGTGGCCAAGGTCAGGAACAGGAGAACGGTACACGAGAGAGGGGGTAATCGTGAAGAAGGGTGAAGCGCAAATCGACGATCGTGCGACATGAGCGCGAAAGTGGCTAGCTAGATCAGTTCAAACCAAGACGTAATAATCAATTTCCAAACATGACGGAGCGTGAGCGGTCCGTGCTAACTCCTAGAAGCATGTTTAAGAGCACGCGGCCGTAGCTTGAAATAGCCTAGTCGTATGTGATGCCAAGTGGGAGATCTGTGCCGGCTCCTACCGCTTTATGTAATATGAGGCTGCAGCATAGATCGGCAGCCTAGCACACAAACGAGAAACGACTACTTGTGAAGGGCTATTTCTTTCACGGGTTGCTCTCTCACCAAGCATGCAGCTTAATACGGTAACCTGATGTCGTTGAGATTCGCCTAATGTGTACTCGATGTTTTCGCTGGTCGCTCAACCAGGTTTGGCATTTCGGTTTGGCCAGAACAAAAGGGAATTGCACGGTGACTTGTGAAAGCGGTGAAACCTGAAAACGTTAGCGACCGTGCTTCAACGTAATGCACCGAGAGAGAAGGAACCGAACGAACAAGCATGCGTTGCCTTACTAGTAACCATGTTTTGCGACAAACGGATACCGTTTTCGCCATACAGTACCTCCACCTCAATCCCGATTTCCCTGTTCCCAGGTGGTCATGGCGTTGGGTTTTCGCGCGTCACAACCAGGTCTAGCGATGTTCGCACGGTTACTCGCCTATTTCGCTCCGACTCGCCTCCCTTCGTGAACCTTATCGAGAAGCTCGTTTGTACAGCAGTCGCACTAGCTTTTCGCATTCCTGGCTTGGCTGGTTTGTTTTCACCTGTCTCTCCTTGTATCGAGGATGTTTTTAGAAGCTAACATACCTATTGTAGGCTCCGCGTCGCTAACAGATCAGCGCGATTGGGCGGGAACGGCTGTCGCGCTGGGATACCATGGCGTCGCGTTCAACGTCTTTAAGGGACCCAATGAGAAGGTCGAGCCGCGCGAGCGGTGCGGCGTTAAGGCGGTTCCGATGGACACTCTGCAGGCGACTCGAGAGAGAGTGCGACTCGCGCTGAAAGGAGCACAGGTACGCCGGGGGGCGGGGAAAGGGGAAAAGGGGGGGGAGGGGGGGGGGGAGAAGGTGGGGGGGGGAGAAGGGGGGAGGAAAGGGCGAGGGGGAGGGGGTGGGCAAGGAAGAAGGGTAGTCTGTTTTCCAGTCGCCTCAGGAACCGACTCGAGAGAGAGTGCGCCTCGCATTGAAAGAATCAAAGGTACGCTGCGGAAGGGACGGTGGGGGGGGAGGGGGGGAAGGGGTAAGGGTGGGGAGCACGGGGGAAGGAGCACAGGTACGCGGGAGGGCGCGTGGGGGTTAGAAGATCAGGAGGGGGAGTGGAAGGGGGAGGGGGCCGCGGGCGGGGGGGACAGGGGAAGGGGGGGGGACGGGGTGGCAGCAGCATCAATTTACAAGGTTTGGACCGATTCTATTACTCTGACCCATGGGTCAGTGCTTGTCATGAAGAAGAGCAGCAGAAGATTCTATTACTCTGACCCATCTTTTCCCATATCCCCTTCACCCCCTCCCCCCCCCCTTCCTCCCCCCTCCCCCCCCCCCCCCCCCCCCATCTCTACTCGTCAAACCAAGCCCCACCACACCCCAGCGTTTCCCCCAACTGGTGATGACCCTGGTGTTGTGTGACCCTGGTGGGGTGTGACCCTGGCGGGGTGTGACCCTGGCGGGGTGTGGCCCTGGCGGGGTGTGACCCTGGCGGGGTGTGACCCTGGTGAAAGCAGCACTGGGGGAGGGCGGTCCTGATGCGAGGGATGACTGGCCTTTCCCCCCACTCCCCTTCTCGCCCTCTCATTCCCCTCCTCCATTCTCCCCCCAACCAAGCATCGTTCAGCGGAAGTCCCTTCACTCTCCCACCTCGAGAGTGGACGGCATACCAGCAGGCGTGGACGAGAGTGGGCGGCCCTGTTATTATCATTAACCCGTCTTCCCCCCTGCTCCCCTCTCAAACGGTCCTTGCATTGATAATGGTGGCAGTAGACATGCATGGTGTTGTGTTGGTATACAAAACTTACAAGCATGAATAACTCTCTCTGGTTCTCTCTGTTGCCAAAACAAGCCTTTTTTAGATGAAGTCCCGTCCTTCACGCAGCTCGTGCGCATAACAGCAGCGGTGAAGGAGGGTGGCCCTGATGCGATGGCAGACTAACTGATTCCCCTCTCCCCTTTTCTCTGTCTTCCGCTTCCCTTCTTCCTCCTCCATACTCCCCCAACCAAGCCCCTTTTAGACGAAGTCCCGTCCTTCACGCAGCTCGTGCGCATAACAGCAGCGGTAAAGGAGGAGGAGGGCAGCGCTGATGCCATCACTGTCAGTCTCTGTCCTATCGTTCTCGTACCTTCTCCCCTTCGTTCTGTTCCTTCACCCCTTCTCCCCCAACCAAGCCCCTTTTAGATGAAGTCCCGTCTTTCACGCAGCTACGCATATCAGCAGTGGTGGACTTTTGAGGCGCCTCAAAAGGCGCCTCAAAAGTCCCATCCTTCACGCAGCTCCGCATATCAGCAGTGGTGGACGAGGGCGGGAGGCCCTCATGGCGTTGCTGACTAGCCTATCTCCCATGTTCCTTCTCCTTGTCTCTCCCACTCCCTGGTCTCCCTCCTCCTCCATACTCCCCAAGCAAGCTTTTTTTGGATAAGAGCCCCTTCATTCGCCCAGCTCGTGCGTCATAACAGCAGCGCGGGAGGAAGGTGGCACTGACACCATCACTAACCCATCCCTTCCCCCTGTTCCCCTTCCGCCCCCTCTCCTCTCTCACCCCTGCTTCCCAAACCAAGCCCCTTCTAAATGAGAGTCCTTCATTCGCCCAGCTCGTGCGCGTGACAGCAGCGCGGGAGGAAGGTGGCACTGACGCCATTACCGGTTGACTTATTGTCCTGTGCCTTCCGCTCTCCCCTTCCCCCCCTCTTTCCCCTCCTTTGTGTTCCCCGAACCAAGCCCCTTCTAGACGATAGCCCTTCATTCACGCAGCTCGTGCGCATAACAGCAGCGGTGGAGGAGGGCGGGCCTGAGGTGATAGCAGAGCGCCTGCCGACAGTGGTGGGGGTTGGATATGACCTGGCGGCTGTACAACCGTTAAACAGTGACAGCTTTCTCTCAGCCTGCTTTAACAGCAAGGTGTGTGCGTGGGTTTCGTGTGCATGAGTCCGAGTGGGCCCCAATTAGGTGCCATGACTTTACGTGGCAGCAGGGTGTGTGCGTGGGTTTCGTGTGCATGAGCGGCTGGGTGTGTGCGTGGGTTTCGTGTGCATGAGCGGTTGGGTGTGTGCGTGGGTTTCGTGTGCATGAGCGGCTGGGTGTGGGTGTGGGTTTCGTGTGCATGAGCGGCTGCGTGTGTGCGTTGGTTTCGTGTGCATGAGCGGCTGGGTGTGTGCGTGGGTTTCGTGTGCATGAGCGGCTGGGTGTGTGTGTGGGTTTCGTGTGCATGAGCGGCTGGGTGTGTGCGTGGGTTTCGTGTGCATGAGCGGCTGGGTGTGTGCGTGGGTTTCGTGTGCATGAGCGGCTGGGTGTGGGTGTGGGTTTCGTGTGCATGAGCGGCTGCGTGTGTGCGTGGGTTTCGTGTGCATGAGCGGCTGGGTGTGTGCGTGGGTTTCGTGTGCATGAGCGGCTGGGTGTGTGCGTGGGTTTCGTGTGCATGAGCGGCTGGGTGTGTGCGTGGGTTTCGTGTGGATGAGCGGCTGGGTGTGTGCGTGGGTTTCGTGTGCATGAGCGGCTGGGTGTGTGCGTGGGTTTCGTGTGGATGAGCGGCTGGGTGTGTGCGTGGGTTTCGTGTGCATGAGCGGCTGGGTGTGTGCGTGGGTTTCGTGTGCATGAGCGGCTGGGTGTGTGCGTGGGTTTCGTGTGCATGAGCGGCTGGGTGTGTGCGTGGGTTTCGTGTGCATGAGCGGCTGGGTGTGTGCGTGGGTTTCGTGTGGATGAGCGGCTGGGTGTGTGCGTGGGTTTAGTGTGGATGAGAGGCTGGGTGTGTGCGTGGGTTTCGTGTGGATGAGCGGCTGGGTGTGTGTGTGAGTTTCGTGTGGATGAGCGGCTGGGTGTGTGTGTGAGTTTCGTGTGGATGAGCGGCTGGGTGTGTGTGTGAAGCCAACTAGCAGAGAGAGCGACTGCTGACAGTGGTGGGGATCGAATACGACCTGGCGGCCATGCAGCCAATGTATGGGGGCAGCTTCCTGTCCGCCTGCTTCAACAGCAAGGCGTGTATGTGTGAGTGAGTGAGTGAGTGAGTGAGTGAGTGCGTGAGTGAGTGCGTGTGTTTTTGTGTGTGTGTGTCTCTGTCTGTCTGTCTGTGTGTGTGTGGATCTGTTCTGAGGTGCCTCAAAACCTGGATTGGCTCTAAACTTACCCGCCACAGTGGTGGGGAGGGGATCAGATACGACCTGGCGGCTGTACAGCCAATGACTTTTGAGGCGCCTCAAAAGTTGACCTGGCGGCTGTACAGCCGAGATTCAGACATGTCTCAGTGAGCTGCGGCTTGAAGCAAAGGAGAAAAGGTTGATCTGGCGGCTGTACAGCCACTGAGCGGGGGGAGTTTCCTTTCCTCTCCGCAAGGAGACGTCATATCTCCCCCATTCCCAACTGCCAGCTTTGATGACGTGACCGTCGTGACCCCCTCTGTTCCATTTTGAGACATCTCAAAATAAATCTGCATACACGAGGAGACGTCATATCTCCCCCATTCCCAACTGCCAGCTTTGATGACGTGACTGTCGTGACCCCCTCTGTTCCATTTTGAGACGTCTCAAAATAAATCTGCATACACGAGGAGACGTCATATCTCCCCCATTCCCAACTGCCAGCTTTGATGACGTGATTGTCGTGACCCCCTCCGTTCCATGCTGACCGCCCTTTTCTGCCATCCAGGTTTCAGATTTTCTGCTAACCTCCCTCAAAAACTGATTATTTTCTCCCTCTGCTATCGCACTCCCTTTCCTCTCCCCTGCCTATCCTCTTTCATCTCCCCTCACTATCCTCTTCCATCTCCCCACCCCTGTAACTTTCTGTCGCACTCCCTTCCCCGTCCTCCTCTCTCCCAAAGGGGGACATTGTCTCTTTTGATCGGTCCCGCTTCGTGCCAAGCCGACCCTCCCAGTGCATCTCATTCCCTTCCTCTCCCCCTTCCATCCCTTCATCTCCCCTCCCCCCCTCCCACTCCCCTCCCTGCCCTCCTCTCTCCCACAGGCAGACATTGTCTCTTTTGACGTGTCCCACTTTGTGCCAAGCCGACCCTCCCCTGCCGCAATCAAAGCTGTGATGCAGGTGACGGTGGTTGTGACGGTGGTTGTGACGGTGATGGTGATGGTGATGGTGATGGTGATGGTGATGGTGATGGTGATGGTGATGGTGATGGTGGTGGTGGTGGTGATGGTGATGGTGGTGGTGATGGTGATGGTGATGGTGATGGTGATGGTGATGGTGGTGGTGATGGTGATGGTGATGGTGATGGTGATGGTGATGGTGATGGTGATGGTGGTGGTGATGGTGATGGTGATGGTGATGGTGATGGTGATGGTGATGGTGGTGGTGATGGTGGTGGTGATGGGGATGGTGATTATGATTATGATGATGTTGGTGTTGAGGATGTTAATGCTGCATACACATCACTTCATCCATATTTTATGGTGATGCCAATAGTGGTGCTACTGTGGTAGTGGTGTATGCAAGCCATTTTTTTCTGCGTTCTATTTTGTCGCATTGGGATGCAAGAGTCCATCTCCCATTTCATGCAAGAGTCCATCTCCCATTCCATGCAAGAGTCCATTCTGTCGCATTCTGTCGCATTGAGATGCAAGAGTCCATCCATGGGATGTCGCATTGAGATGCAAGAGTCCATCCATGGGATGTCGCATTGAGATGCAAGAGTCCATCCATGGGACGTCGCATTGAGATGCAAGAGTCCATCCATGGGATGTCGCATTGAGATGCAAGAGTCCATCCATGGGATGTCGCATTGAGATGCAAGAGTCCATCCTGGATGTCGCATGGAATGGGAGTTCCTATCTCCACCCTGGAAGGATGGATGGATGCCTCTATATTTTTTTTCGCGTCGGCTCTAAAGTCAAGGAAACAATACAACTTTTGACTCGAGTCAAAAGACTCTAAAGTCAAGGAAAAAAATACAACTTTTGAGTCGAGTCAAAAGACTCTAAAGTCAAGGCATAAAGGGGAATTCTTATCTCTACCCTGGTGGATGGATGCCTCCGTTTTCTCCACTTGCATGCGGCACAAATAGTATTGTCGATGTGCCCCAAGAGTAGACTTCCATGTCTACACTCTGGATGCTTCTATTTGCCCCACCCACTCGCTTGCATCACTATCGAACATGCGTTGGATCACTTATCACTTCGTTGTGACTATTGAGTCGACTCAAAAGTCACTTGTCACTTCGTTCTTGTTTATGTTATGCTTATCTCGCCGAAAATCAAACGGGATTCTCTCACGTACACACCATGTTCTTGCAGGCTGGACGGGTGTTTGAGTTCTGCTACGGACCTGCTCTGAAGGACCGCTCGTTACTGACACCCCTGTTACAGGGCATCAAGGTGAGGTGATGAGGCTCATGCTGATGAGGCCGCTCAGGCTGCTACGGACCTACCTTGAAAGACCGCTCCTTACTGACACCCCTGTTACAGGGCATCAAGGTGGGGGAAATGCACTTGCTGTTACTGTTGATAGCCGATTGTTTATTCTACTTCTTTTCTTTCCCAAACAATTTCTGCAATATATGCGTGCTTAATCATTAAGAACTTGGGAAGTGATTAACGTATCACAGCATTGTGTTTCCTCTATTCATTCGCTTTCGTTCCCCATGTCAGGAGGTCTCTGAGGTGACACGTGGCAAGAGCTTGATACTATCCTGTGGTGCCACATCAGCACGCCAGCTGAAAAGGCCTGCGGATGTGGCGGCCATGCTGACACTGGCCGGACTGACACGTCATCAGATCCGCATCATCTTGACTGTCACTCCCAAGTAAGCGCAACCTCCAAGAATCAGAATCACTACGTAACCCTGGCTGTTATCGCGCTTAGGCAAGTGTGCTGACCGTAACCGCCTAGTATCATATTCAACCAGCAGTGATGAATCCTGGTCGGCTTTGGTTTTGCCTGTGCTGGTGTGCTTCAGGTCAGGCTTGTGCTTCAGGTCAGGCTTGTGCCTTGCATGCATGCAGCACACAAGTGTGAGTAGCAAGTGTCCTGCTAAAGCAGCACTTGCAGCAACTGTGAGACTTACCTTTTCTTTGAGCCATGACCTTCGTTCGTCGTAAATACATACAGCGAATCCAGCTTCTGTATTTTAGCAAAGTCTCACATGCGAACCTTGTAGCACTGATTTTATCCAAACCTTCTTGGTCCCTTCTTTCCTTCCAGGAAGCTTCTGGCTCGTGCTGAGGCAAGGAGGCAGCAGAACCAGCAGCAGCGGTCCTGTGTGACCGTCCACCTATCATCGCCAACACCCCAAGTAAGCACTTGCTTGAGCTATGAAACCAGCAGCAGCAGTCATGCGTGACCGTTCACGTGTCATCGCCAACAACACCACGCGTATGCCGCTTGTTGTTGCCGGCGTCCTTTTCTTGTCGTCTGCATATCATTGCCAACACCCCAAGGATGGATTCTCTTGGGCTACGAAACCAGCAGCAGCAGTCATGTGTGACCATTCACCTGTCATTGCCAACAACACCACACGTATGCCCCTCACCAATGCAATGCATGCTTGCGATGCGTCAGACTATCGGCATTTTTCAGGCACATCAAGACAAGTATGTCGTTGACCAGTGCAATGCATGCTTGAGACGCGTCAGACTGTAGTCAGCACCCCAGCCAGCATGTATCTGATATACGCACCCTCCCTCCAAACGCTATGCTCCCCCCACCCTCCAATCATTTTTCTCACCTCTCTTTCCACCATCCTCCTTCCTCCTCCCCCATCTCTTTTTGAGTTGACTAAAAAATCGATTCCTCCTCCCCCATCTCTGCTTCTTCAACTCTTGCCGGCGTACCTGCCACAGCCATTCCGTCAGGCACCACTTTTGCACCCGACAAGGCGGTAACAATTGCGGGCAATGGGGCAACTTTTGAGCCTCCTCAAAAGCCTTGCCGCTACACCTGACACAACCAATTCTGCAGGCACTACTGTTGCACCAGACAATGCGGTTCCCACCTGTATTATCTTTTGGGTTTCAGTCATTTTATTCCCTCCTTCCTTTCTCCTGTTCCCCTTCACATGTTTGAAGAAGTGTTTTGAGACGTCTCAAAACACTTCTTCAAACAGGTATCCACGCCTCCCTCTCCTCTAGACACTGCCCCCTCCCCTCTCTCGTCTCCTTCCTCACCTCTCCCTTCTTGATTCTCTGTTCTCCCCCACACTTCCCCTTTCTCCCCCACACCCCTTCACAGGTATCCACGCCTCCCTCTCCTCCAGACACTGCTCCCCTCTCCTCTCTCCTCTCCTCTCTCTTCTCCTCTCTCGCCTGCTCGCTTTCCGCTGACTCATCAATCCTCTCTCTTTTCCCCTGTTGCTTGGACCCATCACAGGTATCCACTCCTCCCTCTCCTCCAGACACGGCCCTCCTCTCGTCTCTCTTCTCTCTCTCCTTCCTCCGCCCCCCCGGCTCCTCCGCCCTCTCTGCTTCTTCACCTCTTGGTTCTCTTCCTCCCCCTCCCTCCTCCCTCTTTTCCCCACACCCGTTCACAGGCAGCAACGCCATCTACTCCAGACACGGCCCTCCTCTCGTCTCTCTTCTCCTCTCTCTCCTTCCTCCGCCCCCCCAGCTCCTCCAACCTCTCTGCTTCTTCACCTCTTGCCACCACACCTGCCACAACCATTCCTGGAACTGGCACAGTTATGCCCGGAGATACGGTTACCACCAGCGTTACACGTCCCGATACTGCGGCTTCTCTTTCTGCCGCTGTAGCTGCATCTGCAGCATCTGCTACAGCTGCTTCTGCGGCTGTAGCGCATGGGCACAAGGCGGAGGAGGGAGGGGAGGGGTGGACGGCAGTGGTGCGAAAGGCAAAAGGAGGAGGCCGAGCGGGAGTTTCTGAAAAGTCCAAAAAACCTCTCACAAGTGTTAGTACTGATACAAGAAAGGATTCTGGAGGAGGTGGAGGTATAGCTTCGGGTAAAGGAGGAGGAAGTAGTGTTGGTGTTACGATCGGCGGGAATGCTCTCTCTAAAAGTGTGCAGGGTCGGAGCAGCAGCGGTGGTGGTGTTGGTGTTGCTGGGTGGGGAGCCGTATGGGAGGGTGACGGCATTGGGTTGAAAGAGCAGCAGCAGCAGCAGCAGGAGAAGGAGCAAAAACTGAAGGGCAAGGGCAAGGGAAAGCAAAAGCAAATACGTGTGGGGAAGCCGGAGGGGGCGAATGAGAAGCCGATGAAAGAGCAGCAAGCAATCACTTTGCAGGCGAAAAAATCTGGAGGCAAGCGCAAACGAGCCTAGATCTAACCACGACATCGTCTAATCATGTTGTGCTGGTCGTTGGTATTGGCAAAATTTCTGTGAATTGAACTGTGTTATTAAGTTTTCGTATTGGCATGATGTCTTCTTTATTCGATCAACTGTTTCCATTTCTTATTGTTACGAGTGCAATTGAGTGAACGAACGAGATTTGCACTATCGAAGCAAGAGTACACTGAGCGAAGGCATGAGCGAAGAATATATAGCGAAACTACAGTGGTAACGGTAATGGTCGCGCGACGAGCCTGGGACTGAGGTTGGGAAAATGTCGAAGCGTAGGCCCGGAGCGCGGGTTACCAGCCGAGCCGTGAGGTCGGGATGCGATGTGCGAAAATGGCGGGATGATGAATGGTGCGATGATAGCGAGTGGTAACGGTGCTGACTGAGGTGCTATAGTGATGTATGCGTTGAGCAGGGATGCGAAGTAAGGAAAAGGGAATTTCCTTACACTACCCCCCCTCCTAAGGAGGTCCTCCTTACGAAAGCGCGTGGACGTCTTTGAAGTTTCGACTGCGCAGGTAGTCAGTGACGATAGGGTGGTTTTCAACTTTGTCCAGGGGAACCTAGTTGTCCTCGGTGGGTGTACGATCTTTCCAGTGGATCAGAAACTTTTCGGGCTCCTCGAGGGTCGCGAACTCTGTGGCTCAAGATTTTGTCGGGGGTGATGACTGGTTCGGTTGGTGGTCGTGTCATGCTGGATGTCGATGTCGTGGGAGTTGGCTGGTGGATGGTACGTAAGGGCGAAGTAGGCTGACGTGGAACGAGGGGCTGACGTACCAGTCAGCAGGAAGGAGGAGGTGCGCGGTGACAGGTGTGATCATGTGACTGATTCGAAATGGCCCACAGTATCGAGGGCGGAGTTTGGGAGTGATGGGCAGGCGGAGGTTCTGAGTGTCGAGTAAAACGAGGTCGTCGGGCTGATAAGTGACGGGTCTGCGGTGGCGATCGGAGTTGCGTTTAGCGATGATATTTGATTTTTTGATTGCTTCTGCTGCCCTGGTCCGTGCTGCTTGCAGAATCTCGGCGAACTGTTGTGCGCGTGGAACATGATTGTCGGGATTCGGTGTCATGGGTACTGTTGGGTCCTGCCCGTAGTTCAAGTAAAATGGCGGCTGTTGGGTCGTGGCAGATGGCGCGTTGTTGTATGCGAACTCGATGAGAGGCAGCTGCTGCTCCCACGTGTTTGGATCGTCGCACGTGGCTCGAATCAGCTGCTCCATGGTCTGGTTTGTCCGTTCTGTCTGTCCGTCGGTTTCGGGGTGATATGATGAACTGAATTGAAGTCGCGTGCCGAACTGCTGCCACAGGTTCCGCCAGAAATTACTGGTAAACTTCGTGTCCCTGTCGCTGATGATCGACGCTGGTATCCCGTGCAGTCGAACGACGGTGGCGATGAACAGTCGGGCTGTTTCCTCGGCTGTGATTGATTTCTTGCAGGCTGCGAAATGTGCCATTTTCGTCAGTCGATCGACGACGACCAGGATCGCGCCATTCCCACTCGCCCCAGCCGGTAACCCCGTGACGAAGTCCATCGTCACCTGCTGCCAAGCACGCTCTGGGGGTGGAATTGGTTGCAATTGTCCCGCCGGCCGCTTCCTGCTTGACTTCATGAGCTGGCAAGTGGGACACGATGCCACGTGTCGTTGTACGTCGGTCAACATTTCCGGCCAGTACTAGTACCACTGCAGCTGCTGCCGTGTTTTCTCTACTCCGAAATGTCCCGAGGTAACTCCGTCGTGTGCCCCTTGTAATAGTAGTTCCCGTAGTAGCGTGTATCCTGGTACCCAGATGCGGTCGGTTCCAGCTTTTACGTAATAGACTCCCTTGGCTGCTGCGAATTGCGGTGAGTTTCCTCCTGTGAAGAATGGGTCTGTTTGATATCCGTGGGTAAATAGTCCTGTAAGTAGCGGGCTGGTCTGGGCGAGTAGTATCGCGTGGATCTGGGCAGTGGGGCGGGTCAGTGTGTCGGCGATATTCGAGGCTCCTTTTTTATATGTGACCGTATAGTGGAAATTCGACTCGAGGAAATCGAGCCACCGAATCTGTCGTGGGTTGAGGTGGGGCTGTGCACGGAGGTACTGTAGGGATCGATGGTCTGTCCGTACTGTCACGTCTGCGCCGGTCAAGTAGCAGCGCCACACTTTGAATGCATGCACGATCGCGAGCATTTCGCGGTCGTGTATCGGGTGATTTCGCTCAAGTGGATGTAGCTTGCGTGATTCGTAGGCGATGGGTTGGAGGTCGTTGCCGAAGTCCTGTAACAGTACGGCTCCGATGGCGATGTCACTCGCGTCTGTAACAACTTCGAAGGGGCGGTGTGGGTCGGCGATGCGTAGGACGGGTGGTGAACAGAGAACAATTTTCAGGGCAGAGAAGGCAGCATGCTCTTTCTCCCCCCACGTAAAAGGGACCCCCTTACGCAGTAAATCAGTGAGCGGGGCTGTTAAGCGGGCCATGTCGGGGACGAACCGACGAACGTAATTGACAAACCCTAAAAAACTCTGTAGTTCCGTGATGTTCGTCGGTGGATGCCACGCTTTTACGGTATCCAGCTTCTTAGGGTCTATCTCAACCCCAGCCTCCGAAATGACGTGACCTAAAAACTCTAGTCTGTCCCGAAAAAACTCGCACTTGGAGCCCTTGGTGAATAACCGATGTGCCTCTAAAATTTTAAAAACTGCTTCGAGATCTACTAAGTGCTGCTGCTGGTCCCGACTGTAAACGAGGATGTCGTCGAGGTAAACTATCACGCATTTATCTAAAAGTGGCCTAAACGCCTCGTTCATGGTCATCTGAAATGTTGCAGGCGCGTTGGTCAGCCCGAAAGGCATCACCGTGTACTCGAATGACCCGTACCTAGTCCTAAATGCTGTCTTGGCGCAGTCCGATGGTTAGACTCGAATTTGATGGTAACCTCCCCGTAAGTCTACAGTTGGCTGTGCCCCCGGTTCTAACTCGATCCTATGGTCATGCGCCCGCTGAGGTGGCAGCCCTTGCGGTAAGTCATCCAGAAAGATACCCGGGAACCGTTTCAGTAGTGCCTGTAGTTCAGGTGGTACAGCTACCAACAGTTTCTGCAAATCACTCGGCCGCTCCTCTTTTTCCACTAGTGCGATATCCACTGCGTACACGTCAGCTCCAGCAGCGACAGCCCGTTTCATCGTGATGGCGTTGACCTGGACCGTCGAAGACTCGGGTGGCTGCCAGCGAGGTAGGACGACCCAGTTACCACTACTTCGCACTGTGCAGCTACCCGTTGTCCAGTCAATTCGTGGGTTATACCGTCGCAGCCAATCACGTCCCAATAAAATGTCGTGCCCATCCAGAGTTGTTGCGAGCATTTCCCGTGTAAACGCAAAGTTCCCTCCGCAGCGGACTTTTACTCTCTCCACCTTTTCCCGTATAGCCAGTGGCGTGCCGTCGACTAAGCGTGCATCTATCTCAGGTAAGCATCGGTTAAGTGTTAACTGCAGTTTCCGTGCGGTTGCGGTATTAACTAAGCTGTGACTTGCTCCTCCGTCAATAAAAATCTTCACTGCTGCTCCCTGTATTTTCCTGTAGATTAGTATCGGGCAATCCGTCGCTGTACCCTCCTTATTCATCCGAGCCCGATCGATGGCATGAATCGGTACTGTGACTCGGTGAGGGTCGGTGTGGTTGGGCGAGCAGGCAGTCTCGTCAGTAGTTGGCCCAACTTCTACTGACTGCTGGCGTTTCCCTGCCTCTGAGACTCCCTCCCCTGCTTTGCTCCTCGGCGCCTCAGCTCCTCTGGGCATTCGCTCTTGCCATGGCCCGGCCTGTTGCAAGCAAAGCAGCGCCCCTTGAACGGTGCGGCAGCTGCATTCGTCGCGACGGCGTGTACAGTGGCGTGCTCGGTCGGTCCCCGAGGACGATGTCCGTAGTAGGACCCTGGTCTCGGTCGGCGTAGGATGTCGATCTTCTCGGCGAGCGCGAGAATCTCGTTGAAATTAGAGAGTCCGCGCAGCATTATCTCGTGCGAGATGTCTGGCTTCAGACCTCCGACGTAACGGTCCACCCGCTCCGATTCATGCATGTAGCCGACCTGCTCGCAAAGTGCGAGAAAACCGCTGGTATAGTCATGAACTGACCCGAGATCGGCTCAAAGCGCGCCCGAAGCCCTGCGCACCACGCATCCCACGTGCTGTATTGGGCGGTCTCGCAGAACGAACTCCAGGTGACAGCTGGACCCGAGGGCCCTTCCTCGTGCGACGGTGGCTCGTAGGCGCGTGGCGACGTCACGATGACTCTGACAAAATTAGAAGAAAGAAGAGCGTTGAACTAGCAGGAATGAGGATACAAATAGCAAACCCTAGAAGGGTTGTACTCGCTATAGAGCACCCCACTACAGGCTAGAACATAAGATAACATTCTGACAGACTCGCCACCAGTCCATGGCGGGGCCCCTTAGCAGTGAAACCGCATACCGGATCTTTGCGGCGTCCGACTCGACGTAATTGGCGTCGAAGAAAATGTTCATCGTGAAGACCCACGATTGAACTGTCGGACCGCCGCGTTGACTTGGGTCGAAGCAGGGCGGGCGTTGCGGCTTGAGCGGCATTGGTGCCATGTTGGAGTGTTCGCCACTTGTCGCCGCAAATTCCACGTGCCGACGGACTTCTCGAGGCTCCCGTGGGCTTGGTGCGATCCTGTTTCCTCCTATGCCAGGCATCGGCTGGGCGGCGCTTTCACTGGCTGCGCCTGAGCGTTGTCCCGTGCTGTCATGTTGTGTTGGTGTGCCGGACGAGATGACAATCGGCTCATCCGAATGTGCAGATGCGTTTGTTGGTGCGTGGGATGTTGTCGGTACGTTCACCGTGGACTGTTGACGGGCGGAGTCACGTTCCGCCGTGAGAGTCGCGATTTCGAGCGCCGAGTCCTCCAGTTGACGCACGAGACGATCGAGTTGCTCTTGCGTCAATGTGGCGAGCGTGAAATCGGCCATGGCGGGGGTGTCGGGCAAGCTCAGCGAGAGCCTCGGTCGTGGCCGTGCGTGCTTGCGAGAGAGCACTACGAGCGGCGGTGCTGTATCGCTGAGAGACGTCTACCCCCCCCAAAAATTGAGATACTGGGGAAGCGAAGGTGTGGATGCGGTCCGAGGTAGGATCGTAGGCTCTGAATACCAAGTGTTACGAGTGCAATTGAGTGAACGAACGAGATTTGCACTATCGAAGCAAGAGTACACTGAGCGAAGGCATGAGCGAAGAATATATAGCGAAACTACAGTGGTAACGGTAATGGTCGCGCGACGAGCCTGGGACTGAGGTTGGGAAAATGTCGAAGCGTAGGCCCGGAGCGCGGGTTACCAGCCGAGCCGTGAGGTCGGGATGCGATGTGCGAAAATGGCGGGATGATGAATGGTGCGATGATCGCGAGTGGTAACGGTGCTGACTGAGGTGCTATAGTGATGTATGCGTTGAGCAGGGATGCGAAGTAAGGAAAAGGGAATTTCCTTACAGTTATCATGATAACTCCGCAAGTGCGACAAAGGGTTTGTCGAACCTTCCAATAGGTTTGGTGCTGTGACTTTCGCGGGAGGTGGATCACTCTAGCCCACGAATTAAAGTCAAAAGACGTGGAATCGACGAACATCCACGTCACCATGTTCTAACACGTGTTCACGACGAACCTGGCCTTACACCTGCCTCACGAATCTCTGCGCTTCAGATCCCATTATAGATCCCCTTGGTTACATCTCTCCACATGGCCTCCAAACATGCAGCCACGCTGCCATCCATCACAGCCGGTTGGGTACTCTTATTCGCATGCTGCATTGCGACCGTCGCAACGCATGTTGCGCGTTTCGTAAACTCAGTTCCATAGCACACCGCACGCAAATCTCTAGAGGACCTTGATTCCATAGCACATTATTCATTTCTTCCCATCAAGTTAGCAGTACAAATTTGTTCCCATTGCTCCTCTCATTTGGCAAACAAGTGACCCCCGAGCCTCCGTCGCGTTGATCCATTGTGCTGCTGCTAATCTCCACCATCCACGTTATCTGCATCGGATTACTTAGCACAAGCAACTACAATGGCGTCCGCTGCTACTCTTACCAGCCACGTGGCGACAGCATGCGTGGCTCCTTGTGCTAGCCTGTGCTCACGCTCATCCAACGCGGTTAGTCGCCTGAGAATGCTGACATATGAGCGAAATCAAGCTTCTTGTTTGAACGACTGAATGAACCGTTTTCATGAGTTAAAATGTCGCTTGTGTAAAAATATCATCTCGCACGCCCCGTTGGCTGAAACTGTTTGCATTCAGCTGCTCTTCATTTTTTTGAAAGCCTGTTGCTTTCCTGCATAACGTCGACAGCTTCTTTGTTGGGATGTCTATCGGCACTATTAGCGTATGATTTTTTTGAGAATTCTAAAACAACATACGTTGCGTCTATCGGCACTATTAGCTGCCGAAAACATAAAACTGTGAGGCGCCACTTTTAGCTCTAATGCAACATTCCGTCTTCCTTCACCGTTGCTATTTCCCACCGTATTCCTCCATCTCGTTGCGACAGGTGTCAGCGAAACCACTCGGGTTACCACTGCTCCATGTGCGTTACAACTCCCCGCACCTCCACCTTGCCCTTTTCGTATCAAGCATTCGGATTGGTTTTTATTCATCAATGCATCTCCATGCTACGTCCCACCCTTGCCACGTCATTCCTTGTTCCGTCTCTGTGGTGACATCTGTCACGTTTCGCAGATGTCATCAGTAAGACTAATCAACCATTTCTGTCTTCCTTTGACCTCCTGACTGCCGATCTTCAACGCTTTGCATGCTAACACTCCTCCTCCTCTATCCCCTTCTCCCCACCCCTTGGTTCCGCTGTCAGGCATCCAGGCCGCAGCAGCAGCAAAGCAGGCCTGTTCAGCGGCATGTGGTGGTGAGAGCAGCAGCGGACGAGGAAGGCGCCTCAGACGCCGCTGCTACAGCAGCCGCCGCCGCGGGCATTAAACGAGAAGGTGAGTCGAGTCTGCCTGGCTCGATGTGTAAGGGATAGTTCTAAGGCTGTTACGAATAGAACAGCAGCGGCGATATGCCTTTCTATGCAGAAACTCCGAAGGCAGGAGGTATCATCCGCCAACCTCCAGGGTAGAACACGAAGGAATAATAATACGAGGTGGAAAGCGTTATTGGTAGCAGCGGTATAACGAAGCAGAAATCTGGTGCTCGTGTGTCCCCAGAATCCACACGAGAACGAATATCCTGGTGCGTCCGTGCTGACGCTATCTGGCGAACGCAGCCCTTACCACCCCTTTCCTCCCGGACTGTCATTCGTACTCTCTGTTCCGTTCCCTTGCCCCTTCACGCACCCTTTCCACAACACCACTGGCAATTTTCGACCAATGGCCATTACATTGCAAGGGAGGGTTGCTTGCGACCTCCTCTCTTAGATGAACAGCTGCAGTTGCAGGGTCAAAGTTCGGCAAGCGCACGGAGTGTGATCAATTAATCAATCAGAACTGTTTCTCCTAGTGCTTGAACCTTCCCGCCCTGCCTCCCGTACTTTCGTCATACTGCAGAGGAGGTAGTGTGCAGTGGGGAATACGGGCAAGTGGGAGTGCAAAAGTCACTTCAAGTCGTGTGGCTTGTAGACACCTGCCCCATATATTCCTGTACCCTCCTCCCTCCCACCCACCCACCTCACCTCCTTCTCCCTGATTCGTGCGTTCATGTGTTCCCTCCCCCTCCCCTCCTCCCCGCAGAGGAGAAGTTTGCAGTGATCAACACGGCAAGTGGGAGTGCAAGCCTGCCTCATTCAACCGCCAGGCACCTGCCTCACAGCCGCCCTTCCCCCATTCCCCTCTCCCCACCCCCTCTCTCGTCTCCCGTGTCATGTGATGTAACCCTACAGAGGAGAAGTTTGCAGTGATCAACATGGCAAGTGGGAGTGCAAGTCCTGCGGTAAAACGTCCAGCCGCCATGCACCTGCCTCATCATAGCTGCCTGCCCGTTTCCCTACCCCCTCTCCTCGCTCCTGATTGCAGAGGAGAAGTTTGCGGTGATCAACACGGGCAAGTGGGAGTGCAAGTCGTGTGGGTACATCTATGATCAATTCAAGGGCGACCCAGCTTATCCCATCGCTCCGGGTGAGTGCTGCTGCTGCACTTGAGTTTAGTTCTGAGGCGCCTCAAAAGTCAACTAGTTCTGAGGCGCCTCAAAAGTCAACACGGTCAAGTGGGAGTGCAAGTCGTGTGGGTACATCTAGCTGGAAGACTAGCTGTGCCGTGCCCCACATGTGGGTCGGCGCCTTCTTCATTCGACAGCCTCAGCAATGAGTTAGCTGGGTCTGCACTTTGGATAATCAACTCAACTTTCTTTCTTGTTCCTCTCCCCTGCTCTCCCCCCCCCTCAGGTGTATCCCTAGAGGAGCTCCGTGAAGACTGGCTGTGCCCAGAACCAGGCCTACGGGCTGGGAGCCACCTCCCTCACCTCGGCTTTGAAGGGAAGAGTGATCAGGGGGTCAATTCCTTCTCTAACCCTAATCCATGTCTGTTCCCTACTCCCTGACGACTGGCTGTGCCCCACGTGTGGGTCGGCGCCTTTATCTTTTGGCAGCCTGAGCAAGGAGCTACCGGGTTCGCCCTGAACCCGGCGTACGGGCTGGTAGGCAACTCCCTCACCTCGGCTCAAAAGGGTCTGCTCATCTGGGGGTCAATTCCTTCTCTAACCCCTCCCTCAACGTCTGCTCCCTACTCCCTTCGCGCTTCTTCTCTCCCCTGTTTCCCCCCAGGCGTATCCCTCAAGGAGCTCCCAGAGGACTGGCTGTGCCCCACGTGTGGGTCGCCACCTTCATCTTTCGGCAGCCTGAGCAAGGAGTTAGCTGGTTTCGCCCAGAACCAGGCGTACGGGCTGGGAGGCAACTCCCTTACCTCGGCTCAGAAGGGTCTGCTCATCTGGGGCTCGATTGGAGTCGCATTCTTGGGCTTCGTTTCCGGGTACTTCCTGGAATAGAGGAATGGACCTCTCTCTTTTTTATTGTTAAGTTAGTTTTCCTGTGTTTTTGTATGGCGGAGCAGCAATTTTATCACACTGGGCCAGACGGACAGAGGCTTAGTTGTTTGAAGAAGCCGTGTTTCTGTTTGGGATACTTACGTCTTCAGTAGGGCCCCTCTGCTTCTCTGCGTTTTGTAATACCCTGAGTTAGGGAGCCATGAACATAGAGCACATTGCTATATTGGAATTTCTTGCATCCAACACCATGTCGGTGCATGTATTATAAGGATAATTTCTTGCTATTGGTGTAAACAGAAGAACTATGTAAACTAATGGAAGTGGATCAGGAAGTGCAATTCAGCCAAACTCTACTGATCCAAGCCAAAATATCCGAAATCTACAGAGATACGGTAAGAATCCCACTATGCAAACTCACTATGCGAATGTTGTATCCACAGAAGCACCCTAGCACACGGAAAGAAGAGTCCAACAATGAGTGGCATACCTGAATTCGACTCGATAGAAGTGTTGTTGAACGTATATTTTGTATCGAATGAACGCTCACCAACCCCTCCTCGCTTTCCCCAGCGTCAGGCGTTTTGATCGGTTGTCCTGGCAATGGTGGGACACAGTTCACCACAAATTGGCGACCTGGTGGTGGTGATTGTGTGGCGGTGGTGACAGCTCAAAAACCTGTCGCCATGCGTGTCATACACCTCCACATGTGTTGGCGAAGCCAACCCTTTTCTCGCACGGATTTCGTCGAGCCTTGGAAATGTGGAAAAGGCGGTACGATGTGGAGAAGTTAAATCCCAATGGCAGCCCTCATGCACCACGACCTTCGCGCAGACAATGGGATGGATTCGGAATGTACCGATAAGCTGATTACGTGTATTGTGATAAGTGGTTGTCGTCTCCTCCAAGCATTTCTTGAGGCTTGTACTTCAACACAAAGAGTTGCCGTCACCTGGACTAGAATAGTCGCAAGGTTATGTTCGTTACTTCACCTACTTTTGCACGCGAGGTAGCAGTTAGATTACGACGAAACCGTTGCGCGTTCGCAATCCCAGGGGTCACACACTGTTCTGCGCTTGAGTTTTCTCCTTCGCTAGTACGGAAAACGGACGTAAGTCACAATCTCTAGCGATCGCACGCTCGCATCCGGCCTTATCAACGTGACAAAAGTGTTGTATTCAGATTCGTGTCAAAATTCGATTGTTCTGGCGAGATTATGGTTGCAATGGAATCAGGACCATTGAATTCCCAAACAAACTGCATCGACGAGCCGTACGAGTGCATCCTGAAAATCAACGGCTCGCCTGACGAGAGCGCGTTTCCGAGCGACGGAAAGTACGACTCCGATTCGTCGTGGAATGCGGACTCCGAATCGTCATGGGTTCACGACGTATTGTCGCCGCGGAACTTGAAGGGGGCGGCATTCCTCGTGCGTGCCCATCGCCATCGCCAATTTGGGGGGTGTGGGAAACTTGTTGGGAACGAGTTGTTGTCGAGTGGTTTTCGACTCCTGGCGTTTTCCCGCGAATTGCGATTGGTTTCCGATACATCTGACAAGAAGAGATCGACTGGTGCAGAGAATGTCTCCCAAGCCCTCTGACTTGGTTCGGGAAATTTGAGCGAACACGCACAGGACACCTGGCGCGTGACGATTTGTTGCAACTTTGTTTCTATTGGCTGCCGGACCGTCCAAATACATTCCGACGCGCACTCGTTTAGAAGAGGAAACTCGTTATCAGTCTTTCGGACTCGTTCATTTAATCCTACATTTGTTTCCCCGTTATTTAAAACGTGATACTAAGGAGGGATGAACACAGCGAGTTTCGAAAACATTAATGTCAATAGGTACAGTAAAGATACAGTAAACTAGCAAAATAAAGAGATAGTGACTAAAACAATTACCGATATTTTTAGAAATTCAGTATAGCCTACAATTCTACATTATAACAAATAGAGAAAACAATACACTAAAAAGGTCAAAAGCTTACATATATACAAATCCAAGAACTATCATTAGCTACAAACTCATCTATACCTACAAAAACAGCCCTAAGCTACCACAGGTACTCCAGGTCACCCGTAAAGCTCCTCCTGCTCTTCATTCTCATCATAATCCCGCTCCTGCGAGCCTGGCTCGCTCACTAGCTCATCCAGATCAAGGTCACCATGCTCGTCTGCAACCAGCTCCTCCTCTGGAATATCCTTCCAACCAACGATGCAGACCTTGCCGATCTCAAGGCAGTCGTCCGTGCGAGTGACGTCACTTCTGTTGATCCAGCGCTGTACAACCCGCGCCTGCCTGGCAAGAGCACCAGGATCCCCCGACCGATCCAACTGAGCCTTCGTGGCGCCAGGATGGCGGAACTTGAACCTCACCTGCACGAAGAAAAGCAATCAACACTTGTTAAATTGCACAATGTGAAAGGCAAATAAAGTGCTCATGTTAAACTTACCGCTGCAAGGATGACAAGCAGCTGAACAGGAAATAAACCAATTGGCAAGGCGCCACTCGAATCCCACAGAGAAGCACACTTAACGAAGGCAGGGCTGGAAAACGGACTGCCTCTCCTGTTGACGTGCCAGGGAATCCCCAAGACTCTGCAACGGAGCAAAACATCATCAGAACATGCCACGACGTTAATCCCGAAACCCAATTAATGCAACCGATAAAAAAAAACCTCAATGACTTACTGTCGGCGTGACGCTCAACGTAGTCAGCACATTTCATGAGTAAGTCCTCAGGCACCTGCAGGGTTAGCTCTCCCTTGAAGTTCCGCTTCCTCTCCATAAAAACGCATGGTTCTAGGCTCAGAGCATAAAGGCGTCAGAATCGGTAGATTTTACCGATCCGGTCGTTGAAGCGCACACACGCGTGCTTCAAAATGCCATTGACCTTCAGCAAGGCAGCGAGCTTCAAGCCCCGAGGGGAGTCAGCGATGTAACCAGCTTTCTCTGCACAAAACACGAATGACAACGAGTAAGTAAAAAACAATGAAAAACGAACGCGACAGTTTCTGACCGTCACTTACTGATTAAAGCTGCGAGCATCGCATCAGGATCGGGTGACAGGTTGAGCGTATCCGGCTTGAAAAGGAAGTCGTCGCACGACTCCTTGATGTGGACCTGAAATTAAAAAATGACATCGCATTAGTGACTGTTTGTAAACAGCGCAGACGGAAAAATGAGGGCAATACTCACCCGCCAATTCACTTTGGCGAGCTGATCATTGGCAATTTTCTCCGCCAGATGCTTCAACAGCGCCAATGCATCCTTCAGATCCGCGTCCCTCTTCTCAAGCTGCTGACGAAGCTCCACGTTCTGCTTTTCCTGGTCGTCAGCCTTCAGTTGAAGCTCGTCATTCACCTCCAGATGCTGCCGTCCCTCCTCGCAAAAACGCGTAGCATTAGTAGTATAAGCCTCCCCTATCGCCCGGGTCATCGCCAACTCCATCGGGTGATCTCCAGTTTTGCCTGTTTGGGCTGAGAACAGACGCAACAGAACAGCAAAATTAGCAAGTGTAAGCACGGATAAAGCGTGTCACATAAACATTCACTCACCCGCAGAAGCAGCATCTTGTTTGTTAGCGACGGCTGCATCGACGTTTGCAACCACCGTCGCTACAGCAGGGGAACGACGTTCACCAGTGCGTTCAGGTGAACCGGCAGGAGAAGTCTCGACGGGCGAAGCAGAGGTGACGACAGGCTGTTGGTGAAGGGCGGGATTTGTCGTCGTAGGGAGCGCCGTGTCCTTCGCCCACGTACCAGTGACTGTTGGGGGGGATTTGTCAATCTGGCTCCGTCGAGTTTGCTGACTCTGTGCCCCGGTGGGTCGGCGATTGGGTTGAGCTTCGTCGGCTGCATCGTCAGCTACATCAGCAACACCTGCAACAAAATAACTAAAAAGAAATCACTTCAAAACATCACATACGAAAGCACGATTCAAGAAACTAATCTTTACTAACGCTAAGTACCTAAGACAGCGTTGGTCGAAAGGTACTTGTGGTTCTCCTTGCTTAGACGAGGCAAGGAGGGCCGAGACTGCAAATGCATCATAGCGGGAGGGACTAAGTTTTTCGGATTGCCGCGGGCCATCGTTACAGGAGACTAATAGCCTACAGAAGCGTGTAGCAGCCTACAGAAGCGTGTAGCCAGCAACACGCTTCTGTAGGTATTTATAATATGCGGGACCGTGATAATAAAGAGCGCAATCGGGATAGAAAACGCACCGTCATGTCATTGGGTCACCAAACGAGTGACAGCAGGGCGTGAATGATAAGGCTCGGGACGGGGCGCGATCAGATAAGCTTGGCCAAGGCGGAGGAAAGTTAGACTTTGAAACTCGAAATTTGAATTTCCAAAATGAGACATGAAGGCAGAGCAGGAACGAGATCGTTTGAGAGGAGAAGGGAGAGGGGGAAGAGAGGGTGTGTGAGGGCACTAAAGATGCAGAGAGTCATGGGGGTAGCAGAGGGGAAGGTGGGGTTCGTGTCTGCCTCGAATCACGTGACAACGCGGCGGATTCGCCGACCTTGCACAACTGGAATCTTTTCTTCTTGCCCCGCTGGAGGACTCGAACTGTGCATGGGCAGGTGTAGCTCTGAATTTTGTATTGCCTCGTTTGTCGCTTTTGAAACAGTGAAGCAAGCAAAGTGTTGACGCGGTGCATTTTCCTGCTGACAGGAACTTTACATCATCCATGCAGACAGGTTTAGTCATGTCGCGGGCAGTTCCACGAAGCAAAGGGTAATGTGTAGCAGTGACGTGGAGCAGGTGTTGGACTGGGAAATCAGCTGTTCTGCCCGCTCGATGGAATAATCCACCGCGGTAGTACACTTGCAAGGCCAATGAAGACAGCTCCAGCAATACTTGTACTGTTCGGGCAGCTAGAACAATAATGATAGAGGGCAAAAGGAAAAAAACACAAAACAGCCGAACTGTCTGCCCAGTCGTTCAGGCTGGCTTACCCGCTGAGCTGTCGCCGTGCAAAATAAAAGGCAAAAAAAAAACCAATCACAGATGTTTGGCCAGTTGTTCAAGCTGGCTTACTCGCTGAGCTGTCGCCAGTGCCTCTGGCAGTCGAATCAGAAGCCGAATACTGCACAGCTGCCCGAGGCATGCAACCGCTAACATCGTGTTCAGAAACAAGGACGCATCCAACCGCTAACCGGTTCACAGAACACGATGTTAGCGGTTCACAGAACGTGATGTTAGCCCCAGAACACGATGTTAGCGGTTCACACAACACGATGTTAGCGGTTCACATCCAACCACAGAACACGATGTTAGCGGTTCTGTCAGAATGTTATCTTATGCTCTAGCCTGTAGTGGGGTGCTCTATAGCGAGTACAACCCTTCTAGGGTTTGCTATTTGTATCCTAATTCTTGCTAGTGCAACCCTCTTCTTTTCTTCTAATTTTGTCATGCTATCAGAGCAGGTCGATCCCCTTGGATCGATCCTCTGGGTGGGTTACCACCCCCTCGCTTCCGCTGCAACTTCTCCTTCCCGCCGTGCGCCCCAAGGCGCGCGGCGGTTTTTTCCCCGCCGTGCGCCCCGAGGCGCGCGGCAGTTTTCTGCCCGCCGTGCGCCCCGAGGCGCGCGGCGGTTCTCTGCCCGCTGTGCGCCCCGAGGCGCGCGGCGGGCTTCTGCCCCGTCGTTCGCCGCGTCGCCTTCTGGAGGCGCCGCGACGGGCGACGGGGACCCGTCGCGGCCCCGCCGCCCCGCTTCGCGGCCCCGCCGCCTCACGTCGCGGCCCCGCCGCCTCATTTCGCGGCCCCGCCACCCCACGTTCGCGGCCCCGCTGCCCCACTTCGCGGCCCCGCCGCCCTTCTGTCGCGGCCCCGCCGCCCAACTTCGCGGCCCCGCCGCCTCACGTCGCGGCCCCGCCGCCTCACTTTGCGGCCCCGCCACCCTACGTTCGCGGCCCCGCCGCCCCACTTCGCGGCCCCGCCGCCCTTCTGTCGCGGCCCCGCCGCCCCACCTTCGCGGCCCCGCCGCCCTACACCTGTGGCCCCGCCGCCCTCCTTGCGCCCCGGCCCCATTTCCCGTCGCCTGTCGAGGCGACCCTCGGGGGGCGCTGGGGGAGGGGACGAGCGCCGCCATCCCACCCTGCCTACCCGCCATCCCACCCTGTCTGTGTTAGGGTTTGGGGGTGGCAAGCAGGGGGTGGCGAGTATGGGGGTGGCACTTCCTGATTCCTCCCTTTGCTCCTCCTCCTCCTTCGTCTCCCACTGCTGCAGCTGTCGCTGAGGGGGGTGGATGTGTGGGAGACTGGGGTTTAGGGTTTAAGGGGGGTGCGTGGGAGTGGAGCTAGGGGTGTAGCAGCGGGTGTGTGTCGGGGGGTGGGACTGTTTGGGAAAGTTGCACGGAGGTTGTCGTCGTGTCGCCAGTAGCACCTGTAGTCCGGGGACTTCGTCCGGTAGCCCAGTCGTAGCCAGCTGTGCCAGCCGCCCGTGGGTCCGTTGCTCGTCTGCCGCTACTTTAGCCGCGGGGCGTGTTACTCCAGTATTCCGGGGGCTTCGCCCGGTAGCCGCTGTGCCAGTCTGCCTCCTGGTGCCCGTGTGTCTGCAGCTTCAGCCGTCGCCTCCTATCTCCTCTCCTCTCACTCTCTCTCCTCCTCCTCACTTGCCCGTTGTGACTACCACTAGCTTTGCTCATAATTGTGAACTTTAAACTATTGCTTCTTGAACTTGTGCTCAGAATGTGTGGTGACATTGTGATCCACCCTGAGCTTGTACTGCTTTGCTTGCTCTGCTGATTACACCCAACTTTGGCTATGGGGGTGTGTCAAAATGTTATCTTATGCTCTAGCCTGTAGTAGGGTGCTCTATAGCGAGTACAACCCTTCTAGGGTTTGCTATTTGTATCCTCATTCTTGCTAGTGCAACCCTCTTCTTTTCTTCTAATTTTGTCATGCTATCAGAACAGGTCGATCCCCTTGGATCGATCCTCTGGGTGGGTTACCACCCCCTCGCTTCCGCTGCAACCATCTTCCACTACTCGCTGAGCCGCACGCCCCCTGGCGTGCGGCGCTTTTTCTTCCCGCCACGCGCCCTAAACCCGGCACACACACACACATACACACACTCCTACACACACACTCCCACACACATATTTGCACGTACACACACACCCCCATATACACGGTCGCACACACACTCTCATACACATTCACACATACACACCCCCCCACACACACCCCCACCCGCACACTCGCACACATACACACACACACTCGCACACACACTCGCATTCGCACACACACATACACACACGCTCGCACTCACACACACACACACACTTGCACACACTCATACACACACACTTGCACATACATACACACACATTCACACACACACACACACACTCGCACACACGTACAAATACACATATTCCTAGACACACATCCCCACCCGCACACTCGCACATACACACACAGAAACACACACACACACGCTCGCACTCGCACACACACACGCATACACACTCGCACACACCCGTACATACACACCCACATACATACACACACACACACACACACACACCCTACACACGCGCACACTCGTGCACACACACATACACTTACGCACAGTCGCACACACACCCACAAATACACACACTCCCACACACACACCCCAATGCACGAACCTGTTGCAGAGCAACGCATCGTGTTTCATTGTCGCTGGCCTCCTCGATGGACGCGGTCATCTTCTCGACTAGCTCGGAAATGAGGCAGCGTCGAGTGATCGCTGCCTCGGCGTTCCTCTTGTTCGACGCGCGGTACGGCCGCTTCATTATGGCGACGTGCACATGCTCATATACATCCGTGCAGTAGTGAATTGGGATGCCTCGCCGCCTGATGTCGTCGGTAACATGCAGCATCGCGTGAATCTTGGGGACGTTGAAGTGCGACTTCTGGTCGGCCTCGAACTCCGTCATGAGCATCGGTACCAACCTGCACGTATATGTACGTAAACGGTGATCAGTGATACATTACTATACAGGAAAACATTTAAGGATGCAACCGAACAACCATACAGCGGCAAGTACGGACGACAAGCAATCACAAACACTTTTACTCACGCGCGTGTGAGGTTGTCGAGGTTCTCCAACGAGTCGTCATCGTGGTACGTCCGATGCCACGCCTCGGAGTGCCAGTGGCAGAACAACTCCACTGCTCGGATCGTTTTCTCATCCACCTTGACCATCAACAAGAGCACTGGTAGCACTTGCATGACTGCCTGATGATGGAAGGCCTTGAAAGTGCCATTCCGACTGAAGTATCCGTCGGAGTGCGCCGGTATTCGAAAAAATGACTGTCTGCTATACTGGGTGACGGTCTTGAGCGCGGCATCCAGTTTTTGGAGCTTCTCTGTACTGAGCTTCGACTTGAGACCTTCTAAGATGTGCTTGTACACACCCAGCAGCGACATGTGCATGAAGTCGGATGTGATTTGCCGATAAGGATTGGCAAAATCCATATCAGCAAATCGTTGTCCCCACAATGCGCTCTGCACATATACAAACGGATGGGTTGTGATAAATTACCTGTCAGAATCCCAGCCATCACACCAACACCATTGCATAACATATGCAACAACATATCGAAATCCTAGGTGCAAACGCGACGTCACTTACATGAATGCAGTGGGTACTGTGTGCACGCTCGAGGTCCGTGCGCGCTTCTTTCGTACACGCACGCTCCATCTTGCCCACAAGCTGCTTCCGATGCTCCTCCCTCCTGTACTCCAATGGATATTCCATGTTGTTGAGCTCCTCCTTTGGTACGGCGCATCTCGGACATGGGAACTTTGTCTTGATGCCCGACTTGGTTCCGGCGACCTTGCACTGCTCTGGGTAGTCGCCGACGTACGCGTACGTCATTGGATAAGCCTTTCGACGAATGCCATATGGGTCCGTGAGTATCATACCGCTGCACAAGCAATGAAAATGTACGCAGCTCGTCGTTAGTGAAACATCACAAGCGCGAGTATCTATCGGCGAGCATTGCATACATAAAACAAGGTGTAATCGCGTGAATAACGCACTTACTTGTACTGCCCGGCATTCAAGTCCTCCATGATGAGATTCAGGGCCTCCTGGAACACTTCAAGCCGCCGATGCTCTTCATTCCCTTTCGCGTAGAAGCCGCCGTCGTCGTCGGGTAACAGAGCGACAAGTCGATGGCCGTGCGATTTCCAACGATTACCCGAAGCAATGTTGGCCAGTGAGATGTACACTGGCCATCCCTTGAGTCCTCCATCGATGGTGAGTGTCGTTTCGTCGGAGTATATAATCACCGCAGCCACTGACGCCCCTTGTGGCAATTCGGCCAGGACTTCTCGCCACCAGCTCCCCGTCTCAGGACCCTTGTATATGCGCTTAGCTTCAGGGTCTCTGTTGGGTGGCGGTGGTTTCACAACGAAGCCGTCCGCGTTCGCCACGTTCTTGTATAGGCTTGCCACGCAGTTCAGTGCAGAACGACGCCACATGATCACCGGCTCCAAATCCCCCTCCTTCGCAAGATTAACCTGCTCGAAAGGGTGCAAATTGGCATCGGCGAGTTGCAACTTCTCGTAGCCATCAAATGCGGCAAGGGAATTTATGGTTAGACGCCCGGGATTGCTCAACACCTCTATGAGGATGGATATCAACTCCTCGATATCCACCCTTGAGAGTCCAGAACCTCCTGCAGTCGTCCTTACAAAACGATATACGCGTGCGTCGGGATCCACCTTCGATGTGTCACCACCGGAGGAGAAGCGATACCTTGTTGGGTCCTCGTTCATCTCTGCAGCGCCCACGTCCTCTGCCATGCGACTACTCTCTGCCTGCGCTTCACTGCGGGTACGTTTAGTTGTTCTTGTGCGAATGCGCTCTGCTGCAGCTTGGAGCGCCTCTACAGCTCTGCCCTGGCTGCTTTCGTTTCTCAGCTCTGGAGTTGCATCAGGAGCCTTGAACTTGTGCTTTCCCTTCGACATATGCCATGCCTTTGCCAGCGAAGTAGGAAATTTTGCAATGCAGTCCTTCACATCACATCGATAATGCCCCCCTGTCAGACTATTATCTTATGCTCTAGCCTGTAGTGGGGTGCTCTATAGCGAGTACAACCCTTCTAGGGTTTTGCTATTTGTATCCTCATTCCTGCTAGTTCAACCCTCTTTCTTCCTTCTAATTTTGTCATGCTATCAGAGCAGGTCGATCCCCTTGGATCGATCCTGTGGGTGGGCTTACCACCGCCTAGCTTCCGCTGCTACCACTACTACTACTATCAACTACCCTCTGAGCTGCACGCCCCGTGGCGTGCGGCATTTTTCTTCCCGCCGTGCGCCCCGAGGCGCGCGGCGGTTTTCTGCCCGCCGTGCGCCCCGAGGCGCGCGGCGGTTCTCTGCCCGCTGTGCGCCCCGAGGCGCACGGCGGGCTTCGGCCCCGTCGACCGGCGTGTCGCCCTCGGGAGGCGCCGCGACGGGCGACGGGGACCCAGTCGTCACCTCCCGTCGCCCGTCGTGGCCTACGCGCGGCCCGTACAGGCAGCGCGCGGCCTGTACGGGCTGCGCAAGACCCGCGCGCGGCCCGTACGGGCGGCGCCAGGCCCGCGCGCGGCTCGGGCCGCCTGCGCGCGGCTCGGGCGACCCTACCTGCGGCCCTGGCCCCGGCCCCGCCGCCCTACCTGCGGCCCCGTCGTCCCGCCGCCCTACAGGCCCGACCCCGTCGCCCTACCTACGGCACGTGCATCCCCCCCCCCCCCCCATTTCCCGTCGCCTGTCGTGGCGACCTGAGGGGCGACCTAAGGGGTGGCGAGTAGGGGGTGGCAGGTATGGGGGTGGCAGTTGTGCATTCCTCCCTTTGCTCCTCCTCCTCCTTCGTCTCCCACTGCTGTAGCTGTCGCTGAGGGGAGTGGATGTGTGGGAGACTGGGGTGTAGGGTTTAAGGGGGGTGCGTGGGAGTGGAGCTAGCGGTGTAGCAGCAGGTGTGTGTCGGGGGGGGTGGGACTGTTTGGGGAAGTTGCACAGAGGTTGCCGTCGTGTCGCCAGCAGCACCTGTGGTCCGGGGACTTCGTCCGGTAGCCCAGTCGTAGCCAGCTGTGCCAGCCGCCCGTGGGTCCGTTGCTCGTCTGCCGCTACTTGAGCCGCGGGGCCTGTTACTCCTGTATTCCGGGGGCTTCGCCCGGTAGCCGCTGTGCCAGTCTGCCTCCTGTTGCCCGTGTGTCTGCAGCTTCAACCGTCGCCGCCTATCTCCTCTCCCCTCACTCTCTCTCCTCCTCCTCGCTTGCCCGTTGTGACCACCACTAGCTTTGCTCATAATTGTGAACTCTAAACTATTTCTTCTTGAACTTGTGCTCAGAATGTGTGGTGACATTGTTGTCAGAATATATTTGCTGTCTAGCCTGCAGTGGGGTACTCTGTAATGAGTACAACCCAATTTAGGGCAATGTACTTGTATCCCAACTCTTGCTAGTCACCTCTCTTCCCTTCCAATTTCTCGACTCTCACCTAACCCACTCGAACTCACCTATCTCCTAGTGTGGGCCTAGGCTACTAAGCCTAGGCCCCACACCTAATATTTTCACATGTTATCAGAGCCCGTTCTACCTTGGTTTGTGGGCCCCTATGCTTCCGCTGCAGTCCTTCTTCCTGCCGTGCGCTCGGGGCGCGCGGCGGTTTTCCCGTCCTTCGAAGCGCCCTCGGGGGGCCTGCGCGCTGCCCTCCCCGCTGCTCGTCGCGACGCCCGTGCGGGACCCGCGCGGCGTCACCCTGCTCGTCGCGACGTCCGTGCGGGACCCGCGGGGCGTCGCCCCTGCTCGTCGCGACGTCCGTGCGGGACCCGCGCGGCGCCGCCCTACTTGTCGCGACGTCCGTGCGGGACCCGCGGGGCGTCGCCCCTGCTCGTCGCGGCGTCCGTGCAAGATCCGCGGGGCGCCGTCAGAGCCAGCAGCAACCGCCGCCAGAGCCTACAGCAGCGGCCGCCACCACCCAGCAGCAGCACCCGCCGCCAGGCCTGCAGCAGCTGTTGCCACCGCGCCTGCAGCAGCAGCTGCCGCCGCTCTGCAGCAGCAGCCCCTGCAACGGCCGCCACTGCAGCAGCAGCCCATGGAGCCGCCGCCCCAGCAGCAGCCGCCCCTGGAGCCGTCACTGCAGCAGCCGCTCCTGCAGCAGCAGCCCCAGGTACAGCCGCCCCAACAGCAGCCGCCCCTGGACCCGGTACGCCCTGTGCTGCCCGTGCCTGTGCTGCCCTGTGCTGCCTGTGCCTGTTGCTGCCTGTGCCTGTGCTGCCCGTGCCTGTGCTGCCCGTGCCTGTGCTGCCCGTGCTTGTTGCTGCCCGTGCCTGTGCTGCCCGTGCCTGTGCTGCCCGTGCCTGTGCTGCCCGTGCCTGTGCTGCCCGTGCCTGTTGCTGCCCGTGCCTGTGCTGCCCGTGCCTGTGCTGCCCGTGCCTGTTGCTGCCCGTGCCTGTGCTGCCCGTGCCTCTGCTGCCCGTGCCTGTGCTGCCCGTGCCTGTGCTGCCCGTGCCTGTTGCTGCCCGTGCCTGTGCTGCCCGTGCCTCTGCTGCCCGTGCCTGTTGCTGCCCGTGCCTGTGCTGCCCGTGCCTGTGCTGCCCGTGCCTGTGCTGCCCGTGCCTGTGCTGCCCGTGCCTGTTGCTGCCCGTGTCTGTGCTGCCCGTGCCTGTGCTGCCCGTGCCTGTGCTGCCCGTGCCTGTGCTGCCCGTGCCTGTTGCTGCCCGTGCCTGTGCTGCCCGTGCCTGTGCTGCCCGTGCCTGTGCTGCCCGTGCCTGTGCTGCCCGTGCCTGTTGCTGCCCGTGCCGGTGCTGCCCGTGCCTGTGCTGCCCGTGCCTGTGCTGCCCGTGCATGTGCTGCCTGTGCCTGTTGCTGCCCGTGCCTGTGCTGCCCGTGCCTGTGCTGCCCGTGCCTGTGCTGCCCGTGCCTGTTGCTGCCCGTGCCTCGTGCTCGCGCCCTCGTGCGCTCTGCTACTGTCTGCGCCCTCGTGCGCACTGTTCCCCCCCCCCCCCCCCGTTTGCGGGTGTGGGGGTGCTCCGTTTGTGTCGCCCCTTCCTTCTCCTCCTCCGTCGTCTCCCACTGCTGCAGCTGTCGCTGAGGGGGGTGGTTGTGTGGGAGACTAGGGTTTAGGGTTTAAGGGGGGTGCGTGGGAGTGGAGCTAGGGGTGTAGCAGCGGGTGTGTGTCAGGGGGGTGGGACTGTTTGTGGGAGGTTGAGCGGAGGCTGCCGTCTTGTAGTCCGCAGCACCTGTAGTCCGGGGCGCTGTCTTGGTAGCCCAGTGAGCCTGCTGCGCCTGTCGCCCGTGGGTCCGTTACTCCTGCCGCTCTTCGTAGCCGCCGAGCCAGTTACTCCAGTAGTCCGGGGCGCTGTCCCGGTAGCCACTGTGCCAGCCGCTCCTGTTGCCCGTGTGTCTGCAGCTTCAGCCGTCGCCTCCTATCTCCTCTCCTCTCACTCTCCCTCCTCCTCCTCACTTGCCCGTTGTGACCACCACTAGCTTTGTTGATAATTGTGCACTTTAACTATTGCTTCTTGAACTTGTGCTCAGAATGTGTGGTGACATTGTGATCCACCCTGAGCTTGTACTGCTTTGCCTGCTCTGCTGATTTCACCCCACTTTGGCTATGGGGGTGTGTCAGAATATATTTGCTGTCTAGCCTGCAGTGGGGTACTCTGTAATGAGTACAACCCAATTTAGGGCAATGTACTTGTATCCCAACTCTTGCTAGTCACCTCTCTTCCCTTCCAATTTCTCGACTCTCACCTAACCCACTCGAACTCACCTATCTCCTAGTGTGGGCCTAGGCTACTAAGCCTAGGCCCCACACCTAATATTTTCACAATTGTGATCCACCCTGAGCTTGTACTGCTTTGCTTGCTCTGCTGATTACACCCCACTTTGGCTATGGGGGTGTGTCAGAATATTATCTTATGCTCTAGCTTGTAGTGGGGTGCTCTATAGCGAGTACAACCCTTCTAGGGTTTTGCTATTTGTATCCTCATTCCTGCTAGTTCAACCCTTTTTCTTCCTTCTAATTTTGTCACCCCCTTCTTCCATTCTGCCAAGTAGGATCTTGCCAACTTTATAAACTGGTATAATGCAAGTGTATATGATAGACAAAACTCAGAGCACAATCCTCAATGTGCCTACATCTAGAAGTCCCTAAGCAACAATCTTCGGCTGAAACACCTTCAGCAGACCTGCAGGTACACGAAATGCCATAAGAAATGTTAGTGATTGTAGCCTGGAAGGCACGAAACCCGTCACTTACTCATATACACAGTTATCCATAAAAGGAAAAAAAGAAAAAGAAAAACGAACATCTCAGCAAGATAAGCAGAGCACCGATGTATTATTGCTCCCTGCAATGCTGGCTTACCTCTAGGTGTCGAAATGTAGGTGCGGTAGCAGAAAAACACCTGGAAAAACATAGTGTACAGGCAGGGTGGTTAACCATTCTCAACATGGCAGAGATAACACGATGAAGAAGGATCTTCAAGGAAAATAACACGAAATCATGGCAGCATGATAAGGGGCAGTGTGAACATTCGCGCAGAACAAAGATACTCGAAATACTACGGACGAAACCTACATTGTTCAGATTTGAAGGAAACTACAGATCTGGAAAATAAAAAATAAGCATGAAAAAAATGCAAAGGATTTCTGATTACCTGAGAATATCCTGCACGCGATTTCGGATTGATGATGTCGAGAGAAACAGTGCACTCGGCGCCAGCTAGACTGAGCCTGTGAAACTATTTTTTTTAGGCGACGTGGAGGGAGTAGGGGAACGTGCGTGAAACAGCTATGGAGCATCTGAATGACGAAAAAACTGGATCTGTGAATGGGAGAATGGGAAGGGTGCGTGTGGGATGCACCAGAAGAAACATTGGGGATGCACCTTCGCCTACTCTGAGGGCGGGCCTTTTTCGTTCGTTTGAATGCGGCTTAGTGGGATTTCTCGCGTTCTACAACGGCCAAATCAGTTTCCAGATAGGTCGGGATGGGTATTGAGGAAAAATGAAATGAAAATGACTCGCCTTGAATCTGGCTGTTGGGTATGATTGGGCGGTAATTCTGTGCTGTCGGAGTCACTGTGCAACTCCACGCGTCAATTTCGGGACACGGTGTCATTTCTTCACCATACTATATTGCCACGGCATCACCCTGGGTCAACCTCACACACACATTCTGCCGTCGAATTCCTGTGATTGGGTAATGTGCGTTGCCTGAAATCTGAACGGAGACAATCGTGTCCATTGATCATTAAGATCGCCTTCCTGGGCTGTCCGAAGTTCGAAGTTCCGACAGCGAAAAGTGCACTCGGCACGTGCGAAAGCACTGGGGTTTGTGATGAGGTGGCGGGGGGGTGAATCCGGACGTCGGTGAGCGGGTATGGGAATCTTTTGCGCTGCCACGCTGGAACCACTGCGGTGCACTTTTGGGGGGCTGTCCTGTCCGAAGTTCGCAGGAAGGCGACTTAACACAAAGCAGGGTTTTAAAAAGGTCAGGAAGTTTTAGACTGTAATAGCAGGTTTTTAGTGCGGTGACTGATCGAAATTGGATCGCCGAAATTGATGCGAGTGTAATAGTGCACACGCGTGGAAACCGGGCCATGTGTACATTTTCTCGCGCCTCTCTACAATCCTGCAAATCCGCGCCACCCTCCCTCCCAGCCCACCGACATGATAAGGACCTGACCCTTGTATCACCGTACCTGCGACCGAACCTGCGTAGGTTCGATTTTTTGCGGAGTAATAAATGGTGTAGTGAATTTTGAATGCTTTCAGAGACATTCAGCGCGTTGCAATCAGCGATCGTGCAATCGACACTGCAAAACTTCTAGAGGTGCCTCGTCCTAACACTTCCATTTCGCGCGCCAATTCCTTTGACAAATCTGTCAGAACATCATAGCTTACTTGTTTGTGTAGGCTATAGTGGGGTATCCCATAGGGGGTACAACCCAATTAGGGTTTCCTATTTGTACTCGCCTCGTTCGTAGTCAATTCATTCACGTTTCTATTCTCACATGGTATCAGAGCAGGTCCCATCCTAGGGACTGTTCTCTAGGGCCCACCGAAGCGCGCCCCGAGGCGCGCGTTCTTTTTTCTCGCGACCCTCCGTGTCGCCCTTCCCCTCGCGGCCCCGCCGCCTCCTCGACGCGGCCCCGCCGCCTCCTCGACGCGGCCCCGCCGCCTCCTCGACGCGGCCCCGCCGCCTCCTCGACGCGGCCCCGCCGCCTCCTCGTCGCGGCCCTGCCGCCTTCTCGACGCGGCCCCGCCGCCTCCTCGACGCGGCCCCGCCGCCTCCTCGACGCGGCCCCGCCGCTTCCCTACCTGCGGCCGTCCCGCCGCCCTGCCTGCGGCCGTCCGCCGCCCTGCCTGCGGCCGTCCCGCCGCCCTACCTGCGGCCCGCTCGCCGCCCTACCTGCGGCCTACCCGCCGCCCTACCTGCGGCCTACGCGCCGCCCTACTTGCGGCCGTCCGCCGCCCTACCTGCGGCCGTCCCGTCACCCTACCTGCGACCTACCCGCCGCCCTACCTGCGGCCGTCCCGCCGCCCTACCTGCGGCCTACCCGCCGCCCTACCTGCGGCCGTCTGCCGCCCTACCTGCGGCCGTCCCGCCGCCCTACCTGCGGCCCACCCGCCGCCTTACCTGCGGCCCACCCGCCGCCCTACCTGCGGCCCACCCGCCGCCCTACCTTCGCGACCCGGCCGCCCTACCTACGCGGCCCAGCGCCCGCCGAGCCGCCCAGCAGCAGCCGAGCCGCCCAGCAGCAGCCGAGCCGCCCAACAGCAGCCGAGCCGCCCAGAAGCAGCCGAGCCGCCCAACAGCAGCCGAGCCGCCCAGGAGCAGCCCAGCCGCCCAGGAGCAGCCGAGCCGCCCAGCAGCAGCCGAACCGCCCAACAGCAGCCGAGCCGCCCAACACCAGCCGAGCCGCCCGGGAGCCGAGCCGCCCAGCAGCCTAGCGACCGTGTCGTCTGGCGAACTTCCTCCTGAGCCGCCCGACCTGCCCTACCTGGTGAGCACTGCACTGCTGTCACTGCGTACCCTTCCCCTACTGCTTGCACTGCGCCACTGTCGTCGTCATGGCTACACCCAATGTCCTCACTTTTGACGCTGAGGGTCGAGCCATTGACTTTGAGGTCTGGCTCAACGACCTGCACCTGTTTTTACAGTGCGACAGGGCCGACAGTCTGTCTCTCTTTGACCTCACCTCTGGCGCTGTCCCTGCCCCTGCTGCTGATGCTGACGCCACTGTTCGCTCTCAGTGGGCCACGCGCGATGCTGCTGCACGTCTTGCTGTGCGTTGCCACCTACCTACCGCTGAACGCACGCACTTTAGTCAGTACAAGAGTGCTCAGACCTTGTACGACGCTGTAGTTGCACGCTACTCCTCCCCTGCCACTGCTGCACTGAGCCGCCTCATGCTCCCCTTCCTCTTCCCTGACCTTGCCGCCTTTCCCACTGTCGCTGATCTCATCACGCACCTCCGCACTAGTGACACTCGCTACCCGCGCTGCACTTCCTGCTGACTTCTGCGCCAAGAACCCCCCCCCCCATGTACATCACTCTCTACTTCCTAGTCACTCGCCTCCCTGACTCCCTTCGTGTAGTCTGGAACCACTTCCTTGCGGTCTGTCCCACCACCCTCACCGTCGACAGCCTCGAGAAGGCCCTTCTTGCAGCAGAGAAGAGCATAGTTGCTGTAGGAGCCTCTCGAGGTGACCCCCGCGCCCCCATCTTTGAGGGGTGTTCTCCTTCCCCTCTCCTGCCCTCTGTTGCCTCTGCTGCTGCGGCCGACCTCGTTGGTCTTGAGTCGGTCGGTGCGGCGTCTGCCCCTAGCGGGAGACGCCGCTCTGGCAAGGGCAAGGGGGGCAAGGGAGCGGGTGGGGCCAGTGGGGGCGGTGGCGGTGGGGGTGGAGGCGGCGGAGGGAGTGGGGGTGGCGGTGGAGGTGGTAGTGGGGGTGGGGGTGCTAGTGGCAGCGGTGGCGGCGGGAGTGGCGGCGGCGGTGGGGGTGGTAGCGGAGGTGGCTGAGGTGGCGGCGGTGGAGGCGGGGGCAGGGGCGGTGGAGGAGGAGGCGGGGGTGGCGGAGGTGGAGGTGGTCGGAGTGGGGCTTCGCAGCGGAGCGGCATTGGTGGCGGTCAGCGCCAACAGCAGCAGCAGCAGCAGCACCGTTCTCGCGACGTCCTCACCCTCCAGCAGCTCCGTGAGTGGTACACGCAGCGTCAGCGCGGTGGGGGTTTTGGTCCCTGCACCTACGTTCTCCGCACTGGCGACCGCACTGGAGAGCAGTGTGGGGGTGCCCACCCCGCTCAGCGCTGCTTTGGCCGCCTAACAGACGCTTGGCGTCAGCGGTTCCCGGAGGCCGCGGAGATCCCCCGCTGGGGAGAGCTGTCTAGGGCTGGTTTAGCTATCTTTGATCTTGACTTTGATGCTATCCTTGCTGCCATGTATGCTGTGACCACTAGTGAGGAGGGTGACTGTTACCGGTGTTTCCCGCCAGACCCGGGCATTGGTACTGCTGCTCCAGGTACCGGTGAGGCTTCTGCTCTCTCAGGTACTAGTGCGTCTGCGCTCTCAGGTACTGCGTCGGCTTCGGCCTCCCACACCTTCACTCTTGACTCTGGAGCGTCTCGCTCTTTCTTTCGGGACCGCACCACACTTACGCCGCTTAGTCGGCCGGTTGCGGTTTCCCTGGCTGACCCCTCTGGGGGTCCTGTCCTCGCTCGCTTCTCCACGGTCCTCCCGTGTCCAGCGGCTCCCTCTGGCACCCTGTCTGGTCTCTACCTCCCCTCGTTCTCTACGAACTTGGTGAGTGGTGCTGACCTACAGAATGGGGGAGTTCACCTGTTCACCCCTGCTAGTCAGCGAGTGACGCACTGCACGGAGGCTAGCATGGGTCGTCACCTGGCTACGTTTACACGTCAGCCAGGGTCGAGCCTGTACACACTGACCACTGCTTCTCCTCCAGGTGCTGAGTCTGGTAGCGTGCCTTCGTCTGGTCAGGTGTTTGCTGCAGCGTCCAGGTCTGGTCCTGAGTCTGCCCCCTGTTCGTGTCGCCGTCTGTCTCACGAGACCCTCCTCTGGCACCACCGTCTTGGCCACCCCTCTCTGCTTCGGCTCAGAGGCATGGCCTCCCGTCTCCTTGTGTCTGGTCTCCCCCGGTCTCTACCTCCCCTTCCTCAGGGCCCTGGCCCTGCCTGTGTCCCCTGTGTCGAGGGGCGCCAGCGTGCTGCCCCTCACTCCTCCCAGTTTCCTCCGACAGAGGCTCCGTTGCAGACGCTTCACATGGACGTGTGGGGCCCTGCCCGCGTCCGTGGACTCGGTCACGAGCGCTACTTCCTGCTGGTGGTTGACGACTACTCGCGTTACACCACAGTCTTCCCCTTGCGCAGCAAGGGTGATGTCACTGAGGTGCTGATCGACTGGATCCGCGCAGCTCGTCTCCAGCTCAGGCAGAGCTTTGGCTCGGACTTTCCTGTGTTGCGTCTGCACTCGGACAGAGGCGGAGAGTTCTCCTCTGGCCTTCTGCGTGCCTACTGTCGTGCGCGAGGCATCCGCCAGACCTTCACGCTTCCGGACTCCCCGCAGCAGAATGGGATTGCAGAGCGCCGCATTGGCATGGTCATGGACGTCGCTCGTACGTCCATGATGCATGCGGCTGCTCCCCATTTTGTGTGGCCGTTTGCGGTCAGGTACGCAGCGCATCAGATCAACCTCCACCCCAGGGTCTCCAGGCCGGAGACCTCCCCAGCGCTGCTGTGGACGGGGAAGGTTGGCGATGCGTCGGCGTTCCGGGTCTGGGGATCTCGGGCGTTTGTCCGCGACTTGTCTGCGGACAAGCTGTCCCCTCGCGCTGCTCCCTGCGTCTTCCTGGGGTTCCCCCCCGACGCCCCTGGGTGGCAGTTCTACCACCCCACCTCTCGACATGTTCTGTCCACTCAGGACGTCACGTTCGACGAGTCGGTACCCTACTACCGCCTCTTCCCCTACCGCACTCCGTCCCTCCCCCCTCCCCCGCTCTTCTTGGTACCAGGTCCCCCCCCGGTAGACCCCCTTCCCCCTCAAGGTCCTGCCCCTTCAGGTGTGTCCCAGGTAGACGCGGTCGAGCCTGTCGAGGTCACTGGTGACTCTGGTGCGGCTGCAGGAGCTAAGCCTGGGGGTGCTGAGACTGGAGGTGCTACGCCTGTGGGAGCTGAGCCTGGGGGTGCGGAGTCTGGAGGTGCTGAGCCTGGGGGTGCTGTGCCTGGGGGTGCTGAGCCTGGGGGTGCTGAGCCTGGGGGTGCTGAGCCTGGGGGTGCTGTGCCTGGAGGTGCTGAGCCTGTGGGTACTGTGCGTGGGGGTGCTGAGCCTGGGGGTGCTGAGCCTGGGGGTACTGAGACTGGGGGTGCTCCGCCTGGAGGTGCTTCGTCTCGCCGTGAGCCACTCTCCCCTCAGGAGCTACGTGAGTGGTTTGCCAGACGCTGGAGGCGTGCTGCTGGTGCTGGAGGTTCTTCGGCTGCAGAGGGTACTACTGTTGAGCGTCCCGGTGGTGCTCGTACTGTGGGTACTGGAGCTGCTGGGTCTGAGGGTTCTCCTGGAGCTGGTGCTGCTGAGGGTGTTGACGCTGAGACTGCCGCTGGAGGTCCGACTGGCGGTGCTCCTGCTGGTGCTGCTGGAGGTTCGGGAGCTACTGGAGGTGCTGCTGGAGCGGGTACTCCTGCTGGGGGTACTGGTGCTGTCCCTGCTGTTTCTGGCGTCGCCGCGCGGCCCCGGCCGTACTTCGTTCCGCTCCTGCAGCAGGTTCTTGGTCTTCCACCTTCTCCTGGTCCTCCTCCTCCTCCCTTAGAGGGTCCGCAGCCTTTCTCGTCACAGTCACAGCTACAGCATGCCTCCCCTTTGCCTGCTCCTTCCCCCTACGCTGGTCCGACTGGAGGTCTTACTGAGCGTCGTGAGCCTGCGTCTCGTCCTGCGTCGCCTGTAACACGTGGTTACAGTCCAGCATATACATATTTTATGTACCAATCTCTGAATGTGATAATCTAATTAACATTGTTACACTCATATCATTTATACTTCACGGGCTAAATTATCTTCGCAAGTTTCGCATACATGTAACTCACCGTTCATAGCACACTCAATAAGTACATTGAAATAAATAATGGCCACTATTAAAGAACCAGCATCAAATTGAAATCCATTCCCGATCTACATGCCACATGTACATGTGCCTGAATGTCTCATTAACAGGTCACCCATACGATGTCTTCGTCCCACATTGTCGAAGCCCCAAAACCTCGGAACCTCCAATCAAACGATTGGTTCTCTAGCGTCTGGGGCAATTCCCAACCTCAGCCAAGCCGGAGGCTCGCCTCCCGTGTCTCAGTGATTGGTTGGTGTCAACCAACATTCCGATGAAATACCTGGCAACACGCAAATGAGCCGCCCGAAAACTGGGATGTCGAAACCTACTGGCCAACTGGACAGGTTTGCGAGGCGTCAACGATTGGTTTTACCCCTCCAGTTGTCAACGACTGGCTTTCGGTTGGAAAACCAGAAACCCAAGTTTCGCGATGCCGCATCACTGCAGCTGCTTGCGAGTCGCAGCGGCTGTCGCGCTCGTCGTGCTCCTCACCGTTCCGCTCAACATGGACCACTTCAGGGTGAGATTTCATTGGTGCTAAAAAAAATTGCAGGCTGCAGCCGTTTTCTGCAGCTATTTGTACCATACAGTGTGCTTTTTCGCGCGCTTCATGCTCCTCACCGTTCCGCTCAACATGGACCCACTTCAGGGTGAGAGATTCTCACCTGCCAGTGAGTGCACGAAGCGCGTTCAACCGTCGTCGTTTCCGCGGCTCACCGCCGTGTATGCCGCTTTTGTTTGCTCGTCGTCCTTACGGCCTCACTTATCCGATGAGTCTTAATGCACTTTTGGTTGAAGTGTAACCCTTTCGGGTGAGGATGGAGGATGAAGCACTTTGGATGGCAATTCCGATTACGGAAAGCACTTTCGGGTGAAACTGAAGCGTTTTTGGGTGAAGCAACTTATGAAGCTCATGATAAGTGTATTTCATTCCTCTTCTTTCCCCCCGCCAGCAGACAACATCGCCAGATTCCCTGGGTCTTCTCTCCTCACCAACAGCTAGAGCTGCTTATGAGGCTTCTGAAACGTTGTGTATTTTCCTCTCTCCTCTCCACCCTGACCTCGTCAACCAGACATCATCACCAGAGTCTCTGAGTGTTCTCTCCTCATCCACACTTTATTTTTTTTTGTTTTTTCAATAATATTTCAGAATATAACATTTTCCTCTCTACTACCCTCCTCCCTCTCCCCTCGTCCACCAGACATCATCACCAGAGTCTCTGGGTGTTCTCTCCTCACCAGCAGCTAGAGCTGCTCTCATCGCGTCTCTCACATCCGCCTCCTCCGCTTCTTCCTCCACCTCCACCTCCTCATCGCCCTCATCCTTCTCCTCTCTCTTCTCCACTTCACTCCAATCTCACCCCTCCGCTTCCGCCTCCAAATCTCCCTAATTCCCCTCGTGGTCCACGCTTCGCAAGCATGCGAGTCAGCTGCTGTCTCTGGATGATTCCACGCAACAACTGGTGAGTAATGAGCCATCGCTGCTGCTGGAACAATTTCGTTCCACCTCTCATCATCTCCCCAATCCCTCTCGTGGTGCTCCTCTCTATAAGCATGCGAGTCAGTTGCTGTCTCTGGATGATTCCACACAACAACTGGTGAGTAAAGAGCCACCGCTGCTCCATTGTAATGAGTCGCATTTTGAGTCGACTCAAAACTCGATTGGTGAGTAAAGAGCCACCACTGCTCCATTGTGTATTCTATGTTTCCTTCCACTTCGCATCATTCCCCCATCCCTCTCGTGGGCCTCGCTTTCCAACCGCGCCATGTAGCTGCTCTCTCGGGCTGGTTCCAGTCAACGAGTGGAGGAGAGTAGGGAGCTGGTGCTGCTGCAATAACCAAGTTACCGCCGCTGCATTGTGCCGTACGTTACTTCTTCATCTCCCTCATAGCCCTCCTGCTCCTTCACTGCAGTGCAGTCTGCCTCACATTGTGCTACTCTCTTTGCTCCCTCCCTCCCTCCCTCCCTCCCTCTTCCCGCACTCAGCAGCAACAAGCCTCCGAGCCATCTACAATCCAAGCGCCCACCCCCTACACCGGCTGCACTGCTGTCTGCCTCACTGGTTCGGCGCGTGACTTTGAGCTCACCGGGCCTAGCATCGTGGCTCGGCTGCTGCCGAGCCTGCGTCCGCACCGCCCTGTCCTGTTCCTCGTAGCTCCCCTGGACGAGCACAGCCACAAGCTGTGGGCGCTGCAATGGGGGCTGGGCATGGGGAGAGATGGGGGGTCTGGGGGATTTGGGGGACAGGGCGGATCAGGAGAACAGGGAGAGGGACTAGCGGGAGGGTTAGGGCGGAACCTAAAAGAGCGGGTCGATGTGGAGAGCGCATGGGAAGGGGGGGTGGAGTTGGGTGCGGTGCAGATGGGTGGGAGCGTGTGGGTGGACGTTGATGAGGTGGTGGGAGACAGCAAGCTCTACGACAACGCAACAGCTCGGAGCATGCAGGTGCATTTATTCTAATGTCTAGCCGCTGTTGCGAGCTTTCATGGTCCTCTTTTGAGACGTCCCAAAAGTCAGGTTCGTCCATTTTCTCAACTATAGTCGCTGTTGTGAAATTTTATGGTCCCCGCCACCCCTCCACCTCCTCATCCACCTCCTCTCATCCACCCCCTCCCTCCCTTTGTTCTCCCTCTCCCCTGCTCCTCTCGTGCAGCCTCATCTGCAGTGCTTACAGCTTCTCTCGTCCTGTCTCTCTTTAATCGACAACCACCAGCGCCACCACCCCTCCTTGCCCCCTTCCACCACCTCATCCACTCCCTCCCTTCTTTCCCCCCTTCCCGTGCTCCCCTTGTGCAGCCTCAACTGCAGTACTTACAGCTTCTCTCGTCCTGCCTCTCCGTAATCGACAACTATCAACACCACCATCCCTCCTCGCCACCCTTCCACCGTCTCATCCACTCCCGCCTCGACTCCTACTGGTCCGCCCCACCCTCTTTCTCCTCCGCCTTCTCCTCTCCAGTCCCTAACACCACCGCATCTTCCTTCGATGCTCCTGGTGCTGCTGGTAGCGCTGGTGATGCCACTGCCGCAAGAGGTGGGGCAGCAGAAAGGAGGGGTTCTGCAGAACTAGCAAAGGGAGGAAAGAGGAAAAATCAACAGCAGAGACAGATACAGGGGAGCAGGAGCAGGAGGAAGAGGAGGAGTGGGTGGTGCCATTTGGTTCGGACTACAGTGGGATCAACGACGCCTTTGGAATGGGCTCTCTGGAAGCTGCCCGGAAGGTTCTGTCCCGCCTCTCCTCGCTTCAAGAGCTCGTGAAGGCAGGCCTCAGGTGTGTGTGGGTGGGTGGGTGGGTGGGTGGGTGAGTGGGTGAGTGGGTGGGTGGGTGGGTGGGTGAGTGGGTGGGTGGGTGGGTGGGTGGGTGGGTGGGTGGGTGGGTGGGAGGGAGTGCGGATGTCTGACACATGAGGGATGAGTTGATTTTTGAGTCGACCCAAAAATCGACTTATCACACAAAGCAGGCCTCAGGTGCGGGTGGGAGTGCGGATGTCTAACACATGAGGGGTGAACACAATGTCTCAGGCTGTTGGGGGTTCGCAATGTGAACCTCGAAAAGGTGCGAGAGGGTTCCCTTACCTTTCCATTCCCCCTCACACTCAAAAGCCCACTCAAGCCTCAAATAGAGCCCATGCCGTCCTTCTCTCCACACACAAAAAGCCCCCTTTCTCCTTCATTCTCCCCCTTTTCTTTCCTTCTCTCGCCTTCTCGCCCTTTCTCCTTCCTCCCCACCCCCTTCTCCCCTTTCTCGCCTGCTCCCTTCATTCCACCCCCACAGCAACCTCTCCCCAAAGGCAACCCTCCAGGCCTGTATAGAATCCACAGGCATCCACGTGGCACGAGCTGATTGGCCGCTGTGCACCGTGAGCCACCAGACGTTCAAGCACGGGCGGCAGGGGGAGGTGCTGGTGGCCTCGTTACAGTCACGCGCGAACCTGAACGGAGCGAAATGCTGGCCTTGCACGCCCAAATACACTGGCCTAGAGGTGAGTTTATCGCTACTGACTAAACCACATATAGCTGGTGGCCTCATTACAGTCACGCGCGAACCTGAATGGAGCGAAATGCTGGCCCTGCACGCCCAAATACACCGGCCTAGAGGTAAGTCTATCATTACCGAACCACACATAGCTGGTGGCTTCGTTACAGTCACGAGCGAACCTGAATGGCGCCAAGTGTTGGCCCTGCACACCCAAATACACTGGCCTGGAGAATACAATGACTAGTATTGCAGGTCAAATGTCTGTCTGGTGGCCTCATTACAGTCACATGCGAATCTGAATAGGGCAAGATTTTGTCCCTCACGCCCAAATACAGTGGTGGGTGGTGATTGAGGCGCTTGAACTAATCTTCACTTTCCGTCCCTCCCCTTCTTTCCTCACAGGCCCTCTCCCACATGGCCTTTGTGCCTGCTTCCAACCGGATCCGCTCCCCTTCAGCCAGACCACTCAACACCAGCACTGAGAGCATCTACCTGTGTGATACCTCCCACCCCTGGGAGATCATTTTTAAGTCAACTTTTGAGTTGACTTTTGAGTCGACTCAAAAGTCACCTCGCTCCCCTTCAGCCAGCCCACTCAACACTAGCACTGAGAGCACCTGCCTGTGTGATACCTCCCACCCCTGGGAGATCGCGTGGAGTCACAAACTACGACGTTGCAGCTGTGCTCATTCATCCTTCCCTTCCCCACTTGCAGGCGCTTTCACATATTGCTTGGGCGCCTGCTTCCAACAGGATCCGCTCCCCCTCAGTTGATCCTGTCAACTCGGGTAGCAATAGCATACAGCTCTGCCACACCTCCCACCCCTGGGAGCTCGCCTGGACTCACAATCACCCTTGCTCCTCTCTCTGCCTTGACACTACTCATTTCATTCCCAATCCCCTCATGCAGGCCCTCTCCCACATGGCCTTCGTGCCTGTCTCCAACCAGATCCGCTCCCCCTAAGCCAGCCCACTCAGCACCGGCACCGAGAGCATCGAGCATTGACACTGACTCACATCCACCATGCTTGCTGCTCCCTCCCCTCCGCCAAACAGGCCCTCTCCCACATGGCCTTCGTTCCTGTCTCCAACCAGATCCGCTCCCCCTCAGCTGATCCTGTCAACGCTGGCAGCAATAGCATACAGCTCTGCGATGCCTCCCACCCCTGGGAGCTTGCCTGGACCGATAACTACGATGCTGCTGCTGGCTCGCGATTGGCTGGGATGAGAAGGGCTATCTCGTCCACCAATCTGAAGCAATACGTGCAGCTGATGGCACAGGTGAGGGATTCTTAATCGACTAAAACAAGGGCGATTGGGGAAGCGAGGTTGGTGTGGGGTGATTTTGGTATGTGGTGAATTGACTGGGTGGGTCAACTGTATGTGGGACTGTCTTCTGGCATAATTCTCAGCGAGCAGCACATCAGGTATGGGCTAAAAGGAATAGAAAAACAGGGTGTGTTGATTGTGGTAGAGTCTCTTCTATCGCCTGTGGTAGATGGACAGGGTGGGTTGATTGTGTGTGAGGTTGATCTTCAGAATTCTCAAAATCTGACTCAAATGTATTTCACAGGTCTCTTGGTTCCAACTTCCCTCTCTTCTTTCCCTCCTCTCACCCTCTGCCACTCCATTCTCCCCTCTACCTGCTCCCTTCTCCCTTCTCCATTCGCCCTCGCTTTCTCTCCACGCCCCCGCTCCTTTCTCCCCTCATCCTCTTGCCCCTTCCAACCCCCCGCTGTCAGCTCCAGCGTCAATCCGCCAACTGGAGCGCCCCCCCCCCTGCTGCTATCTGTGTGCGATCGCTCCTCGGCAAGATATCCATTGTTTGCTCTTCGTGGGTTAGGCTTTCAAGCCTCTCATCCCCTTTCCCTTCTACCTTCCCACTCCCTCCCTCCCCAAACCAGCTCCAGCACCAGACACTCAACTGGAGCGCCCCTCCCCCTTCCGCCATCTGTGTGTGATCACTACTTGGCACGCCAAGGTTGCGCTTCCCAACCTCCTCCCCTTCCTCCTTCCTTTTTCTTCCTTCTCCTCCCTCCCCTCCCTTCTTCCATCCTTCAGCTTCAGCACCAGACACTTAATTGGAGCGCCCCTCCCACTTCCGCCATCTCTGTGCGATCACTCCTTCGGAAAATCTCCCTTGTTGGCTCCTATAGCATGTCCTTCCCCACATCTACCTCCCTTTCCCTTCTCCTCCCTACCCAAACCAGCTTCAGCAGCAAACTAGCAACTGGAGCGCCCCTCCCTCTGCGGCCATCTGTGTGCGATCGCTCTCGGGAAAAATCTCCCATATTAGCTCATCCGCTTCCCTGCTCCCTTCCCATCCTTCACCCCTTTTCTCCCCTTACCAGCTGCAGCAGCAGACAGCCAACTGGAGCGCCCCTCCCTCTGCGGCCATCTGTGTGCGATCGCTCTTGGGAAAAATCTCCTACGTTGGCTCCTACGGAATGTCCTTTCCCACGGCCCTCGCTGTTATCACTCCTAACAGGTAATTTTGACCACCCTTTTGATGAAGCCACCTTTTTGTATAACCCTTTTGAACTCGGCAAGGTATCACCATTGTATGGCTCCCGCCAACCTCGCTGTTCTTACTCTCCCAGTAGTTTCGTGTAGCCCTATCCAAGGTCTCTTAATCCATTTCTAATGCTCGCTGACTTGCTGGCTGCATGTACATTATTCAGCTTGATTTTTCAGCTAGAACTTTCATTCAACTCGAGTTTTCCCCACAATTCCCCACCCCATCTCTCCACTCCGCACCCCTCTATCCATATCTCTGCAGCGTGATCCTTTCCACCTCCCCCATGACCCAACCCCCCTTCGTGCGGGGTGGTGGTGGGAGTCGACTCAAAAGTATTCCTCATTTCTGCATATCCCTCATCCCATCTTTCTACCCCACACACCCTCTGTCCATATCTCTCCAGCGTGGTCCTTTCCACCTCCCCCAGGACACCCCTCCCCTGGACTGCGGGGTGGTGGGAGTCGCACCTCCCCTCACTCCTCCCAGGCCTCTCAGTGCATCCCCATCCCTCCTCACCCCCCTGTCCATACCTCTACAGCGTGGTGTATTCCACCTCCCCCAGGACGCCCCTCCCCTGGACTGCGGGGTGGTGGGAGTCACACCTCCCCTCGCTCCTGCCAGGCCTCTCGGTGCATGCGCTGCCGTCAACCCCCCTCGACTCCACCACTGCCACTCCTGCTCACGTCATCAAGGTGAGTTGTGAGTCAACTCATACAACCCACGTGTGGGTGGTTTATCTCATGTACCCAGTCCAGTTACCCATGCCCCTCATGTGCAACAGTGCAAGTCATCCTCTTCAATATTCCCAAATGGTTTTCTAAAAACTCGTGCACCCAATCCCCCCCCTCGTCCCGCTCTTTCTTCCCTCCTTTTGCAACCGTTTTCTCCACCCGACCTTGCCTTTTTAAAATGAATCAGTTTGCATTGGACGGCTCTGACCTCCCAGCACTCTCCAAGCAACTAAAGGACAAATCTCTGCCACCCGCATGCCAGTTACTCGTGGCATTTCCCAAGCCGCTCACCCAGAAATGGCGTGCAAAGATTATTGGGCAGCTTGAGAGTAAAAATATTTTCTTGGCAGCGTGTTTGAGAGAGCCTGGGATAGATGTACCGTATGGCCCCGGATAAAAGCGCATATGCGCTTATAATAAGTTATTTTTTTTCAAGGGTGGCGCTTGTAATTGAGGAACGGCCATAAGCGCAGGCGCTGATATAATGACTGTCAGAGTATTATAGCTGATGCATGTTTGTAGGCTATAGTGGGGTAGCACATATGGGGTACAGCTTTCTAGGGTTGTATTTGTACCCAACTCTGACTTAGTCATTTTCATTCCTGTTCACTTGTTTCACATGGTATAGAGCGGGTCCTTCCTTAGGACCGTTTTTTTAGGGCCCACCGAAGCGCGCCCCGAGGCACGCCTTTTTTTAGCGACCCCTCGGGTCGCCATTTCCCTCGCGGCCCCGCTGTCCCTCAGACGCGGCCCCGCCACCCCTCCTAATCGCGGCCCCGCCGCCTGCTTGGCGCGGCCCCGCCGCCGGCTCTGACGCGGCCCTGCCGCCCGCTTCGTCGCGGCCCCGCCGCCTGCTTGACGCGGCCCCGCCGCCTCCACTGACGCGGCCCCGCCGCCGGCTCTGACGCGGCCCTGCCGCCCGCTTCGTCGCGGCCCCGCCGCCTGCTTGACGCGGCCCCCGCCGCCTCCACTGACGCGGCCCCACGGCCGGCTCCGCCGCTGCACCCTACGGCCCGCCGCTGCACCCTACGGCCCGCCGCCTCACCTGACGGCCCCGCCGCTGCACCTGCCGGCCCGCCGCTGCACCTGCCGGCCCGCCGCTGCACCCAGCGGCCCGCCGCTTCACCTGACGGCCCCGCCGCTGCACCTGCCGGCCCGCCGCTGCACCCTACGGCCCGCCGCTGCACCCTACGGCCCGCCGCCCCACCTCGTCGGCCCGCCGCTGCACCCTACGGCCCCCGCCGCTGCACCTGCCGGCCCGCCGCTGCACCGGTCGACCCGCCGCTGCACCTGACGGCCCCGCCCCTGCTTCTCCCCGGCCGAGCCGCCCCAGCAGCAGAGCCGCCCCAGCAGCCGAACCGCCCGGGAGCCGAGCCGCCCAACGCCGAGCCGCCCGGGACCCGAGCCGCCCTGCCGCCGAGCCGCTCGGGAGCCGAGCCGCCCTGCACCCGAGCCGCCCTGCCGCCGAGCCGCCCGGGAGCCGAGCCGCCCTGCGCCCGAGCCGCCCAGCCGCCGAGCAGCCCGGGAGCCGAGCCGCTGTGCACCCGAGCCGCCCGGTCGCTGAGCCGCCTTTCTGCAGAGCTGCACGACCTGCCCTGCCTGGTGAGCACAGTCCCACTGACACTGCGAGCTCTTTCCCTACTGCTTGCACTGCGTCGCTGTCGTCGCCATGGCTACCCCTAGTGTCCTAGCTTTTGACGCTGAGGGTCGCGCCATTGATTTTGAGGTCTGGTTAGACGACCTGCAGCTGTTCTTACAGTGCGACAGGGCTGACGACCTTTCTCTCTTTGACCTCACCTCTGGCGCCTCTCCTGCTCCTGCTGCTGATGCTGATCCCACTGTCCGCTCTCAGTGGGCCACCCGCGATGCTGCTGCACGTCTTGCTGTGCGTCGCCACCTCCCTACCTCTGAGCGTGCGCACTTTAGTCAGTACAAGAGTGCTCAGACCTTGTACGACGCTGTAGTTGCGCGCTACTCCTCCCCTGCCACTGCTGCACTGAGCCGTCTCATGCTTCCCTACCTCTTTCCTGACCTCTCTGCCTTTCCCACTGTTGCTGACCTCATTACGCACCTCCGCACTAGTGACACTCGCTACCGCGCCGCCCTTCCTGCTGAGTTCTGCGCTAAGAACCCACCCCCCATGTACATCGCTCTCTACTACGTAGTCGCGCGCCTCCCTGACTCCCTTCGCGTCGTCAGGGACCACTTTCTCGCAGTCTGTCCCACCACCCTCACCGTCGACCTCCTCGAGAAGGCCCTCCTCGCAGCGGAGAAGAGCATAGTCGCTATAGGTGCTTCTCGTGGTGACCCTCGCACCCCCATCTTTGAGGGGTGCTCTCCTTCCCCCTTGCTGCCCTCTGTTGCCTCTGCTGCTGCTGCCGACCTGCTTGGTCTTGAGTCGGTCGGCGCGGCGTCTACCCCTAGTGGGAGACGTCGCTCCAGCAAGGGCAAGGGGGGCAAGGGCGCGGGTGGAGCTGGAGGGGGCGGTGGCGGTGGCGGCGGTGGCGGCGGAGGGAGTGGGGGTGGCGGCGGGAATAGTGGCGGGGGTGGTGGTGGTGGTGGCAGCAGCGGCGGAGACGGTGGTGGTGGTGCCAGCGGTGGTGGTGGAGGCAACGGCGGAGGTGGAGGCGGCGGAGGTGGAGGCGGTGGAGGCGGCAGCGGAGGAGGCGGTGGTGGTGGAGGAGGTGGAGCTGGTCGAGGTGGTACCCAGCAGCGTAGCGGCGGTGGTGGTGGCCAGCGCTCGCAGCGGCAGCAGCAGCAGCGCTCGCGGGACATCCCTCCGCCTCAGCAGCTTCGTGAGTGGTACGCTGGGCGTCAGAGGGGTGGGGGTACTGGTCCCTGCACCTACGTTCTTCGTTCCGGCGACCGCGCGGGTGAGCAGTGTGGGGGTGCCCACGCCACCCAGCGCTGCTTTGGCCGCCTGACGGACGCTTGGCGTCAGCAGTTCCCTGGGGCTAGTGAGATCCCTCGCTGGGATGAGCTTCTAAGGGCTGTGTAGCGATCTTTGATCTTGATTTTGATGCTATCCTTGCTGCTATGTATGCTGTGGATTTTAGTGAGGAGAATGAGGGTTACCGGTGTTTCCAGCCCGACCCGGGCATTGGTACTGCTGCGCTAGGTGCCAGTGCGTCTGTGCTCTCAGGTACTGGTGAGACTGCGCTCTCAGGTACTGCGTCGTCCTCGTCCTCCCTCACTTTCACACTTGACTCCGGGGCTTCTCGCTCCTTCTTTCGAGACCGCACTACCCTTACGCCGCTCGGCCGGTCCGGTTGCGGTCTCCCTTGCTGACCCCTCTGGGGGTCCTGTCCTGTCTCACTTCTCCACTGTCCTCCCGTGTCTGGCTGCCCCTTCGGGCACCCTGTCTGGTCTGTACCTTCCCTCGTTCTCTACGAACTTGGTGAGTGGAGCGGACCTGCAGGATGTGGGGGTTCACCAGTTCACTCCTGCGAGTCAGCGGGTGACCCACTGCACGGAGGCACGCACAGGCCGACACCTGGCCACGTTCTCGCGTCGGCCGGGGTCGAGTCTCTACACCCTGACCGTTGAGTCTCCTCCTGTCCCTGCGTCTGGTCAGGTGGCTGCGTCGGGTCAGGTGCTTGCTGCTGCGTCCCGGTCAGGTCCTGAGTCTGCCCCCTGTTCTTGTCGCTCTCCTGTCTCACGAGACTCTCCTGTGGCACCACCGTCTTGGCCACCCCTCCTTGCCCCGTCTTCGGAGCATGGCTTCCCGTGTCCTTGTCTCTGGTCTTCCCCAGTCCTCTCCCTCCTCTCCCCTCCGGGCCAGGACCCTTCCTGTGTCCCCTGTGTCGAGGGTCGCCTCCGGGCTACTCCTCACTCCTCCCACTTCCCCCCGACAGAGGCTCCCTTTGCGACGCTTCACATGGATGTGTGGGGCCCAGCCCCCGTCCGTGGGCAGGGTTACGAGCGCTACTTCCTGTTGGTGGTTGACGACTACTCGCGTTACACCACAGTCCTCCCCTTGCGCAGCAAGGGTGCGGTAACTGAGGTGCTGATCGACTGGATCCGCGAGGCTCGTCTCCAGCTCAGGAAGAGCTTCGGCTCGGACTTTCCTGTTCTGCGTCTGCACTCGGACAGAGGCGGAGAGTTCTCTTCTCGCCTTCTGCGGGACTACTGTCGTGCACGGGGGATCCGCCAGACCTTCACGCTTCCGGACTCACCACAAGCAAAATGGGATTGCTGAGCGCCGCATTGGCATGGTCATGGATGTCGCTCGTACGTCCATGATGCATGCGGCTTGCCCCCCATTTTCTGTGGCCGTTTGCGGTGAGGTACGCGGCGCATCAGCTCAACCTTCACCCCCGGGTCTCTCGGCCTGCGATGTCCCCAGCCTTGCTGTGGACGGGGAAGGTTGGCGATGCGACTGTGTTCCGTGTCTGGGGATCTCGGGCGTTTGTTCCGCGACTTGTCTGCAGACAAGCTGTCCCCTCGTGCTGCTCCCTGTGTCTTCCTTGGCTTCCCACTGACACCCCAGGGTGGCAGTTTTACCACCCCTCCTCTCGTCGTGTTCTGTCCTCCCAGGACGTCACGTTCGACGAGTCAGTCCCCTTCTACCGTCTCTTCCCCTACCGCACTCCTTCCCTCCCCCCTCCCCCGGACTTCCTTGTGCCGGTTCCCCCCCCGTTAGACCCCCTCCCCCCTCAGGTTTCCTGCCCCCTCAGGTGTGTCCCAGGTAGACCGCCGTTGACCCGGTCGAGGTTACTGGTGACTCTGGTGCTGCTGCGGGTGCTGAGCCTGGGGGTGCTGACTCTGGGGGTGCTAGTGCGCGGGGGTGCTGAGCCGGGGGGTGCTACTGCTGGGGGTGCTGGGCCTGAGGGTGCTACTGCGGAGGGTGCGGAGCCTGGGGGTGCTGAGCCGGGGTGGTGCTGTGCTGGAGGTGCTGGGTCTGGGGGTGCTGGGTCGGGAGCTGCTGAGCCTGGGGGTGCTGAGCTGGGAGCTGCTAAGCCTGGGGGTGCTGGCGTCTGGAGCTGCTGAGCCTGGGGGTTTCTCCTGCTGCTTGCGTCTCGCCGGGAGCCCCTCTCTCCACAGGAGCTGCGCGAGTGGTTCGCCTCGCCGCTGGAGGCGTGCTGCTGAGTCTGGAGGTGCTGCTGGAGCTGGAGCTGGAGCTTCTTTCGACCGTCGAGGGTGCGAGTGCTGCCGGTCCCGGAGCTGCTGGACCTGCGGGTCCTCCTGGAGCTGGAGCTGCTGAGGGCGTTGTGCTGAGCCTACTGCTGTTGGTCCTGCGCTGGAGGTGTGGGTGGCGCTGGTGCTGTCGCTGAGGGTGGTGGTGCTGTCTCTGCTGAGTCTGGGAGCTGCTGCGCGGCCTCGGCCGTACTTCGTTCCGCTCCTGCCAGCAGGTTTCTTGGTCTTTCTCCTCTAGTAGAGGGTCCACCGCCTGTCCAGTCGCAGTCCCTGCTGGAGCCTTCCTCTCCACTGCCTGCTCCCTCTCCTTACACTGGTCCTACTGGAGGTCTTGCTGAGCGTCGTGAGCCTGCGTCTCGTCCCGCGTCGCCTGTTCGTGCTGCTCGCGCTAGTGGTCGCAGTTCGCGTCAGCGTCCTCCTCCTGTCCCTGGCACGCACCGGATGTCTTTGCGTCCGTCCACTGCTCCTCTGCGTGCCCCTTTGCCTTCTCCTCCTGAGTCCTCTCTTCCTGCGCTTGCCGACCCTGAGTCGGACTCTCTTCGTGCTGCCAGTCCTACTGTCACGCGTCTCCTTGCTACTGTCGTCACTGACCCCTCGTTTGAGTCCACTGCTGCGTCTGCCCTTGTCGCTGAGCTCCTCGACTTTGCTGCTCGCTGTCGTCTCGACTACGCTGCTAGTCTTGTTGCTGAGTCTGCGTCTGTCTGTCCTCCGTCCGTCGGGGGTGAGTGTGCTCTTGGCACGGACGTCCTAGAGGACAGGCAGGAGGAGTTACAGTGTCTAGCGGCTTGCTTCACCTCATCTCGCGTCTGTACTGCTTGCCCCTGAGGGAGACCCGATGCACTAGACATCCCGACTCCGCGTTCTTACGCGGAGGCCGTAGAGGGTCCCTACTCCTCTCAGTGGCAGGCAGCTATGGATGCAGAGATGGCTTCCTGGAAGTCCACAGGCACCTACGTTGACGCGGTTCCCCCTCCTGGGGCGAACATCGTCAGTGGCATGTGGATCTTCAGGGTGAAGCGGCCGCCGGGCTCTCCACCTGTCTTCAAGGCACGGTACGTTGCTCGTGGCTTCAGTCAGCGGCAGGGAGTTGACTACTTTCAGACCTTCTCTCCCACCCCGAAGATGACTACTCTTCGGGTGCTGCTGCACATAGCCGCTCAGCGCGACTACGAGCTTCACTCTCTCGACTTCAGCACGCACTGCGTTCTTGCAGGGTAGCCTGCACGAGGAGATCTGGCTTCGCCGTCCACCTGGCTTCACTGGGACTTTCCCTCCTGGCACCCAGTGGAGCCTCCGACGGCCAGTCTACGGTCTCCGCCAGGCACCGCGTGAGTGGCACGACACACTGAGGACTACGCTTGCGGCTCTTGGGTTTGCTCCTTCTACTGCTGACCCGTCGCTGTTTCTTCGCACCGACACTTCCCTGCCGCCGTTCTACATCCTCGTGTACGTCGACGACTTGGTCTTTGCCACAGCGGACACTGCTGGACTCGCCTACGTGAAGTCCGAGCTGCTGAAGAGACACCCGTGCACAGACCTGGGTGAACTGCGCAGCTACCTTGGCTTGCAGATCACTCGGGACAGAGCACGCCGCACCATTACCTTGACTCAGTCACACATGGTGCAGCAGGTCCTTCAGCGCTTCGGCTTCACGTACTCCTCGCCTCAGGCCACTCCTCTGCCTACTCGCCACTCACTCTCAGCTCTGCCTTCGGATGAGTCCGTAGAGTCGAGTGGTCCGTATGCAGAGCTTGTTGGCTGCCTCATGTACCTGATGACCTGCACACGACCTGACCTTGCATACTCTCTGAGCATTCTTGCTTGCACGCTATGTTGCTCCTGGGAGACACAGACCGGAGCACATGGCTGCAGCGAAGAGGGTATTGCGCTACCTGTGCAGTACGTCGGGCATGGGGCTAGTGCTTGGAGGGCGGAGTCCAGTGGTCCTTACCGGCCACGCGGACGCTTCTTGGGCTGACGACCAGGCTACGCAGCGGTCGTCACAGGGTTACACCTTCAGCCTTGGTTCCGGCTCTGTCTCGTGGCGGTCTACTCGCTCGTCTTCAGTTCTCGGCTCCAGTTGTGAGGCTGAGATCTACGCCGGGGCCATGGCTGCACAGGAGCTTCGCTGGCTCACCTACCTGCTGACTGACCTTGGAGAGCCGCCTCGTTCTCCTCCAGTGCTGTACGTAGACAACAAGGCCATGCTGGCCTTGTGTCGAGAGCAGCGCTTGGAGCACAGAACGAAGCACATTGCTCTCCGGCTACTTCCTTGCTCGTGAGCTGCAGCAGCGTGGTCAGTTGCGACTTGCGTACGTT
>CANXME010000632.1:7500-85969 GCA_948144175.1 Closterium sp. NIES-65 | reverse complement strand
GCATGCGTCCGGACACAAGCATGCGTCCGGACACAAGCATGCGTCCGAACACAAGCATGCGTCCGGGACACAAGCATGCGACCGGACACAAGCATGCGTCCGGACACAAGCATGCGGCCGGACACAAGCATGCGTCCGGACACAAGCATGCGGTCCGGACACAAGCATGCGTCCGGACACAAGCATGCGTCCGGACACAAGCATGCGTCCGGACACAAGCATGCGTCCGGACACAAAGCATGCGACCGGACACAAGCATGGCGTACCGGACAAAAGCATGCGTCCGGACACAAGCATGCGTTACGGACACACAAGCATGCGACCGGACTCAAAGCATGCGTCGAGACACAAGCATGCGTCGGACACAAGCATGCGTCCGGACACAAGCATGCGTCCGGACACAAGCATGCGTCCGGGACACAAGCATGCGTCCGGACACAAAGCATGCGTCCGGACACAAGCATGCGTCCGGACACAAGCATGCGACCGGACACAAGCATGCGTCCGGACACAAGCATGCGTCCGGGACACCAAGCATGCGTCCGGACACAAGCATGCGTCCGGACACAAGCATGCGTCCGGACACAAAGCATGCGACCGATCAAAGCATGCGTCCGGACACAAGCATGCGTCCGGACACAAGCATGCGTCCCGGACACAAGCATGCGTCCGGACACAAGCATGCGTCCGGACACAAGCATGCGACCGGACACAAGCATGCGTCCGGACACAAGCATGCGTCCGGACACAAGCATGCGTCCGGACCCAAGCATGCGACCGGACACAAGCATGCGTCCGGACACAAGCATGCGACCGGACACAAGCATGCGTCCGGACACAAGCATGCGTCCGGACACAAGCATGCGTTCCGGACACAAGCATGCGTCCGGAAAACAAGCATAGCGTCCGGACACAAGCATGCGTCCGGGACACAAGCATGGATGTCCGGACACAAGCATGCGTCCGGAAACAAGCATGCGTCCGGACACAAGCATGCGTCCGGACACAAGCATGCGTCCGGACACAAGCATGCGTCCGGACACAAGGCATGCGGACCGGAACACAAGCATTTGCGTCGGACACAAGCATGCGTCAGGACACAAGCATGCGTCCGGACACAAGCATGCCGTCCGGACACAAGCATGCGACCGGACACAAGCATGCGTCGGACACAAGCATGCGACCGGACACAAGCATGCGTTCGGACACAAGCATACGAATCCGGACAAAAGCATGCGTCCGGACACAAGCATGCGGTCGGACACAAGCATGCGTCGGACACAAGCATGCGGTCCGGACACAAGCATGCGTCCGGACACAAGCATGCGACCGGACTCAAGCATGCGTCCGGACACAAGCATGCGTCCGGACACAAGCATGCGTCCGGACACAAGCATGCGTCCGGACACAAGCATGCGTCGGACACAAGCATGCGTCCGGACACAAGCATGCGGCGGACACAAGCATGCGTCGGACACAAGCATGCGTCCGGACACAAGCATGCGTCCGGACAAAGCATGCGTCCGGACACAAGCATGCGTCCCGGGACACAAGCATGCGTCCGGACACAAGCATGCGACCGGACTCAAGCATGCGTCCGGACACAAGCATGCGTCCGGACACAAGCATGCGTCCGGACACAAAAGCATGCGACCGGGACACAAGCATGCGTCGGACACAAAGCATGCGACCGGACTCAAGCATGCGTCCGGACACAAGCATGCAAACCGGACACAAGCATGCGTCCGGACACAAGCATGCGACCGGACTCAAGCATGCGTCCGGACACAAGCATTGCGTCACGGTGGGGGGGGGGACACAAGCATGCGTCCGGACACAAGCATGCGACCGGACACAAGCATGCGTCGGACACAAGCATGCGTCGGACACAAGCATGCGTCCGGACACAAGCATGCGTCCGGACACAAGCATCGCGACCGGACACAAGCATGCGTCCGGACACAAGCATGCGTCCGGACACAAGCATGCGTCGGACACAAGCATGCGTCCGGACACAAGCATGCGTCCGGACACAAGCATGCGTCCGGACACAAGCATGCGTCCGGACACCAAGCATGCGTCCAGACACAAGCATGCGTCCGGACTCAAGCATGCGTCGGACACAAGCATGCGTCCGGACACAAGCATGCGACGGACTCAAGCATGCCGTCCGGACACAAGCATGCGACCGGACACAAGCATGCGTCCGGACACAAGCATGCGTCCGGACACAAGCATGCGTCGGACACAAGCATGCGACCGGACACAAAGCATGCGTCCGGACACAAGCATGCGTCCGGACACAAGCATGCGTCCGGACACAAGCATGCGACCGGACACAAGCATGCGTCCGGACACAAGCATGCGTCCGGACACAAGCATGCGTCGGGACACAAGCATGCGTCCGGACACAAGCATGCGTCCGGACACAAGCATGCGTCCGGGAACACAAGCATGCGTCCGGACAACAAGGGCATGCGGCGGACACAAGCATGCGACCGGACACAAGCATGCGTCCGGACACAAGCATGCGAACGGACACAAGCATGCGACCGGACACAAGCATGCGTCCGGACACAAGCATGCGTCCGGACACAAGCATGCGTCCGGACACAAGCATGCGTCCGGACACAAAGCATGCGACCGGACACAAGCATGCGTCCGGACACAAGCATGCGTCGGACACAAGCATGCGTCGGACACAAGCATGCGTCCGGACACAAGCATGCGTCCGGACACAGCATGCGTCCGGGACACAAGCATGCGTCAAAACACAAGCATGCGTCCGGACACAAGCATGCGTCCGGACACAAGCATGCGACCGGACTCAAGCATGCGTCCGGACACAAGCATGCGACCGGACACAAGCATGCGTCCGGACACAAGCATGCGTCCGGACACAAGCATGCGTCCGGACACAAGCATGCGTCCGGACACAAGCATGCGTCCGGACACAAGCATGCGTCCCGGACACAAGCATGCGTCCGGACACAAGCATGCGACCGGACACAAGCATGCGTCCGGACACAAGCATGCGTCCGGACACAAGCATGCGTCCGGACACAAGCATGCGACCGGACTCAAGCATGCGTCCCGGACACAAGCATGCGTCCGGACACAAGCATGCGCGGACACAAGCATGCGACCGGACTCAAGCATGCGTCCGGACACAAGCATGCGACTGGACTCAAGCATGCGCCGGACACAAGCATGCGACCGGACACAAGCATGCGTCGGACACAAGCATGCGACCGGACTCAAGCTGCGTCCGGACACAAGCATGCGCCGGACACAAGCATGCGTCCGGACACAAGCATGCGACCGGACACAAGCATGCGTCCGGACACAAGCATGCATCCGGACACAAGCATGCGTCGGACACAAGCATGCTTCGGACACAAGCATGCGAACCGGACTCAAGCATGCGTCGGACACAAGCATGCGTCCGGACACAAGCATGCGTACGGACACAAGCATTCGACCGGACACAAGCATGCGTCCGGACACAAGCATGCGTCCGGACACAAGCATGCGTCCGGACACAAGCATGCGTCCATTTACACAAGCATGCGTCGGACTCAAGCATGCGTCCGGACACAAGCATGCGTCCGGACACAAGCATGCGTCCGGACACAAGCATGCGACCGGACACAAGCATGCGACCGGACTCAAGCATGCGTCCGGACACAAGCATGCGTCCGGACACAAGCATGCGTCCGGACACAAGCATGCGTCCGGACACAAGCATGCGACCGGACACAAGCATGCGTCCGGACACAAGCATGCGTCCGGACACAAGCATGCGTCCGGACACAAAGCATGCGTCCGGACACAAGCATGCGTCCGGACACAAGCATGCGACCGGACACAAGCATGCGTCCGGACACAAGCATGCGTCCGGACACAAGCATGCGTCCGGACACAAGCATGCGACCGGACACAAGCATGCGTCCGGACACAAGCATGCGACCGGACACAAGCATGCGACCGGACACAAGCATGCGTCGGACACAAGCATGCGTCCGGACACAAGCATGCGTCCGGACCCAAGCATGCGTCCGGACACAAGCATGCGTCCGGACACAAGCATGCGACCGGACACAAGCATGCGTCCGGACACAAGCATGCGTCCGGACACAAGCATGCGTCCGGACACAAGCATGCGTCCGGACACAAGCATGCGTCCGGACACAAGCATGCGACCGGACTCAAGCATGCGTCCGGAAACAAGCATGCGTCCGGACACAAGCATGCGTCCGGACACAAGCATGCGACCGGACTCAAGCATGCGTCCGGACACAAGCATGCGACCGGACACAAGCATGCGCCGGACACAAGCATGCGTCCGGACACAAGCATGCGTCCGGACACAAGCATGCGACCGGACTCAAGCATGCGTCCGGACACAAGCATGCGTCCGGACACAAGCATGCGTCCGGACACAAGCATGCGACCGGACACAAGCATGCGTCCGGACACAAGCATGCATCCGGACACAAGCATGCGTCCGGACACAAGCATGCGTCCGGACACAAGCATGCGACCGGACTCACAAGCATGCGTCCGGACACAAGCATGCGACCGGACACAAGCATGCGTCCGGACACAAGCATGCGACCGGACACAAGCATGCGTCCGGACACAAGCATGCGTCCGGACACAAGCATGCGTCCGGACACAAGCATGCGTCCAGACACAAGCATGCGTCCGGACACAAGCATGCGTCCGGACACAAGCATGCGTCCGGACACAAGCATGCGTCCGGACACAAGCATGCGACCGGACACAAGCATGCGTCCGGACACAAGCATGCGTCCGGACACAAGCATGCGTCCGGACACAAGCATGCGTCCGGACACAAGCATGCGTCCGGACACAAGCATGCGACCGGACTCAAGCATGCGTCCGGACACAAGCATGCGTCAGACACAAGCATGCGTCCGGACACAAGCATGCGTCCGGACACAAGCATGCGACGGAACAAGCATGCGTCCGGACACAAGCATGCGACCGGGAACAAGCATGCGTCCGGACACAAGCATGCGTCCGGACACAAGCATGCGACGGACACAAGCATGCGACCGGACACAAGCATGCGTCCGGACACAAGCATGCGTCCGGACACAAGCATGCGTCCGGACACAAGCATGCGACCGGACACAAGCATGCGTCCGGACACAAGCATGCGTCCAGACACAAGCATGCGTCCGGACACAAGCATGCGTCCGGACACAAGCATGCGACTGGACACAAGCATGCGTCCGGACACAAGCATGCGTCCGGACACAAGCATGCTTCCGGACACAAGCATGCGTCCGGACACAAGCATGCGTCCGGACACAAGCATGCGACCGGACACAAGCATGCGTCCGGACACAAGCATGCGTCCGGACACAAGCATGCGTCGGACACAAGCATGCGACGGACTCAAGCATGCGTCCGGACACAAGCATGCGTCCGGACACAAGCATGCGTCCAGACACAAGCATGCGTCCGGACACAAGCATGCGTCCGGACACAAGCATGCGTCCGGAACAAGCATGCGTCGGACACAAGCATGCGACCGGACACAAGCATGCGTCCGGACACAAGCATGCGTCCGGACACAAGCATGCGTCCGGAACACAAGCATGCGACCGGACACAAGCATGCGTCCGGACACAAGCATGCGTCCGGACACAAGCATGCGACCGCGACACAAGCATGCGTCCGGACACAAGCATGCGTCCGGACACAAGCATGCGTCCGGACACAAGCATGCGTCCGGACACAAGCATGCGTCGGACACAAGCATTGCGACCGGACCCAAAGCATGCGTCCGGACACAAGCATGCGTCCGGGCACAAGCATGCCCCCGGGCACAAGCATGCGTCCGGACACAAGCATGCGTCCGGACACAAGCATGCGTCCTGACACAAGCATGCGTCCGGACACAAGCATGCGACCGGACACAAGCATGCGTCCGGACAAGCATGCGTCCGGACACAAGCATGCGACCGGACTCAAGCATGCGTCCGGACACAAGCATGCGTCCGGACACAAGCATGCGTCCGGACAAAAGCATGGTCCGGACACAAGCATGCGTCTGGACACAAGCATGCGTCCGGACACAAGCATGCGTCCGGACACAAGCATGCGTCCGGAAACAAGCATGCGACCGGACACAAGCATGCGACCGGGACTCAAGCATGCGTCCGGACACAAGCATGTGACCGGACACAAGCATGCGTCCGGACACAAGCATGCGACCGGCACAAAGCATGCGTCCCAAACACAAGCATGCGTCCGGACACAAGCATGCGTCCGAACACAAGCATGCGACCGGACTCAAGCATGCGTCCGGACCACAAGCATGCGACTGGACACAAGCATGCGTCGGACCACAAGCATGCGTCCAGGACACAAGCATGCGTCAGACACAAGCATGCGTCCGGACACAAGCATGCGTCCGGGACACAAGCATGCGTCCGGACACAAGCATGCATCCGGACACAAGCATGCGTCCGGACACAAGCATGCGTCCGGACACAAGCATGCGTCCGACACAAGCATGCGTCCGGACACAAGCATGCGTCCGGACACAAGCATGCGACCGGACACAAGCATGCGTCCGGACACAAGCATGCGTCCGGACACAAGCATGCGTCCGGACACAAGCATGCGACCGGACTCAAGCATGCGTCCGGACACAAGCATGCGACCAAACTCAAGCATGCGTCCGGACACAAGCATGCGACCGGACACAAGCATGCGTCCGGACACAAGCATGCGACCGGACTCAAGCATGCGTCCGGACACAAGCATGCGTCCGGACACAAGCATGCGTCCGGACACAAGCATGCGACCGGACTCAAGCATGCGTCCGGACACAAGCATGCGTCCGGACACAAGCATGCGTCCGGACACAAGCATGCGTCCGGACACAAGCATGCGACGGACACAAGCATGCGTCCGGACACAAGCATGCGTCCGGACACAAGCATGCGTACGGACAACAAGCATGCGACGGGACACAAGCATGCGTCCGGACACAAGCATGCGTCCGGACACAAGCATGCGTCCGGACACAAGCATAAGCATGCGTCCGGACTCAAGCATGCGTCCGGACACAAGCATGCGTCCGGACACAAGCATGCGTCCGGACACAAGCATGCGACTGGACACAAGCATGCGACCGGACTAAGCATGCGTCCGGACACAAGCATGCGTCCTGACACAAGCATGCGTCCGGACACAAGCATGCGTCCGGACACAAGCATGCGTCCGGACACAAGCATGCGTCCGGACACAAGCATGCATCCGGACACAAGCATGCGTCCTGACAAAAAGCATGCGTCGGACACAAGCATGCGTCCGGACACAAGCATGCGGTCCGGACACAAGCATGCGTCCGGACACAAGCATGCGTCCGGACACAAGCATGCGTCCGGACACAAGCATGCGTCCGGACACAAGCATGCGTCCTGACACAAGCATGCGTCCGGACACAAGCATGCGTCCGGACACAAGCATGCGTCCGGACACAAGCATGCATCCGGACACAAGCATGCGTCCGGACACAAGCATGCGACCGGACACAAGCATGCGTCCGGACACAAGCATTGCGTCCGGACACAAGCATGCGACCGGACACAAGCATGCGTCCGGACAAAGCATGCGTCCGGACACAAGCAGGCATCCGGACACGAGCATGCGTAATCTGGACACCCAGCATGCGACCGGACACGAGCATGCGTCCGGACACAAGCATGCGTCCGGACACAAGCATGCGTCCGGACTCAAGCATGGTCCGGACTCAAGCATGCGCCCGGACACAAGCTTGCGTCCGGACACAAGCATGCGACCGGACACAAGCATGCGACCGGACTCAAGCATGCGTCCGGACACAAGCATGTGTCCGGACACAAGCATGCGACCGGACTCGAGCACGCGGTCCGGACTCAAGCATGCGTCCTGACACAAGCATGCGACCGGACTCAAGCATGCGTCCGAACACAAGCATGCGTCCGGACACAAGCATGCGTCCGGACATGCGTCCGGACACAAGCATGCGACCGGACTCAAGCATGCGTCCGGACACAAGCATGCGTCCGGACACAAGCATGCGTCCGGACACAAGCATGCGACCGGACACAAGCATGCGTCCCGGACACAAGCATGGCGACCGGGCACAAGCATGCGTCCAAACACAAGCATTGCGTCCGGACACAAGCATGCGTCGGGACACAAGCATGCGTCCGGACTCAAGCATGCGTCCGGACACAAGCATGCCGACTGGACACAAGCATGCGTCCGGACACAAGCATGCGTCCGGACACAAGCATGCGTCGGACACAAGCATGCGTCCGGACACAAGCATGCGTCCGGACACCAAGCACGCGTCCGGACACAAGCATGCGTCCGGACACAAGCATGCGTCCGGACACAAGCATGCGTCCGGACACAAGCATGCGACCGGACTCTAGCATGCGTTCCGGACACAAGCATGCGTCCAGACACAAGCATGCTTCCGGACACAAGCATGGTCGGACACAAGCATGCGTCCGGACACAAGCATGCGTCCGGACACAAAGCATTGCGTCCGGACACAAGCATGCGTCCGGACACAAGCATGCGTCCGGACACAAGCATGCGTCCGGACACAAGCATGCGTCCGGACACAAGCATGCGTCCGGACACAAGCATGCGACCGGACTCTAGCATGCGTCCGGACACAAGCATGCGTCCGGACACAAGCATGCGTCCGGACACAAGCATGCGACCGGACTCAAGCATGCGTCCGGACACAAGCATGCGACCAAACTCAAGGCATGCGTCCGGACACAAGCATGCGACCCGGACACAAGCATGCGTCCGGACACAAGCATGCGGACCGGACTCAAGCATGCGTCCGGACACAAGCATTGCGTCCGGACACAAGCATGCGTCCGGACACAAGCATGCGACCGGACTCAAGCATGCGTCCGGACACAAGCATGCGTCCGGACACAAGCATGCGTCCGGACAGAAGCATGCGTCCGGACACAAGCATGCGACCGGACTCAAGCATGCGTCCGGACACAAGCATGCGTCCGGACTCAAGGATGCGTCCGGACACAAGCATGCGACCGGACTCAAGCATGCTGTCCGGACACAAGCATGCGTCCGGACACAAGCATGCGTCCGGACACAAGCATGCGTCCGGACTCAAGCATGCGTCCGGACTCAAGCATGCGTCCAGACCACAAGCATGCGTCCGGACACAAGCATGCGACTGGACACAAGCATGCGACCGGACTCAAGCATGCGTCCGGACACAAGCATGCATCCTGACACAAGCATGCGTCCGGACACAAGCATGCGTCCGGACACAAGCATGCGACCGGACTCAAGCATGCGTCCGGACACAAGCAGGCGTCCGGACACAAGCAGGCATCCGGACACAAGCATGCGTCCGGACACGAGCATGCGATCCGGACACGAGCATGCGTCCGGACACAAGCATGCGTCCGGGACACAAGCATGCGTCCGGACTCAAGCATGCGTCCGGACTCAAGCATGCGTCCGGACACAAGCTTGCGTCCGGACACAAGCATGCGACCGGGACACAAGCATGCGACTGGACTCAAGCATGCGTCCGGACACAAGCATGTGTCCGGACACAAGCATGCAACCGGACTCGAGCACGCGTCCGGACTCAAGCATGCGTCCTGACACAAGCATGCGACCGGACTCAAGCATGCGTCCGAACACAAGCATGCGTCCGGACACCAGCATGCGTCCGGACACAAGCATGCGTCCGGACACAAGCATGCGTCCGGACACAAGCATGCGACCGGACTCAAGCATGCGTCCGGACACAAGCATGCGTCCGGACACAAGCATGCGTCCGGACACAAGCATGCGACCGGACACAAGCATGCGTCCGGACACAAGCATGCGACCGGGCACAAGCATGCGTCCAAACACAAGCATGCGTCCGGACACAAGCATGCGTCGGGACACAAGCATGCGTCCGGACTCAAGCATGCGTCCGGACACAAGCATGCGACTGGACACAAGCATGCGTCCGGACACAAGCATGCGTCCGGACACAAGCATGCGTCGGACACAAGCATGCGTCCGGACACAAGCATGCGTCTGGACACAAGCACGCGTACGGACACAAGCATGCGTCCGGACACAAGCATGCGTCCGGACACAAGCATGCGTCCGGACACAAGCATGCGACCGGACTCTAGCATGCGTCCGGACACAAGCATGCGTTCCGGACACAAGCATGCGTCCGGACACAAGCATGCGACCGGACTCAAGCATGCGTCCGGACACAAAGCATGCGACCGGACTCAAGCATGCGTCCGGACACAAGCATGCGACCGGACACAAGCATGCGTCCGGACACAAGCATGCGACCGGACTCAAGCATTTGCCAGACACAAGCATGCGTCCGGACACAAGCATGCGTCCGGACACAAGCATGCGACCGGACTCAAGCATGCGTCCGGACACCAAGCATGCGTCCGGACACAAGCATGCTGTCCGGACACAAGCATGCGTCCGGACACAACGCATGGCGACCAGGACTCAAGCATGCGTCGGACACAAGCATGCGTCCGGACTCAAGCATGCGTACGGACACAAGCATGCGACCCGACTCAAGCATGCGTCCGGACACAAGCATGCGTCCGGACACAAGCATGCGTCCGGACACAAGCATGCGTCCGGACACAAGCATGCGTCCGGACTCAAGCATGCGTCCGGACTCAAGCATGCGTCCAGACACAAGCATGCGTCCGGACACAAGCATGCGACCGGGACACAAGCATGCGACCGACTCAAGCATGCGTCCGGACACAAGCATGCGTGCGGACACAAGCATGCGTCCGGACACAAGCATGCGTCCGGACACAAGCATGCGACCGGACTCAAGCATGCGTCCGGACACAAGCATGCGTCCGGACACAAGCAGGCATCCGGACACGAGCATGCGTCCGGACACGAGCATGCGAGCGGACACGAGCATGCGTCCGGACACAAGCATGCGTCCGGACACAAGCATGCGTTCCGGACTCAAGCATGCGTCCGGCCTCAAGCATGCGTCCGGACACAAGCATGCGTCCGAACACAAGCATGCGACCGGACACAAGCATGCGACCGGACTCAAGCATGCGTCCGGACACAAGCATGCGTCCGGACACAAGCATGCGTCCGGACACAAGCATGCGTCCGGACACAAGCATGCGACCGGACTCAAGCATGCGTACCGGACACAAGCATGCGTCCAGACACAAGCATGCATCCGGACACGAGCATGCGTCCGGACACGAGCATGCGACCGGACACAAGCATGCGTCCGGACACAAGCATGCGTCCGGACACAAGCATGCGTCTGGACACAAGCATGCGTCCGGACACAAGCATGCGTCCGGACACAAGCATGCGACCGGACACAAGCTATCGACCGGACACAAGCATGCGTCCGGACACAAGCATGCGTCCGGACAACCATGCGTTCCGGACACAAGCATGCGACCGGACTCAAGCATGCGTCCGGACACAAGCATGCGTCCGGACACACCATGCGTCCGGACACAAGCATGCGTCCCGGACACAAGCATGCGTCCGGACACAAGCATGCGACTGGACTCAAGCATGCGTCCAGACACAAGCATGCGACCGGACTCAAGCATGCGTCCGGACACAAGCATGCGACCGGACACAAGCATGCGTCCGGACACAAGCATGCGACCGGACTCAAGCATGCGTTCGGACACAAGCATGCGTCCGGACACAAGCATGCGACCGGACTCAAGCATGCGTCCGGACACAAGCATGCGTCCGGACACAAGCATGCGTCCGGACACAAGCATGCGACCGGACTCAAGCATGCGTCTGGACACAAGCATGCGTCCGGACTCAAGCATGCGTACGGATACAAGCATGCGACCGGACTCAAGCATGCGTCCGGACACAAGCATGCGTCCGGACACAAGCATGCGTCCGGACACAAGCATGCGACCGGACTCAAGCATGTGTCCGGACACAAGCATGCGTCCGGACACAAGCATGCGTCCAGACCCAAGCATGCGACCGGACCCAAGCATGCGTCCGGACACAAGCATGCGACCGGGCACAAGCATGCGTCCAAACACAAGCATGCGTCCGGACACAAGCATGTGACTGGACACAAGCATGCGTCTGGACACAAGCATGCGTCGGACACAAGCATGCGTCCGGACACAAGCATGCGTCCGGACACAAGCATGCGTCCGGACACAAGCATGCGACCGGGCACAAGCATGCGTCCGTACACAAGCATGCGTCCGGACACAAGCATGCGTCCGGACACAAGCATGTGTCCGGACACAAGCATGCGACCGGACTCAAGCACGCGTCCGGACTCAAGCATGCGTCCGGACACAAGCATGCGACCGGACTCAAGCATGCGTCCGAACACAAGCATGCGTCCGGACACAAGCATGCGTCCGGACACAAGCATGCGTCCGGACACAAGCATGCGACCGGACTCAAGCATGCGTCCGGACACAAGAATGCGTCCGGACACAAGCATGCGTCCGAAGGGCACACAAGCATGCGACCGGACACAAGCATGCGTCCGGACACAAGCATGCGACCGGGCACAAGCATGCGTCCAAACACAAGCATGCGTCCGGACACAAGCATGCGACTGGACACAAGCATGCGTCCGGACACAAGCATGCGTCGGACACAAGCATGCGTCCGGACACAAGCATGCGTCCGGACACAAGCATGCGTCCGGACACAAGCATGCGTCCGGACACAAGCATGCGTCCGGACACAAGCATGCGTCCTGACACAAGCATGCGACCGGACTCTAGCATTCGTCCGGACACAAGCATGCGTCCGGACACAAGCATGCGTCCGGACACAAGCATGCGACCGGACTCAAGCATGCGTCCGGACACAAGCATGCGACGGGACACAAGCATGCGTCCGGACACAAGCATGCGTCGGACACAAGCATGCGTCCGGACACAAGCATGCGTCCGGACACAAGCATGCGTCCGGACACAAGCATGCATCCGGACACAAGCATGCGTCCGGACACAAGCATGCGACCGGACTCAAGCATGCGTCCGGACACAAGCATGCGTCGGACACAAGCATGCGTCCGGACACAAGCATGCGTCTAGGGTTTAGGGTTTAGGGTTTAGGGTTTAGGGTTTACCCTAAACCCTAAACCCTAAACCCTAAACCATGCAATCGGACTCTACCATGCGTCCGGACACAAGCATGCGTCCGGACACAAGCATGCGTCCAGACACAAGCATGCGACCGGACTCAAGCATGCGTCCGGACACAAGCATGCGACCGGACTCAAGCATGCGTCCGGACACAAGCATGCGACCGGACACAAGCATGCGTCCGGACACAAGCATGCGACCGGACTCAAGCATGCGTCCGGACACAAGCATGCGTCCGGACACAAGCATGCGTCCGGACACAAGCATGCGACCGGACTCAAGCATGCGTCCGGACACAAGCATGCGTCCGGACACAAGCATGCGTCCGGACACAAGCATGCGTCCGGACACAAGCATGCGACCGGACTCAAGCATGCGTCCGGACACAAGCATGCGTCCGGACTCAAGCATGCGTACGGACACAAGCATGCGACCGGACTCAAGCATGCGTCCGGACACAAGCATGCGTCCGGACACAAGCATGCGTCCGGACACAAGCATGCGTCCGGACACAAGCATGCGTCCGGACTCAAGCATGCGTCCGGACTCAAGCATGCGTCCAGACACAAGCATGCGTCCGGACACAAGCATGCGACCGGACACAAGCATGCGACCGGACTCAAGCATGCGTCCGGACACAAGCATGCGTCCGGACACAAGCATGCGTCCGGACACAAGCATGCGTCCGGACACAAGCATGCGACCGGACTCAAGCATGCGTCCGGACACAAGCATGCGTCCGGACACAAGCAGGCATCCGGACACGAGCATGCGTCCGGACACGAGCATGCGACCGGACACAAGCATGCGTCCGGACACAAGCATGCGTCCGGACACAAGCATGCGTCCGGACACCAGCATGCGTCCGGACACAAGCATGCGTCCGGACTCAAGCATGCGACCGGACACAAGCATGCGTCCGGACACAACCATGCGTCCGGACACAAGCATGCGACCGGACTCAAGCATGCGTCCGGACACAAGCATGCGTCCGGACACAACCATGCGTCCGGACACAAGCATGCGTCCGGACACAAGCATGCGTCCGGACACAAGCATGCGACCGGACTCAAGCATGCGTCCGGACACAAGTATGCGACCGGACTCAAGCATGCGTCCGGACACAAGCATGCGACCGGACACAAGCATGCGTCCGGACACAAGCATGCGACCGGACTCAAGCATGCGTCCGGACACAAGCATGCGTCCGGACACAAGCATGCGTCCGGACACAAGCATGCGACCGGACTCAAGCATGCGTCCGGACACAAGCATGCGTCCGGACACAAGCATGCGTCCGGACACAAGCATGCGTCCGGACACAAGCATGCGTCTAGACACAAGCATGCGACCGGACTCAAGCATGCGTCCGGACACAAGCATGCGTCCGGACTCAAGCATGCGTACGGACACAAGCATGCGACCGGACTCAATCATGCGTCCAGACACAAGCATGCGTCCAGACACGAGCATGCGTCCGGACACAAGCATGCGTCCGGACACAAGCATGCGTCCGGACTCAAGCATGCGTCCGGACTCAAGCATGCGTCCGGACACAAGCATGCGTCTGGACACAAGCATGCCATCGGATACAAGCATGCGACCGCACTCAAGCATGCGTCCGGACACAAGCATGCGTCTGGACACAAGCATGCGTCCGGACACAAGCATGCGTCCGGACACAAGCATGCGACCGGACTCAAGCATGCGTCCGGACACAAGCATGCGTCCGGACACAAGCATGCATCCGGACACGAGCATGCGTCCGGACACGAGCATGCGACCGGACACGAGCATGCGTCCGGACACAAGCATGCGTCCGGACACAAGCATGCGTCCGGACACAAGCATGCGTCCGGACACAAGCATGCGTTCGGACACAAGCATGCGACCGGACACAAGCATGCGTCCGGACACAAGCATGCGTCCGGACACAAGCATGCGTCCGGACACAAGCATGCGTCCGGACTCAAGCATGCGTCCGGACTCAAGCATGCGTCCGGACACAAGCATGCGTCTGGACACAAGCATGCCACCGGACACAAGCATGCGACCGCACTCAAGCATGCGTCCGGACACAAGCATGCGTCCGGACACAAGCATGCGTCCGGACACAAGCATGCGTCCGGACACAAGCATGCGACCGGACTCAAGCATGCGTCCGGACACAAGCATGCGTCCGGACACAAGCATGCATCCGGACACGAGCATGCGTCCGGACACGAGCATGCGACCGGACACGAGCATGCGTCCGGACACAAGCATGCGTCCGGACACAAGCATGCGTCTGGACACAAGCATGCGTCCGGACACAAGCATGCGACCGGACACAAGCATGCGTCCGGACACAAGCATGCGTCCGGACACAACCATGCGTCCGGACACAAGCATGCGACCGGACTCAAGCATGCGTCCGGACACAAGCATGCGTCCGGACACAACCATGCGTCCGGACACAAGCATGCGTCCGGACACAAGCATGCGTCCGGACACAAGCATGCGACCGGACTCAAGCATGCGTCCGGACACAAGCATGCGACCGGACCCAAGCATGCGTCCGGACACAAGCATGCGACCGGACACAAGCATGCGTCCGGACACAAGCATGCGACCGGACTCAAGCATGCGTCCGGACACAAGCATGCATCTGGACACAAGCATGCGTCCGGACACAAGCATGCGACCGGACTCAAGCATGCGTCCGGACACAAGCATGCGTCCGGACACAAGCATGCGTCCGGACACAAGCATGCGTCCGGACACAAGCATGCGTCCGGACACAAGCATGCGACCGGACTCAAGCATGCGTCCGGACACAAGCATGCGTGCGGACTCAAGCATGTGTACGGACACAAGCATGCGACCAGACTCAAGCATGCGTCCAGACACAAGCATGCGTCCGGACACAAGCATGCGTCCGGACACAAGCATGCGTCCGGACACAAGCATGCGTCCGGACTCAAGCATGCGTCCGGACTCAAGCATGCGTCCGGACACAAGCATGCGTCTGGACACAAGCATGCCACCGGACACAAGCATGCGACCGCACTCAAGCATGCGACCGGACACAAGCATGCGTCCGGACACAAGCATGCGTCCGGACACAAGCATGCGTCCGGACACAAGCATGCGACCGGACTCAAGCATGCGTCCGGACACAAGCATGCGTCCGGACACAAGCATGCATCCGGACACGAGCATGCGTCCAGACACGAGCATGCGACCGGACACGAGCATGCGTCCGGACACAAGCATGCGTCTGGACACAAGCATGCGTCCGGACACAAGCATGCGTCCGGACACAAGCATGCGTCCGGACACAAGCATGCGACCGGACACAAGCATGCGTCCGGACACAAGCATGCGTCCGGACACAACCATGCATCCGGACACAAGCATGCGACCGGACTCAAGCATGCGTCCGGACACAAGCATGCGTCCGGACACAACCATGCGTCCGAACACAAGCATGCGTCCGAACATAAGCATGCGTTCGGACACAAGCATGCGACCGGACTCAAGCATGCGTCCGGACACAAGCATGCGACCGGACTCAAGCATGCATCCGGACACAAGCATGCGACCGGACACAAGCATGCGTCCGGACACAAGCAAGCGTCCGGACACAAGCATGCGTCCGGACACAAGCATGCGACCGGACACAAGCATGCGTCCGGACACAAGCATGCGTCCGGACACAAGCATGCGTCCGGACACAAGCATGCGTCCGGACACAAGCATGCGTCCGGACACAAGCATGCGACCGGACTCAAGCATGCGTCCGGACACAAGCATGCGACCAGACACAAGCATGAGACCGGACACAAGCATGCAACCGGACTCTACCATGCGTCCGGACACAAGCATGCGTCCGGACACAAGCATGCGTCCAGACACAAGCATGCGACCGGACTCAAGCATGCGTCCGGACACAAGCATGCGACCGGACTCAAGCATGCGTCCGGACACAAGCATGCGACCGGACACAAGCATGCGTCCGGACACAAGCATGCGACCGGACTCAAGCATGCGTCCGGACACAAGCATGCGTCCGGACACAAGCATGCGTCCGGACACAAGCATGCGACCGGACTCAAGCATGCTTCCGGACACAAGCATGCGTCCGGACACAAGCATGCGTCCGGACACAAGCATGCGTCCGGACACAAGCATGCGACCGGACTCAAGCATGCGTCCGGACACAAGCATGCGTCCGGACTCAACCATGCGTACGGACACAAGCATGCGACCGGACTCAAGCATGCGTCCGGACACAAGCATGCGTCCGGACACAAGCATGCGTCCGGACACAAGCATGCGTCCGGACACAAGCATGCGTCCGGACTCAAGCATGCGTCCGGACTCAAGCATGCGTCCAGACACAAGCATGCGTCCGGACACAAGCATGCGACCAAACACAAGCATGCGACCGGACTCAAGCATGCGTCCGGACACAAGCATGCGTCCGGACACAAGCATGCGTCCGGACACAAGCATGCGTCCGGACACAAGCATGCGACCGGACTCAAGCATGCGTCCGGACACAAGCATGCGTCCGGACACAAGCAGGCATCCGGACACGAGCATGCGTCCGGACACGAGCATGCGACCGGACACAAGCATGCGTCCAGACACAAGCATGCGTCCGGACACAAGCATGCGTCCGGACACCAGCATGCGTCCGGACACAAGCATGCGTCCGGACTCAAGCATGCGACCGGACACAAGCATGCGTCCGGACACAACCATGCGTCCGGACACAAGCATGCGACCGGACTCAAGCATGCGTCCGGACACAAGCATGCGTCCGGACACAACCATGCGTCCGGACACAAGCATGCGTCCGGACACAAGCATGCGTCCGGACACAAGCATGCGACCGGACTCAAGCATGCGTCCGGACACAAGCATGCGACCGGACTCAAGCATGCGTCCGGACACAAGCATGCGACCGGACACAAGCATGCGTCCGGACACAAGCATGCGACCGGACTCAAGCATGCGTCCGGACACAAGCATGCGTCCGGACACAAGCATGCGTCCGGACACAAGCATGCGACCGGACTCAAGCATGCGTCCGGACACAAGCATGCGTCCGGACACAAGCATGCGTCCGGACACAAGCATGCGTCCGGACACAAGCATGCGTCTAGACACAAGCATGCGACCGGACTCAAGCATGCGTCCGGACACAAGCATGCGTCCGGACTCAAGCATGCGTACGGACACAAGCATGCGACCGGACTCAATCATGCGTCCAGACACAAGCATGCGTCCAGACACGAGCATGCGTCCGGACACAAGCATGCGTCCGGACACAAGCATGCGTCCGGACTCAAGCATGCGTCCGGACTCAAGCATGCGTCCGGACACAAGCATGCGTCTGGACACAAGCATGCCATCGGATACAAGCATGCGACCGCACTCAAGCATGCGTCCGGACACAAGCATGCGTCTGGACACAAGCATGCGTCCGGACACAAGCATGCGTCCGGACACAAGCATGCGACCGGACTCAAGCATGCGTCCGGACACAAGCATGCGTCCGGACACAAGCATGCATCCGGACACGAGCATGCGTCCGGACACGAGCATGCGACCGGACACGAGCATGCGTCCGGACACAAGCATGCGTCCGGACACAAGCATGCGTCCGGACACAAGCATGCGTCCGGACACAAGCATGCGTTCGGACACAAGCATGCGACCGGACACAAGCATGCGTCCGGACACAAGCATGCGTCCGGACACAAGCATGCGTCCGGACACAAGCATGCGTCCGGACTCAAGCATGCGTCCGGACTCAAGCATGCGTCCGGACACAAGCATGCGTCTGGACACAAGCATGCCACCGGACACAAGCATGCGACCGCACTCAAGCATGCGTCCGGACACAAGCATGCGTCCGGACACAAGCATGCGTCCGGACACAAGCATGCGTCCGGACACAAGCATGCGACCGGACTCAAGCATGCGTCCGGACACAAGCATGCGTCCGGACACAAGCATGCATCCGGACACGAGCATGCGTCCGGACACGAGCATGCGACCGGACACGAGCATGCGTCCGGACACAAGCATGCGTCCGGACACAAGCATGCGTCTGGACACAAGCATGCGTCCGGACACAAGCATGCGACCGGACACAAGCATGCGTCCGGACACAAGCATGCGTCCGGACACAACCATGCGTCCGGACACAAGCATGCGACCGGACTCAAGCATGCGTCCGGACACAAGCATGCGTCCGGACACAACCATGCGTCCGGACACAAGCATGCGTCCGGACACAAGCATGCGTCCGGACACAAGCATGCGACCGGACTCAAGCATGCGTCCGGACACAAGCATGCGACCGGACTCAAGCATGCGTCCGGACACAAGCATGCGACCGGACACAAGCATGCGTCCGGACACAAGCATGCGACCGGACTCAAGCATGCGTCCGGACACAAGCATGCATCTGGACACAAGCATGCGTCCGGACACAAGCATGCGACCGGACTCAAGCATGCGTCCGGACACAAGCATGCGTCCGGACACAAGCATGCGTCCGGACACAAGCATGCGTCCGGACACAAGCATGCGTCCGGACACAAGCATGCGACCGGACTCAAGCATGCGTCCGGACACAAGCATGCGTGCGGACTCAAGCATGTGTACGGACACAAGCATGCGACCAGACTCAAGCATGCGTCCAGACACAAGCATGCGTCCGGACACAAGCATGCGTCCGGACACAAGCATGCGTCCGGACACAAGCATGCGTCCGGACTCAAGCATGCGTCCGGACTCAAGCATGCGTCCGGACACAAGCATGCGTCTGGACACAAGCATGCCACCGGACACAAGCATGCGACCGCACTCAAGCATGCGTCCGGACACAAGCATGCGTCCGGACACAAGCATGCGTCCGGACACAAGCATGCGTCCGGACACAAGCATGCGACCGGACTCAAGCATGCGTCCGGACACAAGCATGCGTCCGGACACAAGCATGCATCCGGACACGAGCATGCGTCCAGACACGAGCATGCGACCGGACACGAGCATGCGTCCGGACACAAGCATGCGTCTGGACACAAGCATGCGTCCGGACACAAGCATGCGTCCGGACACAAGCATGCGTCCGGACACAAGCATGCGACCGGACACAAGCATGCGTCCGGACACAAGCATGCGTCCGGACACAACCATGCATCCGGACACAAGCATGCGACCGGACTCAAGCATGCGTCCGGACACAAGCATGCGTCCGGACACAACCATGCGTCCGAACACAAGCATGCGTCCGGACATAAGCATGCGTCCGGACACAAGCATGCGACCGGACTCAAGCATGCGTCCGGACACAAGCATGCGACCGGACTCAAGCATGCATCCGGACACAAGCATGCGACCGGACACAAGCATGCGTCCGGACACAAGCAAGCGTCCGGACACAAGCATGCGTCCGGACACAAGCATGCGACCGGACACAAGCATGCGTCCGGACACAAGCATGCGTCCGGACACAAGCATGCGTCCGGACACAAGCATGCGTCCGGACACAAGCATGCGTCCGGACACAAGCATGCGACCGGACTCAAGCATGCGTCCGGACACAAGCATGCGACCAGACACAAGCATGCGACCGGACACAAGCATGCGACCGGACACAAGCATGCGACCGGACACAAGCATGCGACCGGACACAAGCATGCGTCCGGACACAAGCATGCGTCCGGACACAAGCATGCGTCCGGACACAAGCATGCGTCCGGACACAAGCATGCGTCCGGACACAAGCATGCGTCCGGACACAAGCATGCGACCGGACACAAGCATGCGTCCGGACACAAGCATGCGTCCGGACACAACCATGCATCCGGACACAAGCATGCGACCGGACTCAAGCATGCGTCCGGACACAAGCATGCGTCCGGACACAACCATGCGTCCGGACACAAGCATGCGACCGGACATAAGCATGCGTCCGGACACAAGCATGCGACCGGACTCAAGCATGCGTCCGGACACAAGCATGCGTCCGGACTCAAGCATGCATCCGGACACAAGCATGCGACCGGACTCAAGCATGCGTCCGGACACAAGCATGCGACCGGACTCAAGCATGCGTCCGGACACAAGCATGCGACCGGACACAAGCATGCGACCGGACACAAGCATGCGTCCGGACACAAGCATGCGTCCGGACACAAGCATGCGTCCGGACACAAGCATGCGTCCGGACACAAGCATGCGTCCGGACACAAGCATGCATCCGGACACAAGCATGCGACCGGACTCAAGCATGTGTCCGCACACAAGCATGCGTCCGGACACAAGCATGCGTCGGACACAAGCATGCGTCCGGACACAAGCATGCGTCCGGACACAAGCATGCGTCGGGACACAAGCATGCGTCCGGACACAAGCATGCGTCCGGACACAAGCATGCGACCGGACTCAAGCATGCGTCCAAACACAAGCATGCGTCCGGACACAAGCATGCGTCCGGACACAAGCATGCGACCGGGCACAAGCATGCGTCCGGACACAAGCATGCGTGCGGACACAAGCATGCGTCCGGACACAAGCATGCGACCGGACACAAGCATGCGTCCGGACACAGGCATGCGTCCGGACACAAGCATGCGACCGGGCACAAGCATGCGTCCGGACACAAGCATGCATGCGTCCGGACACAAGCATGCGTCTGGACACAAGCATGCGTCCGGACACAAGCATGCGTCCGGACACAAGCATGCGACCGGACACAAGCATGCGTCCGGACACAAGCATGCGTCCGGACACAAGCATGCGACCGGACTCAAGCATGCGTCCGGACACAAGCATGCGACCGGACTCAAGCATGCGTCCGGACACAAGCATGCGTCCGGACACAAGCATGCGTCCGGACACAAGCATGCGTCCGGACACAAGCATGCGTCCGGACACAAGCATGCGTCCGAACACAAGCAAGCGACCGGGCACAAGCATGCGACCGGGCACAAGCATGCGACCGGACACAAGCATGCGTCCGGACACAAGCATGCGTCCGGACACAAGCATGCGTCCGGACACAAGCATGCGACCGGACACAAGCATGCGTCCGGACACAAGCATGCGTCCGGACACAACCATGCGTCCGGACACAAGCATGCGACCGGACTCAAGCATGCGTCCGGACACAAGCATGCGTCCGGACACAACCATGCGTCCGGACACAAGCATGCGACCGGACATAAGCATGCGTCCGGACACAAGCATGCGACCGGACTCAAGCATGCGTCCGGACACAAGCATGCGTCCGGACTCAAGCATGCATCCGGACACAAGCATGCGACCGGACTCAAGCATGCGTCCGGAAACAAGCATGCGACCGGACTCAAGCATGCGTCCGGACACAAGCATGCGACCGGACACAAGCATGCGACCGGACACAAGCATGCGTCCGGACACAAGCATGCGTCCGGACACAAGCATGCGTCCGGACACAAGCATGCGTCCGGACACAAGCATGCGTCCGGACACAAGCATGCATCCGGACACAAGCATGCGACCGGACTCAAGCATGTGTCCGCACACAAGCATGCGTCCGGACACAAGCATGCGTCGGACACAAGCATGCGTCCGGACACAAGCATGCGTCCAGACACAAGCATGCGTCGGGACACAAGCATGCGTCCGGACACAAGCATGCGTCCGGACACAAGCATGCGACCGGACTCAAGCATGCGTCCAAACACAAGCATGCGTCCGGACACAAGCATGCGTCCGGACACAAGCATGCGACCGGGCACAAGCATGCGTCCGGACACAAGCATGCGTGCGGACACAAGCATGCGTCCGGACACAAGCATGCGACCGGACACAAGCATGCGTCCGGACACAGGCATGCGTCCGGACACAAGCATGCGACCGGGCACAAGCATGCGTCCGGACACAAGCATGCATGCGTCCGGACACAAGCATGCGTCTGGACACAAGCATGCGTCCGGACACAAGCATGCGTCCGGACACAAGCATGCGACCGGACACAAGCATGCGTCCGGACACAAGCATGCGTCCGGACACAAGCATGCAACCGGACTCAAGCATGCGTCCGGACACAAGCATGCGACCGGACTCAAGCATGCGTCCGGACACAAGCATGCGTCCGGACACAAGCATGCGTCCGGACACAAGCATGCGTCCGGACACAAGCATGCGTCCGGACACAAGCATGCGTCCGGACACAAGCATGCGTCCGGACACAAGCATGCGTCCGGACACAAGCATGCGTCCAGACACAAGCATGCGTCCGAACACAAGCAAGCGACCGGGCACAAGCCTGCGACCGGGCACAAGCATGCGACCGGACACAAGCATGCGTCCGGACACAAGCATGCGTCCGGACACAAGCATGCGACCGGACACAAGCATGCGATCGGACTCAAGCATGCGTCCGGACACAAGCATGCGTCCGGACACAAGCATGCATCCGGACACAAGCATGCGTCCGGACACAAGCATGCGACCGGACTCAAGCATGCATCCGGACACGAGCATGCGTCCTGACACGAGCATGCGACCGGACACGAGCATGCGTCCGGACACAAGCATGCGTCTGGACACAAGCATGCGTCCGGACACAAGCATGCGTCCGGACACAAGCATGCGTCCGGACACAAGCATGCGTCCGGACACAAGCATGCGACCGGACTCAAGCATGCGTCCGGACACAAGCATGCGACCGGACTCAAGCATGCGTCCGGACACAAGCATGCGACCGGACACAAGCATGCGTCCGGACACAAGCATGCGTCCGGACACAAGCATGTGACCGGACACAAGCATGCGTCCGGACACAAGCATGCGTCCGGACACAAGCATGCGTCCGGACACAAGCATGCGTCTGGACACAAGCATGCGACCGGACTCAAGCATGCGTCCGGACACAAGCATGCGTCTGGACATAAGCATGCGTCCGGACACAAGCATGCGACCGGACACAAGCATGCGTCCGGACACAAGCATGCGACCGGGCACAAGCATGCGTCCAAACACAAGCATGCGTCCGGACAAAAGCATGCGTCCGGACACAAGCATGCGACCGGACTCAAGCATGCGTCCGGACACAAGCATGCGATCGGACTCAAGCATGCGTCCGGACACAAGCATGCGACCGGACACAAGCATGCGTCCGGACACAAGCATGCGTCCGGACACAAGCATGCGTCCGGACACAAGCATGCGTCCGGACACAAGCATGCGACCAGACACAAGCATGCGTCCGGACACAAGCATGCGACCGGACTCAAGCATGCGTCCGGACACAAGCATGCGACCGGACACAAGCATGTGTCCGGACACAAGCATGCGACCGGACACAAGCATGCGACCGGACACAAGCATGCGTCCGGACACAAGCATGCGTCCGGACACAAGCATGCGTCCGGACACAAGCATGCGTCCGGACACAAGCATGCGTCCGAACACAAGCATGCGTCCGGACACAAGCATGCGACCGGGCACAAGCATGCGACCGGACACAAGCATGCGACCGGACACAAGCATGCGTCCGGACACAAGCATGCGTCCGGACACAAGCATGCGTCCGGACACAAGCATGCGTCCGGACACAAGCATGCGTCCGGACACAAGCATGCGTCCGGACACAAGCATGCGTCCGGACACAAGCATGCGTCCGGACACAAGCATGCGTCCGGACACAAGCATGCGACCGGACTCAAGCATGCGTCCGGACACAAGCATGCGTCCGGACACAAGCATGCGTCCGGACACAAGCATGCGTCCGGACACAAGCATGCGACCGGACTCAAGCATGCGTCCGGACACAAGCATGCGACCGGACACAGGCATGCGTCCGGACACAAGCATGCGACCGGGCACAAGCATGCGTCCGGACACAAGCATGCATGCGTCCGGACACAAGCATGCGTCTGGACACAAGCATGCGTCCAGACACAAGCATGCGTCTGGACACAAGCATGCGTCCGGACACAAGCATGCGTCCGGACACAAGCATGCGTCCGGACACAAGCATGCGACCGGACACAAGCATGCGTCTGGACACAAGCATGCGTACGGACACGACCATGCGTCCGGACACAAGCATGCGACCGGACTCAAGCATGCGTCCGGACACAAGCATGCGTCCGGACACAAGCATGCGACCGGACTCAAGCATGCGTCCGGACACAAGCATGCGACCGGACACAAGCATGCGTCCGGACACAAGCATGCGACCGGACACAAGCATGCGTCCGGACACAAGCATGCGTCCGGACACAAGCATGCGTCCGGACACAAGCATGCGTCCGGACACAAGCATGCGTCCGGACACAAGCATGCGTCCGAACACAAGCATGCGTCCGGACACAAGCACGCGACCAGGCACAAGCATGCGACCGGACACAAGCATGCGACCGGACACAAGCATGCGTCCGGACACAAGCATGCGACCGGGCACAAGCATGCGACCGGACTCAAGCATGCGTCCGGACTCAAGCATGCGTCCGGACACAAGCATGCGTCCGGACACAAGCATGCGTCCAGACACAAGCATGCGTCCGGACACAAGCATGCGTCCGAACACAAGCATGCGTCCGGACACAAGCACGCGACCAGGCACAAGCATGCGACCGGACACAAGCATGCGACCGGACACAAGCATGCGTCCGGACACAAGCATGCGTCCGGACACAAGCATGCGTCCGGACACAAGCATGCGTCCGGACACAAGCATGCGTCTGGACACAAGCATGCGTCCGGACACAAGCATGCGTCCGGACACAAGCATGCGTCCGGACACAAGCATGCGACCGGACACAAGCATGCGACCGGGCACAAGCATGGGACCGGACTCAAGCATGCGTCCGGACACAAGCATGCGTCCGGACACAAGCATGCGACCGGACACAAGCATGCGTCCGGACACAAGCATGCGTCCGGACACAAGCATGCGACCGGACACAAGCATGCGACCGGACACAAGCATGCGTCCGGACACAAGCATGCGTCCGGACACAAGCATAAGTCCGGACACAAGCATGCGTCCGGACACAAGCATGCGTCCGGACACAAGCATGCGTCCAGACACAAGCATGCGTCCGGACACAAGCATGCGTCGGGACACAAGCATGCGTTCGGACACAAGCATGCGACCGGACACAAGCATGCGACCGGGCACAAGCATGCGACCGGACACAAGCATGCGTCCGGACACAAGCATGCGTCCGGACACAAGCATGCGACCGGACACAAGCATGCGTCCGGACACAAGCATGCGTCCGGACACAAGCATGCGTCCGGACACAAGCATGCGTCCGGACACAAGCATGCGTCCGGACACAAGCATGCGTCCGGACACAAGCATGCGACCGGACACAAGCATGCGACCGGACACAAGCATGCGTCCGGACACAAGCATGCGTCCGGACACAAGCATGCGTCCGGACACAAGCATGCGTCCGGACACAAGCATGCGACCGGACTCAAGCATGCGTCCGGACACAAGCATGCAACCGGACACAAGCATGCGTCCGGACACAAGCATGCATCCGGACACAAGCATGCGACCGGACTCAAGCATGCGGTCGGACACAAGCATGCGACCGGACACAAGCATGCGTCCGGACACAAGCATGCGTCCGGACACAAGCATGCGTTCGGACACAAGCATGCGTCCGGACACAAGCATGCGACCGGACACAAGCATGCGTCCGGACACAAGCATGCGTCCGGACACAAGCATGCGACCGGACTCAAGCATGCGTCCGGACACAAGCATGCGTCCGGACACAAGCATGCATCCGGACACGAGCATGCGTCCGGACACGAGCATGCGACCGGACACGAGCATGCGACCGGACACGAGCATGCGTCCGGACACAAGCATGCGTCCGGACACAAGCATGCGTCCGGACACAAGCATGCGTCCGGACACAAGTATGCGACCGGACACAAGCATGCGTCCGGACACAAGCATGCGTCCGGACACAACCATGCGTCCGGACACAAGCATGCGACCGGACTCAAGCATGTGTCCGGACACAAGCATGCGTCCGGACACAACCATGCGTTTGGACACAAGCATGCGTCCGGACACAAGCATGCGTCCGGACACAAGCATGCGTCCGGACACAAGCATGCGACCGGACACAAGCATGCGTCCGGACACAAGCATGCGACCGGACACAAGCATGCGTCTGGACACAAGCATGCGTCCGGACACAAGCATGCGTCCGGACACAAGCATGCGTCCGGACCCAAGCATGCGTCCGGACACAAGCATGCGTCCGGACACAAGCATGCGTCCGAACACAAGCATGCGACCGGACACAAGCATGCGACCGGACACAAGCATGCGACCGGGCACAAGCATGCGACCGGACTCAAGCATGCGTCCGGACACAAGCATGCGTCCCGACACAAGCATGCGACCGGACACAAGCATGCGTCCGGACACAAGCATGCGTCCGGACACAAGCATGCGTCCGGACACAAGCATGCGTCCGGACACAAGCATGCGACCGGACACAAGCATGCGTCCGGACACAAGCATGCGACCGGACACAAGCATGCGACCCGACTCAAGCATGCGTCCGGACACAAGCATGCGACCGGACACAAGCATACGTCCGGACACAAGCATGCATCCGGACACAAGCATGCGACCGGACTCAAGCATGCGGTTGGACACAAGCATGCGACCGGACACAAGCATGCGTCCGGACACAAGCATGCGTCCGGACACAAGCATGCGTCCGGACACAAGCATGCGACCGGACACAAGCATGCGTCCGGACACAAGCATGCGACCAAACACAAGCATGCGTCCGGACACAAGCATGCGACCGGGCACAAGCATGCGTCCGGACACAAGCATGCGTCCGGACACAAGCATGCGACCGGACTCAAGCATGTGTCCGGACACAAGCATGCCTCCGGACACAAGCATGCGTCCGGACACAAGCATGCGTCCGGACACAAGCATGCGACCGGACACAAGCATGCGTCCGGACACAAGCATGCGACCGGACACAAGCATGCGTCCGGACACAAGCATGCATGCGTCCGGACACAAGCATGCGTCCGGACACAAGCATGCGTCCGGACACAAGCATGCGTCCGGACACAAGCATGCGTCCGGACACAAGCATGCGTCCGGACACAAGCATGCGTCCGGACACAAGCATGCGACCGGACACAAGCATGCGTCCGGACACAAGCATGCGACCGGACACAAGCATGCGACCGGACTCAAGCATGCGGTTGGATACAAGCATGCGACCGGACACAAGCATGCGTCCGGACACAAGCATGCGACCGGACACAAGCATGCGTCCGGACACAAGCATGCGACCGGACACAAGCATGCGTCCGGACACAAGCATGCGTCCGGACACAAGCATGCGTCCGGACACAAGCATGCGTCCGGACACAAGCATGCGTCCGGACCCAAGCATGCGTCCGGACACAAGCATGCGTCCGGACACAAGCATGCGTCCGAACACAAGCATGCGACCGGACACAAGCATGCGACCGGACACAAGCATGCGACCGGGCACAAGCATGCGACCGGACTCAAGCATGCGTCCGGACACAAGCATGCGTCCCGACACAAGCATGCGACCGGACACAAGCATGCGTCCGGACACAAGCATGCGTCCGGACACAAGCATGCGTCCGGACACAAGCATGCGTCCGGACACAAGCATGCGACCGGACACAAGCATGCGTCCGGACACAAGCATGCGACCGGACACAAGCATGCGACCCGACTCAAGCATGCGTCCGGACACAAGCATGCGACCGGACACAAGCATACGTCCGGACACAAGCATGCATCCGGACACAAGCATGCGACCGGACTCAAGCATGCGGTTGGACACAAGCATGCGACCGGACACAAGCATGCGTCCGGACACAAGCATGCGTCCGGACACAAGCATGCGTCCGGACACAAGCATGCGACCGGACACAAGCATGCGTCCGGACACAAGCATGCGACCAAACACAAGCATGCGTCCGGACACAAGCATGCGACCGGGCACAAGCATGCGTCCGGACACAAGCATGCGTCCGGACACAAGCATGCGACCGGACTCAAGCATGTGTCCGGACACAAGCATGCCTCCGGACACAAGCATGCGTCCGGACACAAGCATGCGTCCGGACACAAGCATGCGTCCGGACACAAGCATGCGACCGGACACAAGCATGCGACCGGACACAAGCATGCGACCGGGCACAAGCATGCGACCGGACTCAAGCATGCGTCCGGACACAAGCATGCGTCCCGACACAAGCATGCGACCGGACACAAGCATGCGTCCGGACACAAGCATGCGTCCGGACACAAGCATGCGTCCGGACACAAGCATGCGTCCGGACACAAGCATGCGACCGGACACAAGCATGCGTCCGGACACAAGCATGCGACCGGACACAAGCATGCGACCCGACTCAAGCATGCGTCCGGACACAAGCATGCGACCGGACACAAGCATACGTCCGGACACAAGCATGCATCCGGACACAAGCATGCGACCGGACTCAAGCATGCGGTTGGACACAAGCATGCGACCGGACACAAGCATGCGTCCGGACACAAGCATGCGTCCGGACACAAGCATGCGTCCGGACACAAGCATGCGACCGGACACAAGCATGCGTCCGGACACAAGCATGCGACCAAACACAAGCATGCGTCCGGACACAAGCATGCGACCGGGCACAAGCATGCGTCCGGACACAAGCATGCGTCCGGACACAAGCATGCGACCGGACTCAAGCATGTGTCCGGACACAAGCATGCCTCCGGACACAAGCATGCGTCCGGACACAAGCATGCGTCCGGACACAAGCATGCGACCGGACACAAGCATGCGTCCGGACACAAGCATGCGACCGGACACAAGCATGCGTCCGGACACAAGCATGCATGCGTCCGGACACAAGCATGCGTCCGGACACAAGCATGCGTCCGGACACAAGCATGCGTCCGGACACAAGCATGCGTCCGGACACAAGCATGCGTCCGGACACAAGCATGCGTCCGGACACAAGCATGCGACCGGACACAAGCATGCGTCCGGACACAAGCATGCGACCGGACACAAGCATGCGACCGGACTCAAGCATGCGGTTGGATACAAGCATGCGACCGGACACAAGCATGCGTCCGGACACAAGCATGCGACCGGACACAAGCATGCGTCCGGACACAAGCATGCGACCGGACACAAGCATGCGTCCGGACACAAGCATGCGTCCGGACACAAGCATGCGTCCGGACACAAGCATGCGTCCGGACACAAGCATGCGTCCGGACCCAAGCATGCGTCCGGACACAAGCATGCGTCCGGACACAAGCATGCGTCCGAACACAAGCATGCGACCGGACACAAGCATGCGACCGGACACAAGCATGCGACCGGGCACAAGCATGCGACCGGACTCAAGCATGCGTCCGGACACAAGCATGCGTCCCGACACAAGCATGCGACCGGACACAAGCATGCGTCCGGACACAAGCATGCGTCCGGACACAAGCATGCGTCCGGACACAAGCATGCGTCCGGACACAAGCATGCGACCGGACACAAGCATGCGTCCGGACACAAGCATGCGACCGGACACAAGCATGCGACCCGACTCAAGCATGCGTCCGGACACAAGCATGCGACCGGACACAAGCATACGTCCGGACACAAGCATGCATCCGGACACAAGCATGCGACCGGACTCAAGCATGCGGTTGGACACAAGCATGCGACCGGACACAAGCATGCGTCCGGACACAAGCATGCGTCCGGACACAAGCATGCGTCCGGACACAAGCATGCGACCGGACACAAGCATGCGTCCGGACACAAGCATGCGACCAAACACAAGCATGCGTCCGGACACAAGCATGCGACCGGGCACAAGCATGCGTCCGGACACAAGCATGCGTCCGGACACAAGCATGCGACCGGACTCAAGCATGTGTCCGGACACAAGCATGCCTCCGGACACAAGCATGCGTCCGGACACAAGCATGCGTCCGGACACAAGCATGCGTCCGGACACAAGCATGCGACCGGACACAAGCATGCGTCCGGACACAAGCATGCGACCGGACACAAGCATGCGTCCGGACACAAGCATGCATGCGTCCGGACACAAGCATGCGTCCGGACACAAGCATGCGTCCGGACACAAGCATGCGTCCGGACACAAGCATGCGTCCGGACACAAGCATGCGTCCGGACACAAGCATGCGTCCGGACACAAGCATGCGACCGGACACAAGCATGCGTCCGGACACAAGCATGCGACCGGACACAAGCATGCGACCGGACTCAAGCATGCGGTTGGATACAAGCATGCGACCGGACACAAGCATGCGTCCGGACACAAGCATGCGTCCGGACACAAGCATGCGTCCGGACACAAGCATGCGTCCGAACACAAGCATGCGACCAGACACAAGCATGCGTCCGGACACAAGCATGCGACCAGACACAAGCATGCGTCCGGACACAAGCATGCGACCGGGCACAAGCATGCGTCCGAACACAAGCATGCGTCCGGACACAAGCATGCATGCGTCCGGACACAAGCATGCGTCCGGACACAAGCATGCGTCCGGACCCAAGCATGCGTCCGGACACAAGCATGCGTCCGGACACAAGCATGCGTCGGATACAAGCATGCGTCCGGAGACAAGCATGCGTCCGGACACAAGCATGCGACCGGACACAAGCATGCGTCCGGACACAAGCATGCGACCGGACTCAAGCATGCGTCCAAACACAAGCATGCGTCCGGACACAAGCATGCGTCCGGACACAAGCATGCGACCGGGCACAAGCATGCGTCCGGACACAAGCATGCGTCCGGACACAAGCATGCGACCGGACACAAGCATGCGACCGGACACAAGCATGCGACCGGACACAAGCATGCGTCCGGACACAAGCATGTGACCGGGCACAAGCATACGACCGGGCACAAGCATGTGTCCGCACACAAGCATGCGTCCGGACACAAGCATGCGTCCGGACCCAAGCATGCGTCCGGACACAAGCATGCGTCCAGACACAAGCATGCGTCCGGACACAAGCATGCGTCCGGACACAAGCATGCGACCGGACTCAAGCATGCGTCCGGACACAAGCATGCGACCGGACACAAGCATGCGTCCGGACACAAGCATGCGACCGGACACAAGCATGCGACCAGACACAAGCATGCGTCCGGACACAAGCATGCGTCCGGACACAAGCATGCGTCCGGACATAAGCATGCCTCCGAACACAAGCATGCGACCAAACACAAGCATGCGTCCGGACACAAGCATGCGACCAGACACAAGCATGCGACCGGACACAAGCATGCGTCCGGACACAAGCATGCGTCCGGACACAAGCATGCGTCCGGACACAAGCATGCGACCGGACACAAGCATGCGTCCGGACACAAGCATGCGACCAAACACAAGCATGCGTCCGGACACAAGCATGCGACCGGGCACAAGCATGCGTCCGGACACAAGCATGCGTCCGGACACAAGCATGCGACCGGACTCAAGCATGTGTCCGGACACAAGCATGCCTCCGGACACAAGCATGCGTCCGGACACAAGCATGCGTCCGGACACAAGCATGCGACCGGACACAAGCATGCGTCCGGACACAAGCATGCGACCGGACACAAGCATGCGTCCGGACACAAGCATGCGACCGGACACAAGCATGCGTCCGGACACAAGCATGCGTCCGGACACAAGCATGCGTCGGACACAAGCATGCGTCCGGACACAAGCATGCGTCCGGACCCAAGCATGCGTCCGGACACAAGCATGCGTCCGGACACAAGCATGCGTCCGAACACAAGCATGCGACCGGACACAAGCATGCGACCGGACACAAGCATGCGACCGGGCACAAGCATGCGACCGGACTCAAGCATGCGTCCGGACACAAGCATGCGTCCCGACACAAGCATGCGACCGGACACAAGCATGCGTCCGGACACAAGCATGCGTCCGGACACAAGCATGCGTCCGGACACAAGCATGCGTCCGGACACAAGCATGCGACCGGACACAAGCATGCGTCCGGACACAAGCATGCGACCGGACACAAGCATGCGACCCGACTCAAGCATGCGTCCGGACACAAGCATGCGACCGGACACAAGCATACGTCCGGACACAAGCATGCATCCGGACACAAGCATGCGACCGGACTCAAGCATGCGGTTGGACACAAGCATGCGACCGGACACAAGCATGCGTCCGGACACAAGCATGCGTCCGGACACAAGCATGCGTCCGGACACAAGCATGCGACCGGACACAAGCATGCGTCCGGACACAAGCATGCGACCAAACACAAGCATGCGTCCGGACACAAGCATGCGACCGGGCACAAGCATGCGTCCGGACACAAGCATGCGTCCGGACACAAGCATGCGACCGGACTCAAGCATGTGTCCGGACACAAGCATGCCTCCGGACACAAGCATGCGTCCGGACACAAGCATGCGTCCGGACACAAGCATGCGTCCGGACACAAGCATGCGACCGGACACAAGCATGCGTCCGGACACAAGCATGCGACCGGACACAAGCATGCGTCCGGACACAAGCATGCATGCGTCCGGACACAAGCATGCGTCCGGACACAAGCATGCGTCCGGACACAAGCATGCGTCCGGACACAAGCATGCGTCCGGACACAAGCATGCGTCCGGACACAAGCATGCGTCCGGACACAAGCATGCGACCCGGACACAAGCATGCGTCCGGACACAAGCATGCGACCGGACACAAGCATGCGACCGGACTCAAGCATGCGGTTGGATACAAGCATGCGACCGGACACAAGCATGCGTCCGGACACAAGCATGCGTCCGGACACAAGCATGCGTCCGGACACAAGCATGCGTCCGAACACAAGCATGCGACCAGACACAAGCATGCGTCCGGACACAAGCATGCGACCAGACACAAGCATGCGTCCGGACACAAGCATGCGACCGGGCACAAGCATGCGTCCGAACACAAGCATGCGTCCGGACACAAGCATGCATGCGTCCGGACACAAGCATGCGTCCGGACACAAGCATGCGTCCGGACCCAAGCATGCGTCCGGACACAAGCATGCGTCCGGACACAAGCATGCGTCGGATACAAGCATGCGTCCGGAGACAAGCATGCGTCCGGACACAAGCATGCGACCGGACACAAGCATGCGTCCGGACACAAGCATGCGACCGGACTCAAGCATGCGTCCAAACACAAGCATGCGTCCGGACACAAGCATGCGTCCGGACACAAGCATGCGACCGGGCACAAGCATGCGTCCGGACACAAGCATGCGTCCGGACACAAGCATGCGACCGGACACAAGCATGCGACCGGACACAAGCATGCGACCGGACACAAGCATGCGTCCGGACACAAGCATGTGACCGGGCACAAGCATACGACCGGGCACAAGCATGTGTCCGCACACAAGCATGCGTCCGGACACAAGCATGCGTCCGGACCCAAGCATGCGTCCGGACACAAGCATGCGTCCAGACACAAGCATGCGTCCGGACACAAGCATGCGTCCGGACACAAGCATGCGACCGGACTCAAGCATGCGTCCGGACACAAGCATGCGACCGGACACAAGCATGCGTCCGGACACAAGCATGCGACCGGACACAAGCATGCGACCAGACACAAGCATGCGTCCGGACACAAGCATGCGTCCGGACACAAGCATGCGTCCGGACATAAGCATGCCTCCGAACACAAGCATGCGTCCGGACACAAGCATGCGACCGGACACAAGCATGCGACCGGGCACAAGCATGCGACCGGACTCAAGCATGCGTCCGGACACAAGCATGCGTCCGGACACAAGCATGCGTCCGGACACAAGCATGCGTCCGGACACAAGCATGCGTCCGGACACAAGCATGCGTCCGGACACAAGCATGGGTCCAGACACAAGCATGCGACCGGACACAAGCATGCGACCGGACACAAGCATGCGTCCGGACACAAGGATGCGTCCGGACACAAGCATGCGTCCGGACACAAGCATGCGTCCGGACACAAGCATGCGTCCGAACACAAGCATGCGTCCGGACACAATCATGCGACCGGACACAAGCATGCGTCCAGGCACAAGCATGCGACCGGACTCAAGCATGCGTCCGGACACAAGCATGCGTCCGGACACAAGCATGCGACCGGACACAAGCATGCGTCTGGACACAAGCATGCGTCCGGACACAAGCATGCGTCAGGACACAAGCATGCGTCCGGACACAAGCATGCGTCCGGAAACAAGCATGCGACCGGACACAAGCATGCGTCCGGACACAAGCATGTGACCGGACACAGTCATGCGACCGGACTCAAGCATGCGTCCGGACACAAGCATGCGACCGGACACAAGCATGCGTCCGGACACAAGCATGCGTCCGGACACAAGCATGTGACCGGACTCAAGCATGCGGTCAGACACAAGCATGCGACCGGACACAAGCATGCGTCCGAACACAAGCATGCGTCTGGACACAAGCATGCGACCGGACACAAGCATGCGTCCGGACACAAGCATGCGTCCGGACACAAGCATGCGTCCGGACACAAGCATGCGTCCGGACACAAGCATGCGTCCGGACACAAGCATGCGTCCGGACACAAGCATGCGTCCGGACACAAGCATGCGACCGGACACAAGCATGCGACCGGACACAAGCATGCGTCCGGACACAAGCATGCGTCCGGACACAAGCATGCGTCCGGACACAAGCATGCGTCCGGACACAAGCATGCCTCCGGACACAAGCATGCGTCCGGACACAAGCATGCGTCCGGACACAATCATGCGACCGGACACAAGCATGCGTCCAGGCACAAGCATGCGACCGGACTCAAGCATGCGGTCGGACACAAGCATGCGTCCGGACACAAGCATGCGACCGAACACAAGCATGCGTCCGGACACAAGCATGCGTCCGGACACAAGCATGCGTCAGGACACAAGCATGCGTCCGGACACAAGCATGCGTCCGGAAACAAGCATGCGACCGGACACAAGCATGCGTCCGGACACAAGCATGCGACCGGACACAGTCATGCGACCGGACTCAAGCATGCGTCGGGACACAAGCATGCGACCGGACACAAGCATGCGTCCGGACACAAGCATGCGTCCGGACACAAGCATGTGACCGGACTCAAGCATGCGGTCAGACACAAGCATGCGACCGGACACAAGCATGCGTCCGGACACAAGCATGCGTCCGGACACAAGCATGCGTCCGGACACAAGCATGCGTCCGGACACAAGCATGCGACCGGACACAAGCATGCGTCCGGACACAAGCATGCGTCCGGACACAAGCATGCGTCCGGACACAAGCATGCGACCGGACACAAGCATGCGACTGGACTCAAGCATGCGTCCAGACACAAGCATGCGACCGGACACAAGCATGCGTCCGGACACAAGCATGCGTCCGGACACAAGCATGTGACCGGACTCAAGCATGCGGTCGGACACAAGCATGCGACCGGACACAAGCATGCGTCCGTACACAAGCATGCGTCCGGACACAAGCATGCGTCCGGACACAAGCATGCGTCCGGACACAAGCATGCGACCGGACACAAGCATGCGTCCGGACACAAGCATGCGACCGGGCACAAGCATGCGTCCGGACACAAGCATGCGTCCGGACACAAGCATGCGTCAGGACACAAGCATGCGTCCGGACACAAGCATGCGTCCGGAAACAAGCATGCGACCGGACACAAGCATGCGTCCGGACACAAGCATGCGACCGGACACAGTCATGCGACCGGACTCAAGCATGCGTCGGGACACAAGCATGCGACCGGACACAAGCATGCGTCCGGACACAAGCATGCGTCCGGACACAAGCATGTGACCGGACTCAAGCATGCGGTCAGACACAAGCATGCGACCGGACACAAGCATGCGTCCGGACACAAGCATGCGTCCGGACACAAGCATGCGTCCGGACACAAGCATGCGTCCGGACACAAGCATGCGACCGGACACAAGCATGCGTCCGGACACAAGCATGCGTCCGGACACAAGCATGCGTCCGGACACAAGCATGCGACCGGACACAAGCATGCGTCCGGACACAAGCATGCGTCCGGACACAAGCATGCGTCCGGACACAAGCATGCGACCGGACACAAGCATGCGACCGGACACAAGCATGCGTCCGGACACAAGCATGCGTCCGGACACAAGCATGCGTCCGGACACAAGCATGCGTCCGGACACAAGCATGCCTCCGGACACAAGCATGCGTCCGGACACAAGCATGCGTCCGGACACAATCATGCGACCGGACACAAGCATGCGTCCAGGCACAAGCATGCGACCGGACTCAAGCATGCGGTCGGACACAAGCATGCGTCCGGACACAAGCATGCGACCGAACACAAGCATGCGTCCGGACACAAGCATGCGTCCGGACACAAGCATGCGTCAGGACACAAGCATGCGTCCGGACACAAGCATGCGTCCGGAAACAAGCATGCGACCGGACACAAGCATGCGTCCGGACACAAGCATGCGACCGGACACAGTCATGCGACCGGACTCAAGCATGCGTCGGGACACAAGCATGCGACCGGACACAAGCATGCGTCCGGACACAAGCATGCGTCCGGACACAAGCATGTGACCGGACTCAAGCATGCGGTCAGACACAAGCATGCGACCGGACACAAGCATGCGTCCGGACACAAGCATGCGTCCGGACACAAGCATGCGTCCGGACACAAGCATGCGTCCGGACACAAGCATGCGACCGGACACAAGCATGCGTCCGGACACAAGCATGCGTCCGGACACAAGCATGCGTCCGGACACAAGCATGCGACCGGACACAAGCATGCGACTGGACTCAAGCATGCGTCCAGACACAAGCATGCGACCGGACACAAGCATGCGTCCGGACACAAGCATGCGTCCGGACACAAGCATGTGACCGGACTCAAGCATGCGGTCGGACACAAGCATGCGACCGGACACAAGCATGCGTCCGTACACAAGCATGCGTCCGGACACAAGCATGCGTCCGGACACAAGCATGCGTCCGGACACAAGCATGCGACCGGACACAAGCATGCGTCCGGACACAAGCATGCGACCGGGCACAAGCATGCGTCCGGACACAAGCATGCGTCCGGACACAAGCATGCGTCCGGACACAAGCATGCGTCCGGACACAAGCATGCGTCCGGACACAAGCATGCGACCGGACACAAGCATGCGTCCGGACAGAAGCATGCGTCCGGACACAAGCATGCGTCCAGACACAAGCATGCGTCCGGACACAAGCATGCGTCCGGACACAAGCATGCGACCGGACTCAAGCATGCGTCCGGACACAAGCATGCGACCAGACACAAGCATGCGTCCGGACACAAGCATGCGACCGGACACAAGCATGCGACCGGAAAATGGTGCATTGGCCAGGTCTAGGGTTTAATGCATATGTATATGGAAAATGGTGCATTGGCCAGGTCGGTCAGTATGAAAACTTAGAGTGCAAATGCCAGGGAGAACAGAAGCGCTCAGATCTCGCATACTACATGGAATCTAGTGGTCTCACTCAAATATAAGGTAGGAAATATATTCATCTAGTGAACGTAAGGGTTTGAAAAGGTAACTAACACACATGTGTAGAGAAAATGGTGCATCGGCCAGTCTGGCCGGCATTTCGCACTCATAGTGCAGGTGGGGCCAGGGAGAACGGAAACGCTCGTTTCTCAAAAAGTAGAGGGAATCTTACGGTCTCACTCGATCAGAAGGTGGGAAATATATAAATCTAGTCAGCTAAAAAGGTTTGAAATGTATTCATTGCACATGTATAGAGAAAATGGTGCATTGGCCAGGTCGGTCAGTATCGGAACTTAAAATGCAAATGCCAGGGAGAACGGAAGCGCTCAGATCTCGCATAGTACACGGAATCAAGTGGTCTCACTCAAATAGAAAGTAGGAAAGGGTTTGAAAGGTAACTAACGCACATGTGTAGAGAAAATTGTGCATCGGCCAGTCTGGCCGGCATTTCGCACTTATAGTGCAACTAGGGCCAAGGAGAACGGAAACGCTCATTACTAAAAAAGTAGAGGGAATCTAGCAGTATCACTCGATCAAAAGGTGGGAAATATATAAAACTAGTGAGCTAATAAGGTTCGAAAGGAATCTAATGCATATGTATATGGAAAATGGTGCATTGGCCAGGTCGGTCAGTATGGGAACTTAGAGTGCAAATGCCAGGGAGAACGGAAGCGCTCAGATCTCGCATAGTACATGGAATCTAGTGGTCTCACTCAAATAGAAGGTAGGAAATATATTCATCTAGTGAACGTAAGGGTTTGAAAGGTAACTAATGCACATGTGTAGAGAAAATGGTGCATCGGCCAGTCTGGCCGGCATTTCGCACTTATAGTGCAAGTAGGGCCAAGGAGAACGCTCATTTCTAAAAAAGTAGAGGGAATCTAGCGGTCTCACTTGATCAGACGGTGGGAAATATATAAATCTAGTGAGCTAATAAGGTTCGGAAGGAATCTAATGCATATGTATATGGAAAGTGGTGCATTGGCCAGGTCGGTCAGTATGGGAACTTAGACTGCAAATGCCTGGGAGAACGGAACCGCTCAGATCTCGCATAATACACGGAATCTAGTGGTCTCACTCAAATATAAGGTAGGAAATATATTCATCTAGTGAACGTAAGGGTTTGAAAGGTAACTAACACACATGTGTAGAGAAAATGGTGCATCGGACAGTCTGGCCGGCATTTCGCACTCATAGTGCAGGTGGGGCCAGGGAGAACGGAAACGCTTGTTTCTCAAAAAGTAGAGGGAATCTAACGGTCTCACTCGATCAGAAGGTGGGAAATATATAAATCTAGTCAGCTAAGAAGGTTTAAAATGTATTCAACGCACATGTATAGAGAAAATGGGCATTGGCCAGGTCGGTCAGTATCGGAACTTAAAATGCAAATGCCAGGGAGAACGGAAGCGCTCAGATCTCGCATAGTACACGGAATCAAGTGGTCTCACTCAAATAGAAAGTAGGAAATATATTCATCTAGTGAACGTAAGGGTTTGAAAGGTAACTAACGCACATGTGTAGAGAAAATTGTGCATCGGCGAGTCTGGCCGGCATTTCGCACTTATAGTGCAACTAGGGCCAAGGAGAACGGAAACGCTCATTTCTCAAAAAGTAGAGGGAATCTAGCGGTCTCACTCAATCACAAGGTGGGAAATATATAAATCTAGTGAGCTAATAAGGTTCGAAAGGAATCTAATGCATATGTATATGGAAAAAGGTGCATTGGCCAGGTCGGTCAGTATGGGAACTTAGAGTGCAAATGCCAGGGAGAACGGAAGCGCTCAGATCTCGCATAGTACACGGAATCTAGTGGTCTCACTCAAATAGAAGGTAGGAAATAAATTCATCTAGTGAACGTAAGGGTTTGAAAGGTAACTAACGCACATGTGTAGAGAAAATGGTGCATCGGCCAGTCTGGCCGGCATTTCGCACTTATAGTGCAACTAGGGCCAAGGAGAACGGAAACGCTCTTTTCTCAAAAAGTAGAGAGAATCTAGCGGTCTCACTCGATCAGAAGGTGGGAAATATATAAATCTAGTGAGCTAATAAGGTTTGGAAGGAATCTAATGCATATGTATATGGAAAGTGGTGCATTGGCCAGGTCGGTCAGTATGGGAACTTAGAGTGGAAATGCCTGGGAGAACGGAACCGCTCAGATCTCGCATAATACACGGAATCTAGTGGTCTCACTCAAATATAAGGTAGGAAATATATTCATCTAGTGAACGTAAGGGTTTGAAAGGTAATTAACGCACATGTGTAGAGAAAATGGTGCATCGGCCAGTCTGGCCGGCATTTCGCACTTATAGTGCAAATAGGGCCAAGGAGAACGGAAACGCTCATTTCTCAAAAAGTAAAGGGAATCTAGTGGTCTCACTCAATCACAAGGTGGGAAATATATAAATCTAGTGAGCTAATAAGGTTCGAAAGGAATTAAATGCATATGTATATGGAAAATCGTGCATTGACCAGGTCGGTCAGTATGGGAACTTAGAGTGCAAATGCCAGGGAGAACGGAAGCGCTCAGATCTCGCATAGCACACGGAATCTAGTGGTCTCACTCAAATAAAAGGTAGGAAATAAATTCATCTAGTGAACGTAAGGGTTTGAAAGGTAACTAACGCACATGTGTAGAGAAAATGGTGCATCGGCCAGTCTGGCCGGCATTTCGCACTTATAGTACAAGTAGGGTCAAGGAGAACGGAAACGCTCATTTCTCAAAAAATAAAGGGAATCTAACCGTCTCACTCGATCAGAAGGTGGGAAATATATAAATCTAGTGAGCTAATAAGGTTCGGAAGGAATCTAATGCATATGTATATGGAAAGTGGTGCATTGGCCAGGTCGGTCAGTATAGGAACTTAGAGTGCAAATGCCTGGGAGAACGGAAGCGCTCAGATCTCGCATAATACACGGAATCTAGTGGTCTCACTCAAATATAAGGTAGGAAATATATTCATCTAGTGAACGTAAGGGTTTGAAAGGTAACTAACGCACATGTGTAGAGAAAATGGTGCATCGGCCAGTCTGGCCGGCATTTCGCACTCATAGTGCAGGTGGGGCCAGGGAGAACGGAAACGCTCGTTTCTCAAAAAGTAGAGGGAATCTAACGGTCTCACTCGATCACAAGGTGGGAAATATATAAATCTAGTCAGCTAAAAAGGTTTGAAATGTATTCAACGCACATGTATAGAGAAAATGGTGCATTGGCCAGGTCGGTCAGTATCGGAACTTAAAATGCAAATGCCAGGGAGAACGGAAGCGCTCAGATCTCGCATAGTACACGGAATCAAGTGGTCTCACTCAAATAGAAAGTAGGAAATATATTCATCTAGTGAACGTAAGGGTTTGAAAGGTAACTAACGCACATGTGTAGAGAAAATGGTGCATCGGCCAGTCTGGCCGGCATTTCGCACTTATAGTGCAAGTAGGGCCAAGGAGAACGGAAACGCTCATTTCTCAAAAACTAGAGGGAATCTAGCGGTCTCACTCGATCAGAAGGTGGGAAATATATAAATCTAGTGAGCTAATAAGGTTCGGAAGAAATCTAATGCATATGTATATGGAAAGTGGTGCATTGGCCATGTCGGTCAGTATGGAAACTTAGAGTGCAAATGCCTGGGAGAACGGAACCGCTCAGATCTCGCATAATACACGGAATCTAGTGGTCTCACTCAAATATAAGGTAGGAAATATATTCATCTAGTGAGCGTAAGGGTTTGAAAGGTAACTAACGCACATGTGTAGAGAAAATGGTGCATCGGCCAGTCTGGCCGGCATTTCGCACTCATAGTGCAGGTGGGGCCAGGGAGAACGGAAACGCTCGTTTCTCAAAAAGTAGAGGGAATCTAACGGTCTCACTCGATCAGAAGGTGGGAAATATATAAATCTAGTCAGCTAAAAAGGTTTGAAATGTATTCAACGCACATCTATAGAGAAAATGGTGCATTGGCCAGGTCGGTCAGTATCGGAACTTAAACTTCAAATGCCAGGGAGAACGGAAGCGCTCAGATCTCGCATAGTACACGGAATCAAGTGGTCTCACTCAAATAGAAAGTAGGAAATATATTCATCTAGTGAACGTAGGGGTTTGAAAGGTAACTAACGCACATGTGTAGAGAAAATGGTGCATCGGCCAGTCTGGCCGGCATTTCGCACTTATAGTGCAAGTAGGGCCAAGGAGAACTGAAACGCTCATTTCTCAAAAAGTAAAGGGAATCTAGCGGTCTCACTCGATCAGAAGGTGGGAAATATATAAATCTAGTGAGCTAATAAGGTTCGAAAGGAATCTTATGCATATGTATATGGAAAATGGTGCATTGGCCAGGTCGGTCAGTATGGGAACTTAGAGTGCAAATGCCAGGGAGAACAGAAGCGCTCAGATCTCGCATAGTACACGGAATCTAGTGGTCTCACTCAAATAGACGGTAGGAAATAAATTCATCTAGTGAACGTAAGGGTTTGAAAGGTAACTAACGCACATGTGTATAGAAAATGGTGCATCGGCCAGTCTGGCCGGCATTTCGCACTTATAGTGCAAGTAGGGCCAAGGAGAACGGAAACGCTCATTTCTCAAAAAGTAGAGGGAATCTAGCGGTCTCACTCGATCAGAAGGTGGGAAATATATAAATCTAGTGAGCTAATAAGGTTCGAAAGGAATCTAATGCATATTAATATGGAAAATGGTGCATTGGCCAGGTTGATCAGTATGGGAACTTAGAGTGCAAATGCCAGGGAGAACGGAAGCGCTCAGATCTCGCATAGTACACGGAATCTAGTGGTCTCACTCAAATAGAAGGTAGGAAATAAATTCATCTAGTGAACGTAAGGGTTTGAAAGGTAACTAACGCACATGTGTAGAGAAAATGGTGCATCGGCCAGTCTGGCCGGCATTTCGCACTTATAGTGCAAGTAGGGCCAAGGAGAACGGAAACGCTCATTTCTCAAAAAGTAAAGAGAATCTAGCGGTCTCACTCGACCAGAAGGTGGGAAATATATAAATCTAGTGAGCTAATAAGGTTTGAAAGGAATCTAATGCATATGTATATGGAAAATGGTGCATTGGCCAGGTCGGTCAGTATGGGAACTTAGAGTGCAAATGCCAGGGAGAACGGAAGCGCTCAGATCTCGCATAGTACACGGAATCTAGTGGTCTCACTCAAATAGAAGGTAGGAAATAAATTCATCTAGTGAACGTAAGGGTTTGAAAGGTAACTAACGCACATGTGTAGGAAAATGGTGCATCGGCCAGTCTGGCCGGCATTTCGCACTTATAGTGCAAGTAGGGCCAAGGAGAACGGAAACGCTCATTTCTCAAAAAGTAGAGGGAATCTAGCGGTCTCACTCGATCAGAAGGTGGGAAATATATAAATCTAGTGAGCTAATAAGGTTCGAAAGGAATCTAATGCATATGTATATGGAAAGTGGTGCATTGGCCAGGTCGGTCAGCATGGGAACTTACAGTGCAAATGCCTGGGAGAACGGAACCGCTCAGATCTCGCATAAGACACGGAATCTAGTGGTCTCACTCAAATATAAGGTAGGAAATATATTCATCTAGTGAACGTAAGGGTTTGAAAGGTAACTAACACACATGTGTAGAGAAAATGGTGCATCGGCCAGTCTGGCCGGCATTTCGCACTTATAGTGCAAGTAGGGCCAAGGAGAACGGAAACGCTCATTTCTCAAAAAGTAGAGGGAATCTAGCGGTCTCACTCGATCAGAAGGTGGGAAATATATAAATCTAGTGAGCTAATAAGGTTCGAAAGGAATCTAATGCATATGTATATGGAAAGTGGTGCATTGGCCAGGTCGGTCAGCATGGGAACTTAGAGTGCAAATGCCTGGGAGAACGGAACCGCTCAGATCTCGCATAAGACACGGAATCTAGTGGTCTCACTCAAATATAAGGTAGGAAATATATTCATCTAGTGAACGTAAGGGTTTGAAAGGTAACTAACACACATGTGTAGAGAAAATGGTGCATCGGCCAGTCTGGCCGGCATTTCGCACTTATAGTGCAAGTAGGGCCAAGGAGAACGGAAACGCTCATTTCTCAAAAAGTAAAGGGAATCTAGCGGTCTCACTCGATCAGAAGGTGGGAAATATATAAATCTAGTGAGCTTATAAGGTTTGAAAGGAATCTAATGCATATGTATATGGAAAATGGTGCATTGGCCAGGTCGGTCAGTATGGGAACTTAGAGTGCAAATGCCAGGGAGAACGGAAGCGCTCAGATCTCGCATAGTACACGGAATCTAGTGGTCTCACTCAAATAGAAGGTAGGAAATAAATTCATCTAGTGAACGTAAGGGTTTGAAAGGTAACTAACGCACATGTGTAGAGAAAATGGTGCATCGGCCAGTCTGGCCGGCATTTCGCACTTATAGTGCAAGTAGGGCCAAGGAGAACGGAAACGCTCATTTCTCAAAAAGTAAAGGGAATCTAGCGGTCTCACTCGATCAGAAGGTGGGAAATATATAAATCTAGTGAGCTAATAAGGTTTGAAAGGAATCTAATGCATATGTATATGGAAAATGGTGCATTGGCCAGGTCGGTCAGTATGGGAACTTAGAGTGCAAATGCCAGGAGAACGAAAGCGCTCAGATCTCGCATAGTACACGGAATCTAGTGGTCTCACTCAAATAGAAGGTAGGAAATAAATTCATCTAGTGAACGTAAGGGTCTGAAAGGTAACTAACGCACATGTGTAGGAAAATGGTGCATCGGCCAGTCTGGCCGGCATTTCGCACTTATAGTGCAAGTAGGGCCAAGGAGAACGGAAACGCTCATTTCTTAAAAAGGAGAGGGAATCTAGCGGTCTCACTCGATCAGAAGGTGGGAAATATATAAATCTAGTGAGCTAATAAGGTTCGAAAGGAATCTAATGCATATGTATATGGAAAGTGGTGCATTGGCCAGGTCGGTCAGCATGGGAACTTAGAGTGCAAATGCCTTGGAGAACGGAAGTGCTCAGATCTCGCATAGTACACGGAATCTAGTGGTCTCACTCAAATATAAGGTAGGAAATATATTCATCTAGTGAACGTAAGGGTTTGAAAGGTAACTAACACACATGTGTAGAGAAAATGGTGCATCGGCCAGTCTGGCCGGCATTTCGCACTTATAGTGCAAGTAGGGCCAAGGAGAACGGAAACGCTCATTTCTCAAAAAGTAAAGGGAATCTAGCGGTCTCACTCGATCAGAAGGTGGGAAATATATAAATCTAGTGAGCTAATAAGGTTCGAAAGGAATCTAATGCATATGTATATGGAAAATGGTGCATTGGCCAGGTCGGTCAGTATGGGAACTTAGAGTGCAAATGCCAGTGAGAACGGAAGCGCTCAGATCTCGCATAGTACACGGAATCTAGTGGTCTCACTCAAATAGAAGGTAGGAAATAAATTCATCTAGTATACGTAAGGGTTTGAAAGGTAACTAACGCACATGTGTAGAGAAAATGGTGCATCGGCCAGTCTAGCCGGCATTTCGCACTTATAGTGCAACTAGGGCCAAGGAGAACGAAAACGCTCATTTCTCAAAAAGTAGAGGGAATCTAGCGGTCTCACTCAATCAGAAGGTGGGAAATATATAAATCTAGTGAGCTAATAAGGTTCGAAAGGAATCTAATGCATATGTATATGGAAAATGGTGCATTGGCCAGGTCGGTCAGTATGGGAACTTAGAGTGCAAATGCCAGGGAGAACGGAAGCGCTCAGATCTCGCATAGTACACGGAATCTAGTGGTCTCACTCAAATAGAAGGTAGGAAATAAATTCATCTAGTGAACGTAAGGGTTTGAAAGGTAACTAACGCACATGTGTAGAGAAAATGGTGCATCGGCCAGTCTGGCCGGAATTTCGCACTTATAGTGCAAGTAGGGCCAAGGAGAACGTAAACGCTCATTTCTCAAAAAGTAGAGGGAATCTAGTGGTCTCACTCGATCAGAAGGTGGGAAATATATAAATCTAGTGAGCTAATAAGGTTCGAAAGGAATCTAATGCATATGTATATGGAAAATGGTGCATTGGCCAGGTCGGTCAGTATGGGAACTTAGAGTGCAAATGCAAGGGAGAACGGAAGCGCTCAGATCTCGCATAGTACACGGAATCTAGTGGTCTCACTCAAATAGAAGGTAGGAAATAAATTCATCTAGTGAACGTAAGGGTTTGAAAGGTAACTAACGCACATGTGTAGAGAAAATGGTGCATCGGCCAGTCTGGCCGGCATTTCGCACTCATAGTGCAAGTAGGGCCAAGGAGAACGGAAATGCTCATTTCTCAAAAAGTAAACGGAATCTAACGGTCTCACGTTATCAGAAGGTGGGAAATATATAAATCTAGTGAGCTAATAAGGTTCGGAAGCAATCTAATGCATATGTATGTGGAAAGTGGTGCATTGGCCAGGTCGGTCAGTATGGGAACTTAGAGTGCAAATGCCTGGGAGAACGGAACCGCTCAGATCTCGCATAATACACGGAATCTAGTGGTCTCACTCAAATATAAGGTAGGAAATATATTCATCTAGTGAACGTAAGGGTTTGAAAGGTAACTAACGCACATGTGTAGAGAAAATGGTGCATCGGCCAGTCTGGCCGGCATTTCGCACTCATAGTGCAAGTAGGGCCAGGGAGAACGGAAACGCTCGTTTCTCAAAAAGTAGAGGGAAATGTATTCAACGCACATGTATATATAAAATGGTGCATTGGTCAGGTCGGTCAGTATCGGAACTTAAAATGCAAATGCCAGGGAGAACGGAAGCGCTCAGATCTCGCATAGTACAAGGAATCAAGTGGTCTCACTCAAATAGAAAGTAGGAAATATATTCATCTAGTGAACGTAAGGGTTTGAAAAGTAACTAACGCATATCTGTAGAGAAAATTGTGCATCGGCCAGTCTGGCCGGCATTTCGCACTTATAGTGCAACTAGGGCCAAGGAGAACGGAAACGCTCATTTCTCAAAAAGTAGAGGGAATCTAGCGGTCTCACTTGATCAGAAGGTGGAAAATATATAAATCTGGTGAGCTAATAAGGTTCGAAAGGAATCTAATGCATATGTATATGGAAAATGGTGCATTGGCCAAGTTGGTTAGTATGGGAACTTAGAGTGCAAATGCCAGGGAGAACGGAAGCGCTCAGATCTCGCATAGTACACAGAATCTAGTGGTCTCACTCAAATAGAAGGTAGGAAATAAATTCATCTAGTGAACGTAAGGGTTTGAAAGGTAACTAACGCACATGTGTAGAGAAAATGGTGCATCGGCCAGTCTGGCTGGCATTTCGCACTTATAGTGCAAGTAGGGCCAAGGAGAACGGAAACGCTCATTTCTCAAAAAGTAGAGGGAATCTAGCAGTCTCACTCCATCAGAAGGTGGGAAATATATAAATCTAGTGAGCTAATAAGGTTCGAAAGGAATCTAATGCATATGTATATGGAAAATGGTGCATTGGCCAGGTCGGTCAGTATGGGAACTTGGAGTGCAAATGCCTCGGAGAACGGAACCGCTAAGATCTCGCATAATACATGGAATCTAGTGGTCTCACTCAAATATAAGGTAGGAAATTTATTCATCCAGTGAACGTAAGGGTTTGAAAGGTAACTAACGTACATGTGTAGAGAAAATGGTGCATCGGCCAGTCTGGCCGGCATTTCGCACTCATAGTGCAGGTGGGGCCAGGGAGAACGGAAACGCTTGTTTCTCAAAAAGTAGAGGGAATCTAACGGTCTCACTCGATCAGAAGGTGGGAAATATATAAATCTAGTCAGCTAAAAAGGTTTGAAATGTATTCAACGCACATGTATAGAGAAAATGGTGCATTGGCCAGGTCGGTCAGTATCGGAACTTAAAATGCAGATGCCAGAGAGAACGGAAGCGCTCAGATCTCGCATAGTACACGGAATCAAGGGGTCTCACTCAAATAGAAAGTAGGAAATATATTCATCTAGTGAACATAAGGGTTTGAAAGGTAACTAACGCACATGTGTAGAGAAAATTGTGCATCGGCCAGTCTGGCCGGCATTTCGCACTTACAGTGCAAGTAGGGCCAAGGAGAACGGAAACGCTCATTTCTCAAAAAGTAGAGGGAATCTAGCGGTCTCACTCGATCATAAGGTGGGAAATATATTTATATAGCGAGCTTATAAGGTTCGAAAGGAATCTAATGCATATGTATATGGAAAATGGTGCATAGGCCAGGTCGGTCAGTATGGGAACTTAGAGTGCAAATGCCAGGGAGAACGGAAGCGCTCAGATCTCGCATAGTACACAAAATCTAGTGGTCTCACTCAAATAGAAGGTAGGAAATAAATTCATCTAGTGAACGTAAGGGTTTGAAAGGTAACTAACGCACATGTGTAGAGAAAATGGTGCATCGGCCAGTCTAGCCGGCATTTCGCACTTGTATTGCAAGTAGGGCCAAGGAGAACGGAAACGCTCATTTCTCGAAAAGAAGAGGGAATCTAGCGGTCTCACTCGATCAGAAGGTGGGAAATATATAAATCTAGTGAGCTAATAAGGTTCGAAAGGAATCTAATGCATATGTATATGGAAAATGGTGCATTGGCCAGGTCGGTCAGTATGGGAACTTAGAGTGCAAATGCCAGGGAGAACGGAAGCGCTCAGATCTCACATAGTACACGGAATCTAGTGGTCTCACTCAAATAGAAGGTAGGAAATAAATTCATCTAGTGAACGTAAGGGTTTGAAAGGTAACTAACGCACATGTGTAGAGAAAATGGTGCATCGGCCAGTCTGGCCGGCATTTCGCACTTATAGTGCAAGTAGGGCCAAGGAAAACAAAAACACTCATTTCTCAAAAAGTAAAGGGAATCTAGCGGTCTGACTTGATCAGAAGGTGGGAAATATATAAATCTAGTGAGCTAATAAGGTTCGGAAGGAATCTAATGCATATATATATGGAAAGTGGTGCATTGGCCAGGTCGGTCAGTATAGGAACTTAGAGTGCAAATGCCTGGGAGAACAGAACCGCTCAGATCTCGCATAATACACGGAATCTAGTGGTCTCACTCAAATATAAGATAGGAAATATATTCATCTAGTGATCGTAAGGGTTTGAAAGGTAACTAACGCACATGTGAAGAGAAAATGGTGCATCGGCCAGTCTGGCCGGCATTTCGCACTCATAGTGCAGGTGGGGCCAAGGAGAACGGAAACGCTCGTTTCTCAAAAAGTGGAGGGAATCTAACGATCTCACTCGATCAGAAGGTGGGAAATATATAAATCTAGTCAACTAAAAAGGTTTGAAATGTATTCAACGCACATGTATAGAGAAAATGGTGCATTGGCCAGGTCGGTCAGTATCGGAACTTAAAATGCAAATGCCAGGGAGAACGGAAGCGCTCAGATCTCGCATAGTACACGGAATCAAGTGGTCTCACTCAAATAGAAAGTAGGAAATAAATTCATCTAGTGAACGTAAGGGTTTGAAAGGTAACTAACGCACATGTGTAGAGAAAATTGTGCATCGGCCAGTCTGGCCGGCATTTCGCACTTATAGTGCAACTAGGGCCAAGGAGAACGGAAACGCTCATTTCTCGAAAAGTAGAGGGAATCTAGCGGTCTCACTTGATCAGAAGGTGGGAAATATATAAATCTAGTAAGCTAATAAGGTTCGAAAGGAATCTAATGCATATGTATATGGAAAATGGTGCATTGGCCAGGTCGGTCAGTATGGGAACTTAGAGTGCAAATGCCAGGGAGAACGGAAGCGCTCAGATCTCGCATAGTACACGGAATCTAGTGGTCTCACTCAAATAGAAGGTAGGAAATAAATTCATCTAGTGAACGTAAGGGTTTGAAAGGTAACTAACACACATGTGTAGAGAAAATGGTGCATCGGCCAGTCTGGCCGGCATTTCGCACTTTTAGTGCAACTAGGGCCAAGGAGTACGGAAACGCTCATTTCTCAAAACGTAGAGGGTATCCAGCGGTCTCACTCGATCAGAAGGTGGGAAATATATAATTTTAGTGAGCTAATAAGGTTCGAAAGGAATCTAATGCATATATATATGGGAAATGGTGCATTGGCCAGGTCGGTCAGTATGGGAACTTAGAGTGCAAATGCCAGGGAGAACGCAAGGGCTCAGATCTCGCATAGTACACGGAATCTAGTGGTCTCACTCAAATAGAATGTAGGAAATAAATTCTGGCCGGCATTTCGCACTTATAGTGCAACTAGGGCCAAGGAGAACGGAAACGCTCATTTCTCAAAAAGTAAAGGGAATCTAGCACTCTCACTCGATCAGAAGGTGGGAAATATATAAATCTAGTGAGCTAATAAGGTTCGAAAGGAATCTAATGCATATGTATATCGAAAATGGTGCATTGGCCAGGTCGGTCAGTATGGGAACTTAGAGTACAAATGCCAGGGAGAACGGAAGCGCTCAGATCTCGCATAGTACACGGAATCTAGTGGTCTCACTCAAATAGAAGGTAGGAAATAAATTCATCTAGTGAACGTAAGGGTTTGAAAGGTAACTAACGCACATGTGTAGAGAAAATGGAGCATCGGCCAGTCTGGCCGGCATTTCGCACTTATAGTGCAAGTAGGGCCAAGGAGAACGGAAACGCTCATTTCTCAAAAAGTAAAGGGAATCTAGCACTCTCACTCGATCAGAAGGTGGGAAATATATAAATCTAGTGAGCTTATAAGGTTCGAAAGGAATCTAATGCATATGTATATGGAAAATGGTGCATTGGCCAGGTCGGTCAGTATGGGAACTTAAAGTGCAAATGCCTGGGAGAACGGAACCGCTCAGATCTCGCATAATACACGGAATCTAGTGGTCTCACTCAAATATAAGGTAGGAAATATATTCATCTAGTGAACGTAAGGGTTTGAAAGGTAACTAACGCACATGTGTAGAGAAAATGGTGCATCGGCCAGTCTGGCCGGCATTTCGCACTCATAGTGCAGGTGGGGCCAGGGAGAACGGAAACGCTCGTTTCTCAAAAAGTAGAGGGAATCTAATGGTCTCACTCGATCAAAAGGTGGGAAATATATAAATCTAGTCAGCTAAAAAGGTTTGAAATGTATTCAACGCACATGTATAGAGAAAATGGTGCATTGGCCAGGTCGGTCAGTATCGGAACTTCAAAATGCAAATGCCAGGGAGAACGGAAGCGCTCATATCTCGCATAGTACACGGAATCTAGTGGTCTCACTCAAATAGAATGTAGGAAATAAATTCATCTAGTGAACGTAAGGGTTTGAAAGGTAACTAACGCACATGTGTAGAGAAAATGGTGCATCGGCCAGTCTGGCCGGCATTTCGCACTTTTAGTGCAACTAGGGCCAAGGAGAACGGAAACGCTCATTTCTAAAAAAGTAAAGGGAATCTAGCGGTCTCACTCGATCAGAAGGTGGGAAATATATAAATCTAGTGAGCTAATAATGTTCGGAAGGAATCTAATGCATATGTATATAGAAAGTGGTGCATTGGCCACGTCAGTCAGTATGGGAACTTAGAGTGCAAATGCCTCGGAGAAGGGAACCGCTCAGATCTCGCATAATACAGGGAATCTAGTGGTCTCACTCAAATATAAGGTAAGAAATATATGCATCTAGTGAACGTAAGGGTTTGAAAGGTAACTAACGCACATGTGTAGAGAAAATTGCGCATCGGCCAGTCTGGCCGGCATTTCGCACTTATAGTGCAAGTAGGGCCAAGGAGAACGGAAACGCTCATTTCTCAAAAAGTAGAGGGAATCTAGCGGTCTCACTCGATCAGAAGGTGGGAAATATATAAATCTAATGAGCTAATAAGGTTCGAAAGGAATCTAATGCATATGTATATGGAAAATGGTGCATTGGCCAGGTCGGTCAGTATGGGAACTTAGAGTGCAAATGCCAGGGAGAACGGAAGCGCTCAGATCTCGCATAGTACACGGAATCTAGTGGTCTCACTCAAATAGAAGGTAGGAAATCAATTCATCTAGTGGACGTAAGGGTTTGAAAGGTAACTAACGCACATGTGTAGAGAAAATGGAGCATCGGCCAGTCTCGCCGGCGTTTCGCACTTATAGTGCAAGTAGGGCCAAGGAGAACGGAAACGCTCATTTCTCAAAAAGTAAAGGGAATCTAGCAGTCTCACTCGATCAGAAGGTGGGAAATATATAAATCTAGTGAGCTAATAAGGTTCGAAAGGAATCTAATGCATATGTATATGGAAAATGGTGCATTGGCCAGGTCGGTCAGTATGGGAACTTAGAGTGCAAATGACAGGGAGAACGGAAGCGCTCAGATCTCGCATAGTACACGGAATCTAGTGGTCTCACTCAAATAGAAGGTAGGAAATAAATTCATCTAGTGAACGTAAGGGTTTGAAAGGTAACTAACGCACATGTGTAGAGAAAATGGAGCATCGGCCAGTCTGGCCGGCATTTCGAACTTATAGTGCAAGTAGGGCCAAGGAGAACGGAAACGCTCATTTCTCAAAAAGTAAAGGGAATCTAGCACTCTCACTCGATCAGAAGGTGGGAAATATATAAATCTAGTGAGCTTATAAGGTCGGTCAGTATGGGAACTTAGAGTGCAAATGACATGGACGTGGACGTGGACGTGGACGTGGACATGGACATGGACATGGACATGGACGTGGACATGGACGTGGACGTGGACATGGACGTGGATGTGGACATGGACGTGGACGTGTCCATGTCCATGTCCACGTCCACGTCCACGTCTATGTCCACGTCCACGTTCACGTCCACGTCCATGTCCATGTCCATGTCCACGTCCACGTCCATGTCCACGTCCACGTCCATGTCCAAGTCCATGTCCCTGTCTACGTCCACGTCCACGTCCATGTCCACGTCCACGTCCTCGTCCACGTCCAGGTCCACGTCCATGTCTACGTCCACGTCCACGTCCACGTCCATGTCCACGTCCACGTCCATGTCCACGACCACGTCCACGTCCACGACCACGTCCATGTCCACGTCCACGTCCACGTCCACGTCTAAGTCCATGTCCACGTCCACGTCCACGTCCACGTCCACATCCACGACCATGTCTTCGTCCACATCCACGTCCACGTCCATGTCCACGTCCATGTCCACGTCCAAGTTCTCCACGTCCACGTCCACTTCCACGTCGACGTCCACGTAGATGTCCACGTCCATGTCCACGTCCATGTCCACGTCCATGTCCACGTCCACGTCCATGTCCACGTCCACGTCCACGTCCACGTCAACGTCCATCTCCACGTCCAAGTCCTCCACGTCCACGTCCACGTCCATGTCCACGTCCACGTCCACGTCCACGCCCACGTCCACGTCCACGTCCATGTCCACGTCCATGTCCACGTCCATGTCCACGTCCATGTCCATGTCCACGTCCATGTCCACGTCCATGTCCACGTCCATGTCCACGTCCACGTCCATGTCCACGTCCATGTCCACGTCCATGTCCACGTCCACGTCCATGTCCACGTCCATGTTCACGTCCACGTCCATGTCCACGTCCACGTCCATGTCCACGTCCATGTTCACGTCCACGTCCATGTCCACGTCCACGTCCATGTCCACGTCTTGTTCACGTCCACGTCCATGTCCACGTCCACGACCATGTCTACCTCCACGTTCAGGTCCACGTCCACGTCCACGTCCATGTCCAGGTCCACGTCCACGTCCACGTCCAGGTCCACGTCCACGTCCACGTCCACGTCCACGTCCACGTCCATGTCCACGTCCACGTCCACGTCCACGTCCACGTCCAAGTACTCCCATCTACGTCCACGTCCACGTTCACGTCCACTTCCACGTCCACGTCCAAGTCCTCCACGTCCACGTCCACGTCCACGTTCACGTCCATGTCCACGTCCACGTTCTCCACGTCCACGTCCACGTCCTCCACGTCCACGTCCTCCACGTCCACGTCCACGTCCACCTCCATGTCCACGTCCACGTCCACGTCCACGTCCATGTCCACGTACACGTCCACGTCCACGTCCACGTCACGTCCACGTCCACGTCACGTCCACGTCCACGTCCATGTCCACGTCCACGTCCACGTCAACGTCCACGTCCACGTCCACTCCACGTCCACGTCCATGTCCACGTCCAAGTCCTCCACGTCCACGTCCACGTCCACGTTCACGTCCATGTCCACGTCCAAGTTCTCCACGTCCACGTCCACGTCCACGTCCACGTCCATGTCCTCCACGTCCACGTCCATGTCCACGTCCTCCACGTCCACGTCCACGTCCACGTCCACGTCCACGTCCATGTCCACGTCCACGTCCACGTCTACGTCTACGTCCACGTCCATGTCCACGTCCACGTCCACGTCCACGTCCATGTCTACGTCCACGTCCACGTCCACGTCCATGTCCACGTACACGTCCACGTCCACGTCCATGTCCACGTCCACGTCCACGTCCACGTCCACTTCACGTCGACCTCCACGTCCATGTCCACGTCCACGTCCACGTCCACGTCCACGTCCACGTCCACGTCCATGTCCACGTTCACGTCCATGTCCACGTCCAAGTTCTCCACGTCCACGTCCACGTCCACGTCCACGTCCATGTCCACGTCCACGTCCACGTCCACGTCCACGTCCACGTCCATGTCCACGTCCACCTCCACGTCCACGTCCACGTCCACGTCCACCTCCACGTCCACCTCCAAGTCCACGTCCACTCCACGTCCATGTCCACGTCTACGTCCACGTCCACGTCCACGTCCATGTCCACGTCCACGTCCACGTCCACGTCCACGTCCACGTCCACGTCCACGTCCATGTCCACGTCCACGTCCACGTCCACGTCCACGTCCACCGTCCACGTCCACGTCCACGTCCACGTCACGTCCACGTCCACGTCCACGTCCACGTCCACGTCCACGTCCACGTCAACGTCCATCTCCAAGTCCAAGTCCTCCACGTCCACGTCCACGTCCATCTCCACGTCCACGTCCACGTCCATGCCACGCCCACGTCCACGTCCACGTCCATGTCCACGTCCATGTCCACGTCCATGTCCACGTCCACGTCCACGTCCACGTCCATGTCCACGTCCATGTCCACGTCCATGTCCATGTCCACGTCCATGTCCACGTCCACGTCCATGTCCACGTCCATGTCCACGTCCATGTCCACGTCCACGTCCATGTCCACGTCCATGTTCACGTCCACGTCTATGTCCACGTCCACAACCATGTCCACGTCTTGTTCACGTCCACGTCCATGTCCACGTCCACGACCATGTCTACGTCCACGTCCATGTCCACGTCCACGTCCACGTCCATGTCCAGGTCCACGTCCACGTCCACGTCCACCTCCACGTCCACGTCCACGTCCACGTCCACGTCCACGTCCACGTCCACGTCCACGTCCATGTCCACGTCCACGTCCACGTCCACGTCCAAGTCCTCCACGTCCACGTCCACGTCCACGTTCACGTCCACGTCCACGTCCACGTCCAAGTCCTCCACGTCCACGTCCACGTCCATGTTCACGTCCATGTCCACGTCCACGTCCACGTCCACGTCCACGTCCACGTCCTCCACGTCCACGTCCACGTCCACGTCCAAGTCCTCCACGTCCACGTCCACGTCCACGTTCACGTCCATGTCCACGTCCACGTCCTCCACGTCCACGTCCACGTCCACGTCCACGTCCTCCACGTCCACGTCCACGTCCACGTCCACGTCCACCTCCATGTCCACGTCCACGTCCACGTCCACGTCCACGTCCACGTCCACGTCCATGTCCACGTCCACGTCCACGTCAACGTCCACGTCCACGTCCACTCCACGTCCACGTCCATGTCCACGTCCAAGTCCTCCACGTCCACGTCCACGTCCACGTTCACGTCCATGTCCACGTCCAAGTTCTCCACGTCCACGTCCACGTCCACGTCCACGTCAACTCCACGTCCATGTCCACGTCCACGTCCACGTCCAAGTCCTCCACGTCCACGTCCACGTCCACGTTCACGTCCACGTCCACGTCCACGTCCAAGTCCTCCACGTCCACGTCCACGTCCACGTTCACGTCCATGTCCACATCCACGTTCTCCACGTCCACGTCCACGTCCACGTCCACGTCCTCCACGTCCACGTCCACGTCCACGTCCAAGTCCTCCACGTCCACGTCCACGTCCACGTTCACGTCCATGTCCACGTCCACGTCCTCCACGTCCACGTCCACGTCCACGTCCACGTCCACGTCCTCCACGTCCACGTCCACGTCCACGTCCACGTCCACGTCCATGTCCACGTCCACGTCCACGTCCACCTCCATGTCCACGTCCACGTCCACGTCCATGTCCACGTCCACGTCCACGTCCACGTCCACGTCACGTCCACGTCCACGTCCATGTGACGTCCACGTCAACGTCCACGTCCACGTCAATGTCCACGTCCACGTCCACGTCCATGTCCACGTCCACGTCCACGTCCACGTCCACGTCCACGTCCACGTCCACTCCACGTCCACGTCCACGTCCACGTCCACGTCCACGTCCATCTCCACGTCCACGTCCACGTCCATCTCCACGTCCACGTCCACGTCCACGTCCATGTCCACGTCCACGTCCACGTCCACGACCACGTCCACGTCCACGTCCACGTCTACGTCCACGACCACGTCCACGTCCACGTCCACGTCCATGTCCATGTTCATGTCCATGTCCACGACCATGTCCACGTCCACGTCCACGTCCACGTCCACGTCCACGTCCTCCACGTCCACGTCCACGTGCACGTCCAAGTCCTCCATGTCCACGTCCACGTCCACGTTCACGTCCATGTCCACGTCCACGTTCTCCACGTCCACGTCCACGTCCACGTCCACGTCCTCCACGTCCACGTCCACGTCCAAGTCCTCCACGTCCACGTCCACGTCCACGTCCTCCACGTCCACGTCCACGTCCACGTCCTCCACGTCCACGTCCACGTCCACGTCCACGTCCACGTCCACGTCCACGTCCACCTCCATGTCCACGTCCACGTCCTCGTCCATGTCCACGTCCACGTCCACGTCCACGTCCACGTCACGTCCACGTCCACGTCCATGTCCACGTCCACGTCCACGTCAACGTCCACGTCCACGTCCACTCCACGTCCACGTCCATGTCCACGTCCAAGTCCTCCACGTCCACGTCCACGTCCACGTTCACGTCCATGTCCATGTCCAAGTTCTCTACGTCCACGTCCACGTCCACATCCATGTCCACGTCCTCCACGTCCACGTCCTCGTCCACGTCCTCGTCCATGTCCACGTGCACGTCCACGTCTACGTCTACGTCCACGTCCACGTCTACGTCCACGTCCACGTCCACGTCCATGTCCACGTCCACGTCCACGTCCACGTCTACGTCCACGTCCACGTCCACGTCCACGTCCACGTCCACGTCCACTCCACGTCCACCTCCACGTCCATGTCCACGTCCACGTCCACGTCCACGTCCATGTCCACGTCCACGTCCACGTCCACGTCCACGTCCACGTCCACGTCCAGTCCACGTCCATGTCCACGTTCACGTCCATGTCCATGTCCAAGTTCTCCACGTCCACCTCCACGTCCACCTCCACGTCCATGTCCACGTCCACGTCCACGTCCACGTCCACGTCCACGTCCACCTCCACGTCCACGTCCACGTCCACCTCCACGTCCACGTCCACCTCCACGTCCACGTCCACGTCCACGTCCACTCCACGTCCACGTCCACGTCCACGTCCACGTCCACGTCCACGTCCACTCCACGTCCACGTCCACGTCCACGTCCACGTCCACGTCCACGTCCACGTCCACGTCCACGTCCACGACCACGTCCACGACCACGTCCACGTCCACGACCACGTCCACGTCCACGTCCACGTCTACGTCCACGACCACGTCCACGTCCACGTCCATGTCCATGTTCATGTCCATGTCCACGACCATCTCCACGTCCACGTCCACGTCCACGTCCATGTCCACGTCCTCCACGTCCACGTCCACGTGCACGTCCAAGTCCTCCACGTCCACGTTCACGTCCACGTTCACGTCCATGTCCACGTCCACGTTCTCCACATCCACGTCCACGTCCACGTCCACGTCCTCCACGTCCACGTCCACGTCCAAGTCCTCCACGTCCACGTCCACGTTCACGTCCATGTCCACGTCCACGTCCTCCACGTCCACGTCTTCGTCCACGTCCACGTCCTCCACGTCCACGTCCACGTCCACGTCCACGTCCACGTCCACGTCCATGTCCACGTCCACGTCCACGTCCACGTCCACGTCACGTCCACGTCCACGTCACGGTCCACGTCCACGTCCACGTCAACGTCCACGTCCACGTCCACGTCCACGTCCACGTCCACTCCACGTCCACGTCCATGTCCACGTCCAAGTCCTCCACGTCCACGTCCACGTCCACGTTCACGTCCACGTCCACGTCCACGTCCTCCACGTCCACGTCCACGTCCACGTCCACGTCCTCCACGTCCACGTCCACGTCCACGTCCACGTCCACGTCCACGTCCACGTCCACGTCCATGTCCACGTCCACGTCCACGTCCATGTCCACGTCCACGTCCACGTCCACGTCGACGTCCACGTCCACTTCACGTCCACGTCCACGTCCACGTCCACGTCCACCTCCACGTCCATGTCCACGTCCACGTCCACGTCCACGTCCACGTCCACGTCCAGTCCACGTCCATGTCCACGTTCACGTCCATGTCCACGTCCAAGTTCTCCACGTCCACGTCCACGTCCACGTCCACGTCCACGTCCACGTCCACGTCCACCTCCACGTCCACCTCCACGTCCACCTCCACGTCCACGTCCACGTCCTCGTCCACGTCCAGGTCCACGTCCACTCCACGTCCACGTCATCGTCCACGTCCACGTCCACGTCCACGTCCACGTCCACGTCCATGTCCACGTCCACGTCCACGTCCACGTCCACGTCCACGTCCATGTCCACGTCCACGTCCACGTCCACGTCACGTCCACGTCCACGTCCATATCCACGTCCACGTCCACGTCCACGTCAATGTCCACGTCCACGTCCACGTCCACGTCCATGTCCACGTCTATGTCCACGTCCACGTCCACGTCTACGTCCACGTTCACGTCCACGTCCACGTCCACGTCCACGTCACGTCCACGTCCACGTCCATGTCCACGTCCACGTCTATGTCCACGTCCACGACCACGTCCACGTCCACGTCCACGTCCACCTCCACGTCCACGTCCACGTCCACCTCCACGTCCACGTCCACGTCCACGTCCACGTTCATGTCCACGTCTACGTCCACGTCCACGTCAATGTCCACGTCCACGTCCACGTCCACGTCCACGTCCACGTCCACGTCCATGTCCACGTCCACGTCCACGTCTACGTCCATGTCCACGTCCACGTCCACGTCCACTCCACGTCCACGTCCACGTCCCAGTCCACGTCCACGTCCACGTCCACGTCCATGTCCACGTCCACGTCCACGTCCACGTCCATGTCCACGTCTATGTCCACATCCACGTCCACGTCTACGTCCAGGTCCACGTCCACGTCCACATCCACGTCCACGTCCACGTCACGTCCACGTCCACGTCCATGTCCACGTCCACGTCCACGTCCATGTCCACGTCCACGACCACGTCCACGTCGACGTCCACGTCCACGTCCACGTCCACGTCCACGTCCATCTCCACCTCCACGTCCACGTCCACGTCCACGTCCATGTCCACGTCCACGTCCACGTCCACGTCCACGACCACGTCCACGTCCACGTCCACGTCTACGTCCACGACCACGTCCACGTCCACGTCCACGTCCACGTCCATGTCCATGTTCATGTCCATGTCCACGACCATGTCCACGTCCACGTCCACGTCCACGTCCATGTCCACGTCCACGTCCACGTCCACCTCCATGTCCACGCCCACGTCCATGTCCACGTCCACGTCCACGTCCATGTCCACGTCCAAGTCCTCCACGTCCATGTCCACGTCCACGTTCACGTCCATGTCCACGTCCAAGTTCTCCACGTCCACGTCCACGTCCACTTCCACGTCCATGTCCATGTCCACGTCCATGTCCACGTCCAACTCCTGCACGTCAACGTCCACATCCACGTCCACGTCCATGTCCACGTCCACGTCCACCTCCACGTCTACGTCCATGTCCACGTCCACGTCCACGTCTACGTCTACGTCCACGTCCACAACCACGTCCACGTCGACGTCCATGTCCACGCCCACGTCTACGTCCACGTCCATGTCCACGTCCACGTTCACGTCCATGTCCACGTCCACGTCCACGTCCATGTCCACGTCCATGTCCACGTCCAACTCCTCCACGTCCACGTCCACGTCCACGTCCACGTCCATGTCCACGTCAACGTCCACATCCACGTCCACGTCCATGTCCACGTCCACGTCCACGTCTACGTCTACGTCCACGTCCACGTCCACGTCCACGTCTACGTCCACGTCCACGTCCACGTCCACGTCCACGTCTACGTCCATGTCCACGTCCACGTCTACGTCCACGTCCATGTCCACGTCCACGTCCATGTCCACGTCCACGTCCACGTCTATGTCCACGTCCATGTCCACGTCCACGTCCACGTCCACGTCCATGTCCACGTCCATGTCCTCCTCCGCGTTTCCATCCGCTCTTCCCCTCTCCCCATCTCACTAGCTCCAGCCCATCCTTCCTCCCTCATTCCTTCCGAAGGGGTGGGACAGATGGGGAGGAACAGATGGGGAGAAACAGAGGTGGTCGCTACGCCACCACAATCGAACAGCGTTTTGATTCCCTCTCTGCTCCCCACCATCCTCCCCCCAGCTCTCTCCCCGGCATCTGCCCACGTTCCCCCCATCCTCTTCCCTGCTTCCCCGTATCCCTAGCCGTGCTTCCCCCTATCCTATCCCCTCTTACCCCGTATCCCCTGCCCTGCTTCCCCCCATCCCCTTCCTTGCTTCCCCCCATCCCCTTCCCTACTTCCCCACATCCCCTTCCCACATCCATGTCCACGTCCATGTCCACGTCCACGTCCATGTCCACGTCCACGTCCACGTCCACGTCCACGTCCACATCCATATCCACGTCGTCCATATCCACGTCCACGTCCACGTCTACGTCCATGTCCACGTCCACGTCACGTCCACGTCCACGTCCATGTCCACGTCCACCTCCACGTCCACGTCCATGTCCACGTCCACGTCCATGTCTACGTCCACGACCATGTCCACGTCCACGTCCACGTCCACGTCCACGACCACGTCCACGTCCATGTCCACGTCCACGTCCATGTCCACGTTCACGTCCATGTCCACGACCATGTCCACGTCCACGTCCACGTCCATGTCCATGTCCACGTCCACGTCCACGTTCACGTCCACGTCCATGTCCACGTCCACGTCCACGTCCAAGTCCACATCCACGTCCACGTCGATGTCCACGTCCACGTCCACGTCGATGTCCACGTCCACGTCCACGTCCACGTCCACGACCATGTCTTCGTCCACGTCCACGTCCACGTCCACGTCCATGTCCACGTCCATGTCCACGTCCACGTCTACGCCCACGTCCATGTCCACGTCCACGTCCACGTCCACGTCCATGTTCCTCCACGTCCACGTCCACGTCCACGACCACGTCCACATCCACGTCCATGTCCAAGTCTACGTCCATGTCTACGTCCACGTCCACGTCCACGTCCACGACCATGTCTTCGTCCACGTCCACGTCCACGTCCACGTCCATGTCCACGTCCACGTCCACGTCCATGTGCACGTCCACGTCACGTCCACGTCCATGTCCACGACCACGTCTTCGTCCACGTCCATGTCCACGTCCACGTCCATGTCCACGTCCACGTCCATGTCCACGTCCACGACCACGACCACGTCCACGTCCACGTCCACGACCATGTCTTCGTCCACGTCCATATCCAGGTCCACGTCCACGTCCACGTCCACGTCCACGTCCATGTCCATGTCTACGTCCACGTCCACGTCTACGTCCATGTCTACGTCCACGTCCACGTCTATGTCCACGTCTATGTCCACGTCCATGTCCACGTCCAAGTCGTCCACGTCCACGTCCACATCCACGTCCACGTCCACGTCCAAGTCCTCCACGTCCACGTCCACGTCCACTTCCACGTCCACGTCCACGTCCACGTCCACGTACACGTCTACGTCCACGTCCACGTCCACGTCCATGTCCATGTCCACGTCCACGACCATGTCTACGTCTACGTCCACGTCCACGTCCATGTCCACGTCCACGTCCACGTCCACCTCCACGTCCATGTCCACGTCCACATCCATGTCCGCGTCCACGACCAGGTCCACGTCCACGTCAACGTCCACGTCCACGTCCATGTCCACGTCCACGTCCACGTCCATGTCCACGTCCACGTCCATGTTCCTCCACGTCCACGTCCACGACCAGGTCCACGTCCATGTCCACCTTCACGTCCACGTCTACGTCCATGTCTACGTCCACGTCCACGTCCACGACCATGTCTTCGTCCACGTCCATGTCCACGTCCAATTCCACGTCCACGTCCACGTCCATGTCCACGTCCATGTCCACGTCCACGTCCACGTCCACGTCCACGACCACGTCCACGTCCACGTCCATGTCCACGTCCACGTCCACGTCCATGTCCACGTCCATGTCCACGTCAACGTCCATGTCCACGTCCACGTCCATGTCCACGTCCATGTCCATATCCACGTCCACGTCCACGTCCACGACCACGTCCATGTTATTTGCACTCTAAGTTCCCATACTGACCGACCTGGCCAATGCACCATTTTCCATATACATATGCATTAGATTCCTTTCGAACCTTATTATCTCACTAGATTTATATATTTCCCACCTTCTGATCGAGTGAGACCACTAGATTCCCTCTACTTTTTGAGAAATGAGCGTTTCCGTTCTCCTTGGCCCTAGTTGCACTATACGTGCGAAATGCCGGCCAGACTGGCCGACGCACAATTTTCTCTACACATGTTCGTTAGTTACCTTTCAAACCCTTATGTTCACTAGATGAATATATTTCCTACTTTCTATTTGGGTGAGACCACTTGATTTCGTGTACTATGCGAGATCTGAGCGCTTCCGTTCTCCCTGGCATTTGCATTTTAAGTTCCGATACTGACCGACCTCGCCAATGCACCATTTTCTCTATACCTTTGCGTTGAATACATTTCAAACCTTTTTAGCTGACTAGATTTATATATTTCCCACCTTCTGATTGAGTGAGTCCGTTAGATTCCCTCTACTTTTTGAGAAACGAGCATTTTCGTTCTCCCTGGCCCCACCTGCACTATAAGTGCGAAATGCTGGCCAGACTGGCCGATGCACCATTTTCTCTACACATGTGCGTTAGTTACCTTTCAAACCCTTACGTTCACTAGATGAATTTATTTCCTACCTTCTATTTGAGTGAGACCACTAGATTCCGTGTACTATGCCAGATCTGAGCGCTTCCGTTCTCCCTGGCATTTGCACTCTAAGTTCCCATACTGACCGACCTGGCCAATGCACCACTTTCCATATACATATGCATTAGATTCCTTCCGAACCTTATTAGCTCACTAGATTTATATATTTCCCACCTTCCGATCGAGTGAGACCGCTAGATTCCCTTTACTTTTTCAGAAATAAGCGTTTCCGTTCTCCTTGGCCCTACTTGCACTATAAGTGCGAAATGCCGGCCAGAGTGGCCGATGCACCATTTTCTCTACACATGTGCGTTAGTTACCTTTCAAACCCTTACGTTCACTAGATGAATTTATTTCCTACCTTCTATTTGAGTGAGACCACTAGATTCCGTGTACTATGCGAGATCTGAGCGCTTCCGTTCTCCCTGGCATTTGCACTCTAAGTTCCCATACTGACCGACCTGGCCAATGCACCATTTTCCATATACATATGCATTAGACTCCTTTCGAACCTTATTAGCTCACTAGATTTATATATTTCCCACCTTCTAATCGAGTGAGATCGCTAGATTCCCTTTACTTTTTGAGAAATGAGCGTTTCCGTTCTCCTTGGCCCTACTTGCACTATAAGTGCGAAATGCCGGCCAGACTGGCCGATGCACAATTTTCTCTACACATGTGCGTTAGTTACCTTTCAAACCCTTACGTCCACATCCACGTCCATGTCCACGTCCACGTCCATGTCCGCGTCCACGTCCGCGTCCGCGTCCGCGTCCACGTCCACGTCCACGTCCACGTCCACGTCCATGTCCATGTCCATGTCCACGTCCACGTCCACGTCCACGTCACATCCACGTCCATGTCCATGTCCACGTCCACGTCCATGTCCACGTCCACGTCCACGTCCCGTCCACGTCCACGTCCATGTCCACGTCCACGTCCACGTCCACGTCAGGTCCACGTCCACGTCCACGTCAGGTCCACGTCACGTCCACGTCCACGTCCACGTCCACGTCCACGTCACGTCCACCTCCACGTCCATGTCCACGTCCACGTCCACGTCCACGTCCATGTCCACGTCCTTGTCCACGTCCACGTCTACGTTCACGTCCACGTCCACATCCACGTCTACGTCCACGTCCACGTCCATTTCCACGTCTACGTCCATGTCCACGTCCATGTCCACGTCCACATCCATGTCCACGTCCACGTCCATGTCCACGTCCATGTCCATGTCCATGTCCACGTCCACGTCCACGTCCACGACCACGTCCATGTCATTTGCACTCGAAGTTCCCATACTGACCGACCTGGCCAATGCACCATTTTCCATATACTTATGCATTAGATTCCTTTCAAACCTTTTTAGCTCACTAGATTTATATATTTCCCACCTTCTGATCGTGTGAGACCGCTAGATTTCCTCTACTTTTTGAGAAATAAGCGTTTCCGTTCTCCTTGGCCCTAGTTGCCCTATGAGTGCGAAATGCCGGCCAGACTGGCCGACGCACAATTTTCTCTACACATGTGAGTTAGTTACCTTTCAAACCCTTATGTTCACTAGATGAATATATTTCCTACTTTCTATTTGGGTGAGACCACTTGATTCCGTGTACTATGCGAGATCTGAGCTCTTCCGTTCTCCCTGGCATTTGCATTTTAAGTTCCGATACTGACCGACCTGGCCAATGCACCATTTTCTCTATACATGTGCGTTGAATACATTTCAAACCTTTTTAGCTGACTAGATTTATATATTTCCCACCTTCTGATCGAGTGAGACGGTTAGATTCCCTCTACTTTTTCAGAAACGAGCGTTTCCGTTCTCCCTGGCCCCACCTGCACTATGAGTGCGAAATGCCGGCCAGACTGGCGGATGCACCATTTTCTCTACACATGTGCGTTAGTTACCTTTCAAACCCTTACGTTCACTAGATGAATTTATTTCCTACCTTCTATTTGAGTGAGACCACTAGATTCCGTGTACTATGCGAGATCTGAGCGCTTCCGTTCTCCCTGGCATTTGCACTCTAAGTTCCCATACTGACCGACCTGGCCAATGCACCATTTTCCATATACATATGCATTAGATTCCTTTCGAGCCTTATTAGCTCACTAGATTTATATATTTCCCACCTTCTGATCGAGTGAGACCACTAGATTCCCTCTTCTTTTTGAGAAATGAGCGTTTCCGTTCTCCTTGGCCCTAGTTGCACTATAAGTGCGAAATGCCGGCCAGACTGGCCGATGCACAATTTTCTCTACACATGTGCGTTAGTTACCTTTCAAACCCTTACGTTCACTAGATGAATATATTTCCTACTTTCTATTAGAGTGAGACCACTTGATTCCGTGTACTATGCGAGATCTGAGCGCTTCCGTTCTCCCTGGCATTTGCATTTTAAGTTCCGATACTGACCGACCTGGCCAATGCACCATTTTCTCTTTACATGTGCATTGAATACATTTCAAACCTTTTTAGCTGACTAGAATTATATATTTCCCACCTTCTGATCGAGTGAGACCGTTAGATTCCCTCTACTTTTTGAGAAACGAACGTTTCCGTTCTACCTGGCCCAACCTGCACTATGAGTGCGAAATGCCGGCCAGACTGGCCGATGCACCATTTTCTCTACACATGTGCATTAGTTACCTTTCAACCCTTACGTTCACTAGATGGATATATTTCCTACCTTATATTTGAGTGAGACCACTAGATTCCGTGTATTATGCGAGATCTGAGCGGTACCGTTCTCCCAGGCATTTGCACTCTAAGTTCCCATACTGACCGACCTGGCCAATGCACCACTTTCCATATACATATGCATTAGATTCCTTCTGAACCTTATTAGCTCACTAGATTTATATATTTCCCACCTTTTGATCGAGTGATCCCGCTAGATTCCCTTTACTTTCTGAGAAATGAGCGTTTCCGTTCTCCTTGGCCCTACTTGCACTCTGAGTGCGAAATGCCGGCCAGACTGGCCGATGCACAATTTTCTCTACACATGTGCGTTAGTTACCTTTCAAACCCTTACGTTCACTAGATGAATATATTTCCTACCTTATATTTGAGTGAGACCACTAGATTCCGTGTATTATGCGAGATCTCAGCGGTTCTGTTCTCCCAGGCATTTGCACTGAAGTTCCCATACTGACCGACCTGGCCAATGCACCACTTTCCATATACATATGCATTAGATTCCTTTCAAACCTTATTAGCTCACTAGATTTATATATTTCCCACCTTTTGATCGAGTGAGACCGCTAGATTCCCTTTACTTTTTGAGAAATGAGCGTTTCCGTTCTCCTTGGCCCTACTTGCACTATAAGCGCGAAATGCCGGCCAGACTGGCCGATGCACCATTTTCTCTACACATGTGCGTTAGTTACCTTTAAACCCTTACGTTCACTAGATGAATTTATTTCCTACCTTCTATTTGAGTGAGACCACTAGATTCTGTGTACTATGCGAGATCTGAGCGCTTCCATTCTCCCTGGCATTTGCAGTCTAAGTTCCCATACTGACCGACCTGGCCAATGCACCATTTTCCATATACATATGCATTAGATTCCTTTCGAACCTTATAAACTCACTATATTTATATATTTCCCACCTTCTAATCGAGTGAGACCGCTAGATTCTCTTTACTTTTTGAGAAATTAGCGTTTCCGTTCTCCTTGGCCCTACTTGCACTATAAGTGCGAAATGCCGGCCAGACTGGCCGATGCACCATTTTCTCTACACATGTGCGTTAGTTACCTTTCGAACCCTTACGTTCACTAGATGAATTTATTTCCTACCTTCTATTTGAGTGAGACCACTAGATTCCATGTACTATGCGAGATCTGAGCGCTTCCGTTCTCCCTAGCATTTGCACTCTAAGTTCCCATACTGACCGACCTGGCCAATGCACCATTTTCCATATACATATGTATTAGATTCCTTTCGAACCTTATTAGCTCACTAGATTTATATATTTCCCACCTTCTGATCGAGTGAGACCGCTAGATTCCCTCTACTTTTTGAGAAATGAGCGTTTTCGTTCTCCTTGGCCCTAGGTGCACGATAAGTGCGAAATGCCGGCCAGACTGGCCGATGCACAATTTTCTCTACACATGTGTGTTAGTTACCTTTCAAACCCTTACGTTCACTAGATGAATTTATTTCCTACTTTCTATTTAAGTGAGACCACTTGATTCCGTGTACTATGCGAGATCTGAGCGCTTCCGTTCTCCCTGGCATTTGCATTTTAAGTTCCGATACTGACCGACCTGGCCAATGCACCATTTTCTCTATACATCTGCGTTGAATACATTTCAAACCTTTTTAGCTGACTAGATTTATATATTTCCCACCTTCTGATCGAGTGAGACCGTTAGATTCCCTCTACTTTTTGAGAAACGAGCGTTTCCGTTCTACCTGGCCCCACCTGCACTATGAGTGCGAAATGCCGGCCAGACTGGCCGATGCACCATTTTCTCTACACATGTGCATTAGTTACCTTTCAAACCCTTATGTTCACTAGATGAAAATATTTCCTACCTTATATTTGAGTGAGACCACTAGATTCCGTGTATTATGCGAGATCTGAGCGGTTCCGTTCTCCCAGGCATTTGCACTCTAAGTTCCCATACTGACCGACCTGGCCAATGCACCACTTTCCATATACATATGCATTAGATTCCTTTTGAACCTTATAAGCTCACTAGATTTACATATTTCCCACCTTCTGATCGAGTGAGACTGCTAGATTCCCTTTACTTTTTGAGAAATGAGTGTTTCCGTTCTCCTTGGCCCTACTTGCACTATAAGTGCGAAATGCCGGCCAGACTGGCCGATGCACCATTTTCTCTACACATGTGCGTTAGTTACCTTTCAAACCCTTACGTTCACTAGATGAATTTATTTCCTACCTTATATTTGAGTGAGACCACTAGATTCCGTGTATTATGCGAGATCTGAGCGGTTCTGTCTCCCAAGCATTTGCACTCTAAGTTCCCATACTGACCGACCTGGCCAATGCACCACTTTCCATATACATATGCATTAGATTCCTTTCGAACCTTATTAGCTCACTAGATTTATATATTTCCCACCTTCTGATCGAGTGAGACCGCTAGATTCCCTTTACTTTTTGAGAAATGAGCGTTTCCATTCTCCTTGGCCCTACTTGCACGATAAGTGCGAAATGCCGGCCAGACTGGCCGATGCACCATTTTCTCTACACATGTGCGTTAGTTACCTTTCAAACCCTTACGTTCACTAGATGAATTTATTTCCTACCTTCTATTTGAGTGAGACCACTAGATTCCGTGTACTATGCGAGATCTGAGCGCTTCCGTTCTCCCTGGCATTTGCATTTTAAGTTCCCATACTGACCGACCTGGCCAATGCACCATTTTCCATATACATATGCATTAGATTCCTTTCGAACCTTATTAGCTCACTAGATTTATATATTTCCCACCTTCTGATCGAGTGAGACCGCTAAATTCCCTTTACTTTTTGAGAAATGAGAGTTTCCGTTCTCCTTGGCCCTACTTGCACTTTAAGTGCGAAATGCCGGCCAGACTGGCCGATGCACCATTTTCTCCACACATGTGCGTTAGTTACCTTTCAAACCCTTACGTTCACTAGATGAATTTATTTCCTACCTTCTATTTGAGTGAGACCACTAGATTCCATGTACTATGCGAGATCTGAGCGGTTCCGTTCTCCCAGGCATTTGCACTCTAAGTTGCCATACTGACCGACCTGGCCAATGCACCAGTTTCCATATACATATGCATTAGATTCCTTGTGAACCTTATAAGCTGACTAGATTTATATATTTCCCACCTTCTGATCGAGTGAGACCGCTAGATTCCCTTTACTTTTTGAGAAATGAGCGTTTCCGTTCTCCTTGGCCCTACTTGCACTATAAGCGCGAAATGCCGGCCAGACTGGCCGACGCACCATTTTCTCTACACATGTGCGTTAGTTACCTTTCAAACCCTTACGTTCACTAGATGAATTTATTTCCTACCTTCTATTTGAGTGAGACCACTAGATTCCGTGTACTATGCGAGATCTGAGCGCTTCCGTTCTCCCTGGCATTTGCACTCTAAGTTCCCATACTGACCGACCTGGCCAATGCACCATTTTCCATATACATATGCATTAGATTCCTTTCGAGCCTTATTAGCTCACTAGATTTATATATTTCCCACCTTCTGATCGAGTGAGACCACTAGATTCCCTCTTCTTTTTGAGAAATGAGCGTTTCCGTTCTCCTTGGCCCTAGTTGCACTATAAGTGCGAAATGCCGGCCAGACTGGCCGATGCACAATTTTCTCTACACATGTGCGTTAGTTACCTTTCAAACCCTTACGTTCACTAGATGAATATATTTCCTACTTTCTATTAGAGTGAGACCACTTGATTCCGTGTACTATGCGAGATCTGAGCGCTTCCGTTCTCCCTGGCATTTGCATTTTAAGTTCCGATACTGACCGACCTGGCCAATGCACCATTTTCTCTATACATATGCGCTGAATACATTTCAAACCTTTTTAGCTGACTAGATTTATATATTTCCCACCTTCTGATCGAGTGAGACCGTTAGATTCCCTCTACTTTTTGAGAAACGAGCGTTTCCTTTCTCCCTGGCCCCACCTGCACTATGAGTGCGAAATGCCGGCCAGACTGGCCGATGCACCAAGGGCATAGCGTGTGCAAAATAAAAAGAACAAGGGCCTAGCGTGTGCAAAATAAAAAGAACAAGGGCCTAGCGTGTGCAAAATTGCAAGAACAAGGGCCTAGCGTGTGCAATATTGCAAGAACAAGGGCCTAGCGAGTGCAAAATAGCAAGAGCAAGGGCCTAGCGTATGCAAAAAATCAAGAACAAGGGCCTAGCGTTCGCGAAATTGCAAGAACAAGGGCCTAGCGTGTGCAAAATGAAAAGAACAAGGGTCTAACATGTGCAAAATTGCAAGAACAAGGGCCTAGCGTGTGCAAAATAAAAAGAACAAGGGCAAAGCGTGTGCAAAATAGCAAGAACAAGGGCCTAGCGTGTGCAAAATAAAAAGAACAAGGGCCTAGTGTGTGCAAAATAAAAACAACAAGGGCCTAGCGTTTGCAAAATTGCAGGAACAAGGGCCTAGCATGTGCAAAATTGCAAGAACAAAGGCTAAGCGAGTGCAAAATAGCAAGCAAGGGCCTAGCGTGTGCAAAAACTCAAGAACAAGGGCCTAGCGTTCGCGAAATAGCAAGAACAAGGGCCTCGTGTGTGCAAAATAAGAAGAACAAGGGTCTAGCATGTGCAAAATTGCAAGAACAAGGGCCTAGCGTGTGCAAAATAAAAAGAACAAGGGCATAGCGTGTGCAAAATAGCAAGAACAAGGGCCTAGCGTGTGCAAAATAAAAAGAACAAGGGCCTAGTGTGTGCAAAATAAAAAGAACAAGGGCCTAGCGTTTGCAAAATTGCAGGAACAAGGGCCTAGCATGTGCAAAATTGCAAGAACAAGGGCTTAGCGAGTGCAAAATAGCAAGCAAGGGCCTAGCGTGTGCAAAATAAAAAGAACAAGGGCCTAGCGTGTGCAAAATAGCAAGAACAAGGGCCTAGCGTGTGCAAAATTGCAAGAACAAGGGCCTAGCGTGTGCAGAATTGCAAGAACAAGGGCTTAGCGTGTGCAAAATAGCAAGAGCAAGGGCCTAGCGCGTGCAAAAAATCAAGAACAAGGGCCTAGCGTTCGCGAAATAGCAAGAACAAGGGCCTAGCGTGTGCAAAATAAAAAGAACAAGGGTCTAGCATGTGCAAAATTGCAAGACCAAGGGCCTAGCGTGTGCAAAATAAAAAGAACAAGGGCATAGCGTGTGCAAAATAGCAAGAACAAGGGCCTAGCATGTGCAAAATATAAGAACAAAGGCCTAGCGTGTGCAAAATAAAAAGAACAAGGGCCTAGCGTGTGCAAAGTTGCAAGAGCAAGGGCCTAGCATGTGCAAAATAAAAAGAACAAGGGACTAGTATGTGCAAAATTGCAAGAACAAGGGCCTAGCGTGTGCAAAATAAAAAGAACAAGGGCATAGCGTGTGCAAAATAGCAAGAACAAGGGCCTAGCGTGTGCAAAATAAAAAGAACTAGGGCCTAGCGTGTGCAAAATTGCAAGAACAAGGGCCTAGCGTGTGCAATATTGCAAGAACAAGGGCCTAGCGAGTGCAAAATAGCAAGAGCAAGGGCCTAGCGTATGCAAAAAATCAAGAACAGGGGCCTAGCGTTCGCGAAATTGCAAGAACAAGGGCCTAGCGTGTGCAAAATGAAAAGAACAAGGGTCTAACATGTGCAAAATTGCAAGAACAAGGGCCTAGCGTGTGCAAAATAAAAAGAACAAGGGCATAGCGTGTGCAAAATAGCAAGAACAAGGGCCTAGCGTGTGCAAAATAAAAAGAACAAGGGCCTAGTGTGTGCAAAATAAAAAGAACAAGGGCCTAGCGTTTGCAAAATTGCAGGAACAAGGGCCTAGCATGTGCAAAATTGCAAGAACAAGGGCTTAGCGAGTGCAAAATAGCAAGCAAGGGCCTAGCGTGTGCAAAAACTCAAGAACAAGGGCCTAGCGTTCGCGAAATAGCAAGAACAAGGGCCTCGCGTGTGCAAAATAAAAAGAACAAGGGTCTAGCATGTGCAAAATTGCAAGAACAAGGGCCTAGCGTGTGCAAAATAAAAAGAACAAGGGCATAGCGTGTGCAAAATAGCAAGAACAAGGGACTAGCGTGTGCAAAATAAAAAGAACAAGGGCCTAGCGTGTGCAAAATAGCAAGAACAAGGGCCTAGCGTGTGCAAAATTGCAAGAACAAGGGCCTAGCGTGTGCAGAATTGCAAGAACAAGGGCCTAGCGTGTGCAAAATAGCAAGAGCAAGGGCCTAGCGCGTGCAAAAAATCAAGAACAAGGGCCTAGCGTTCGCGAAATAGCAAGAACAAGGGCCTAGCGTGTGCAAAATAAAAAGAACAAGGGTCTAGCATGTACAATTGCAAGACCAAGGGCCTAGCGTGTGCAAAATAAAAAGAACAAGGGCATAGCGTGTGCAAAATAGCAAGAACAAGGGCCTAGCATGTGCAAAATATAAGAACAAGGGCCTAGCGTGTGCAAAATAAAAAGAACAAGGGCCTAGCGTGTGCAAAATTGCAAGAGCAAGGGCCTAGCGTGTGCAAAATAAAAAGAACAAGGGACTAGTATGTGCAAAATTGCAAGAACAAGGGCCTACCGTGTGCAAAATAAAAAGAACAAGGGCATAGCGTGTGCAAAATAGCAAGAACAAGGGCCTAGCGTGTGCAAAATAAAAAGAACAAGGGCCTACCGTGTGCAAAATAGCAAGAACAAGGGCCTAGCGTGTGCAAAATAGCAAGAACAAGGGCCTAGCGTGTGCAGAATTGCAAGAACAAGGGCCTAGCGAGTGCAAAATAGCAAGAGCAAGGGCCTAGCGTGTGCAAAAAATCAAGAACAAGGGCCGAGCATTCGCGAAATAGCAAGAACAAGGGCCTAGCGTGTGCAAAATAAAAAGAACAAGGGTCTAGCATGTGCAAAATTGCAAGAACAAGGGCCTAGCGTGTGCAAAATATAAAGAACAAGGGCATAGCGTGTGCAAAATAGCAAGAACAAGGGCCTAGCATGTGCAAAATATAAGAACAAGGGCCTAGCGTGTGCAAAATAAAAAGAACAAGGGCCTAGCGTGTGCAAAATTGCAAGAACAAGGGCCTAGCGAGTGCAAAATTGCAAGAACAAGGGCCTAGCGAGTGCAAAATAGCAAGAGCAAGAGCCTAGCGTGTGCAAAAAAACAAGAACAAGGGCCTTGTGTTCGCGGAATAGCAAGAAAAAGGGCCTAGCGTGTGCAAAATAAAAAGAACAAGGGTCTAGCATGTGCAAGATTGCAAGAACAAGGGCCTAGCGTGTGCAAAATAAAAAGAACAAGGGCATAGCGTGTGCAAAATTGCAAGAATAAGGGCCTAGCGTGTGCAAAATAAAAAGAACAAGGGCCTAGCGTGTGCAAAATTGCAAGAACAAGGGCCTAGCGTGTGAAAAATTGCAAGAACAAGGGCCTAGCGAGTGCAAAATAGCAAGAGCAAGGGCCTAGCGTGTGCAAAAAAATCAAGAACAAAGGCCTAGCGTGTGCAAAATTGCAAGAACAAGGGCCTAAGGTGTGCAAAATTGCAAGAACAAGGGCCTAGCGAGTGCAAAATAGCAAGAGCAAGGGCCTAGCGTGTGCAAAAAATCAAGAACAAGGGCCTAGCATTCGCGAAATAGCAAGAACAAGGGCCTAGCGTGTGCAAAATAAAAAGAACATGCGCCTAGCATGTGCAAAATTGCAAGAACAAGGGCCTAGCATGTGCAAAATAAAAAGAACAAGGGCATAGCGTGTGCAAAATAAAAAGAACAAGGGCATAGCGTGTGCAAAATAAAAAGAACAAGGGCCTAGCGTGTGCAAAATAAAAAGAACAAGGGCCTAGCGTGTGCAAAATTGCAAGAACAAGGGCCTAGCGTGTGCAAAATTGCAAGAACAAGGGCCTAGCGAGTGCAATATAGCAAGAGCAAGGGCCTAGCGTGTGCAAAAAAACAAGAACAAGGGCCTAGCGTTCGCGAAGCTACAAGAACAAGGGCCAAGCGTGTGCAAAATGAAAAGAACAAGGGTCTAGCATGTGCAAATTTGCAAGAACAAGGGCCTAGCGTGTGCAAAATAAAAAGAACAAGGGCATAGCGAGTGCAAAATAGCAAGAACAAGGGCCTAGCGTGTGCAAAATAAAAAGAACAAGGGCCTAGCGTGTGCAAAATAGCAAGAACAAGGGCCTAGCATGTGCAAAATTGCAAGAACAAGGGCCTAGCGTGTGCAAAATTGCAAGAACAAGGGCCTAGCGAGTGCAAAATAGCAAGAGCAAGGGCCTAGCGTGTGCAAAATAAAAAGAACAAGGGCATAGTGTGTGCAAAATAGCAAGAACAAAGGCCTAGCGTGTGCAAAATAAAAAGAACGCGGGCCTAGCGTGTGCAAAATAAGAAGAACAAGGGCCTAGCGTATGCAAAATTGCAAGAACAAGGGCCTAACGTGTGCAAAGTTGCAAGAACAAGGGCCTAGCGAGTGCAAAATAGCAAGAGCAAGGGCCTAGCGTGTGCAAAAAATAAAGAACAAGGGCCTAGCGTTCGCGAGATAGCAAGAACAAGGGCCTTGTGTGTTCAAATTAAAAAGAACAAGGGCAAAGCGTGTGCAAAGTAGCAAGAACAAGGGCCTAGCATGTGCAAAATAAAAAGAACAAGGGCCTAGCATGTGCAAAATTGCAAGAACAAGGGCCTAGCGTGTGCAAAATTGCAAGAACAAGGGCCTAGCGAGTGCAAAATAGCAAGAGCAAGGGCCTAGCTTGTGCAAAATAAAAAGAACAAGGGCATAGCGTGTGCAAAATAGCAAGAACAAAGGCCTAGCGTGTGCAAAATAAAAAGAACGAGGGCCTAGCGTGTGCAAAATAAAAAGAACAAGGGCCTAGCGTATGCAAAATTGCAAGAACAAGGGCCTAACGCGTGCAAAGTTGCAAGAACAAGGGCCTAGCGAGTGCAAAATAGCAAGAGCAAGGGCCTAGCGTGTGCAAAAAATAAAGAACAAGGGCCTAGCGTTCGCGAGATAGCAAGAACAAGGGCCTTGTGTGTTCAAATTAAAAAGAACAAGGGCAAAGCGTGTGCAAAGTAGCAAGAACAAGGGCCTAGCATGTGCAAAATAAAAATAACAAGTGCCTAGCGTGTGCAAAATTGCAAGAACAAGGGCCTAGCGTGTGCAAAATAAAAAGAACAAGGGCCTAGCGTGTGCAAAATTGCAAGAACAAGGGCCTAGCGTGTGCAAAGTTGCAAGAACAAGGGCCTAGCGTGTGCAAAAAATCAAGAACAAGGGCCTAGCATTCGCGAAATAGCAAGAGCAAGGGCCTAGCGTGTGCAAAATAAAAAGAACAAGGGTCTAGCATGTGCAAAATAGCAAGAACAAGGGCCTAGCGTCTGCAAAATAAAAAGAACAAGGGTATAACGTGTGCAAAATAGCAAGAACAAGGGCCTAGCGTTCGCGAAATAGCAAGAACAAGGGCCTAGCATGTGCATAATAAAAAGAACAAGGGTCTAGCATGTGCAAAATTGCAAGAACAAGGGCCTAGCGTGTTCAAAATAAAAAGAACAAGGGCATAGCATGTGCAAAATAGCAAGAACAAGGGCCTAGCGTGTGCAAAATAAAAAGAACAAGGGTCTAGCATATGCAAAATTGCAAGAACAAGGGCCTAGCGTGTACAAAATAAAAAGATCAAGGGCATAGCGTGTGCAAGATTGCAAGAACAAGGGCCTAGCTTGTGCAAAATAAAAAGAACGAGGGCCTAGCGTGTGCAAAATAAAACGAAGAAGGGCCTAGCCTGTGCAAAATTGCAAGAACAAGGGCCTAGCGTGTGCAAAATTGCAAGAACAAGGGCCTAGCGAGTGCAAAATAGCAAGAGCAAGGGCCTAGCGTGTGCAAAAAATCAAGAACAAGGGCCTAGCGTTCGCGAAATAGCAAGAACAAGGGCCTAGCGTGTGCAAAATAAAAAGGACAAGGGTCTAGCATGTGCAAAGTTGCAAGAAGAAGGACCTAGCGTGTGCACAATTGCAAGAACAAGGGCATAGCGTGTGCAAAATAGCAAGAACAAGGGCCTAGCGTGTGCAAAATAAAAAGAACAAGGGCCTAGCGTGTGCAAAATAAAAAGAACAAGGGCCTAGCGTATGCAAAAAATCAAGAGCAAGGGCCTAGCGTGTGCAAAAAATCAAGAACAAGGGCCTAGCGTTCGCGAAATAGCAAGAACAAGGGCCTAGCGTGTGCAAAATAAAAAGAACAAGGGTCTAGCATGTGCAAAATTGCAAGAACAAGGGCCTAGCGTGTGCAAAATAAAAAGAACAAGGCATAGCGTTTGCAAAATAGCAAGAACAAGAGCCTAGCGTGTGCAAAAAAAAAAGAACAAGGGCCTAGCGTGTGCAAAATTGCAAGAACAAGGGCCTAACGTGTGCAAAATTGCAAGAACAAGGGCCTAGCGAGTGCAAAATAGCAAGAGCAAGGGCCTAGCGTGTGCAAAAAATCAAGAACAAGAGCCTAGCGTTCGCGAAATAGCAAGAACAAGGGCCTAGCGTCTGCAAAATAAAAAGAACAAGGGCATAACGTGTGCAAAATAGCAAGAACAAGGGCCTAGCGTTCGCGAAATAGCAAGAACAAGGGCCTAGCATGTGCATAATAAAAAGAACAAGGGTCTAGCATGTGCAAAATTGCAAGAACAAGGGCCTAGCGTGTTCAAAATAAAAAGAACAAGGGCATAGCATGTGCAAAATAGCAAGAATAAGGGCCTAGCGTGTGCAAAATAAAAAGAACAAGGGTCTAGCATATGCAAAATTGCAAGAACAAGGGCCTAGCGTGTACAAAATAAAAAGATCAAGGGCATAGCGTGTGCAAGATTGCAAGAACAAGGGCCTAGCTTGTGCAAAATAAAAAGAAGACGGGCCTAGCGTGTGCAAAACAAAACGAAGAAGGGCCTAGCCTGTGCAAAATTGCAAGAACAAGGGCCTAGCGTGTGCAAAATTGCAAGAACAAGGGCCTAGCGAGTGCAAAATAGCAAGAGCAAGGGCCTAGCGTGTGCAAAAAATCAAGAACAAGGGCCTAGCGTTCGCGAAATAGCAAGAACAAGGGCCTAGCGTGTGCAAAATAAAAAGGACAAGGGTCTAGCATGTGCAAAGTTGCAAGAACAAGGACCTAGCGTGTGCACAATTGCAAGAACAAGGGCATAGCGTGTGCAAAATAGCAAGAACAAGGGCCTAGCGTGTGCAAAATAAAAAGAACAAGGGCCTAGCGTGTGCAAAATAAAAAGAACAAGGGCCTAGCGTATGCAAAAAATCAAGAGCAAGGGCCTAGCGTGTGCAAAAAATCAAGAACAAGGGCCTAGCGTTCGCGAAATAGCAAGAACAAGGGCCTAGCGTGTGCAAAATAAAAAGAACAAGGGTCTAGCATGTGCAAAATTGCAAGAACAAGGGCCTAGCGTGTGCAAAATAAAAAGAACAAGGGCATAGCGTTTGCAAAATAGCAAGAACAAGAGCCTAGCGTGTGCAAAAAAAAAAGAACAAGGGCCTAGCGTTCGCAAAATTGCAAGAACAAGGGCCTAACGTGTGCAAAATTGCA